>CM064492.1:242489-665283 GCA_032716605.1 Paralithodes platypus
ATAAGTTAATTATGACCAAACTGCATACGATCATCTCAAGAGAGATACATAAATAAAGAAAGATAAAATCAGGGCATAACATTGGTGGCAGCGGTGGTTCTTGATTCGGATAGAAGATTTCATTACATTACATATTTTGAAGCAGTAAAAACATAATAACATCAGAAAATGGCAGCCCGTTCTCACATTCCCATTCCGAAATACAATGGGGAGACCTACGGAATAGAAACATACATGGACATTGTAAAGCCCGTGCTAGATTTGACGTAGACTACGGATTGAGAGAAACTCGCCGTATCACTTATACACTTGGGAAAAGCCGTTTCCCTAGTCGCATATCAGGTAACCCCTACACTCACGTGGGACCAATTCAGGCCCATAGTTATTGAAGCTATCAAACCCTAGCTGATTGGGCATCTTCGTCGCCCACACCTGTATTCAGGATACAAAGTACGAAGGTGATTTGGATGCAACGTTGAGCACCATTTCACAACATATTAAATCTTCATTTCCAACCCTAACTAGAATTCAACAAGAGCAGCAAATCCTTGTCAACTTAGTCTCAGTGTTGCCCTCAGCAGTTAAAGAATATTTCGCTGTGCACGACTCCGTCGGGTTCCAAAAAGACCTAATTACCATCCGACGAATTCTAGCAGTGCAACCCACGAAAACGGCGAAAATTGCTGCCATATAGAGGTATACCAACCCCTCACAAAATGCTGCGAACCCTAGAGAAACCAACCTCTACCGCCATCCACAAAACTCCAACTCCAAGCCAGCCTATCACTCCGGGAAACCTCAGCCTAGCAGACCGCGATTCCAACCCAGCTCACTGCGGCGGATCTATAACAGGAACAAGGCCTACCACGTCAATCAAAGTAAGAACCCCACGCTTGTCATTATAAACCCCTATGATTTTCCTGCATGTAGTTCAAAGTGTGCCCTTCATGAAATTCGTGACTCTGCAAAACCCCGGTCAAACCAACCTCGCATTTTAGTAAATGAGGAGGTGTTTGTTGAGGAAGAGGATGTCGAGGATTTTGAGCAGGAGGATGTTGCTCACCTCATGAGCCCTGAAGCTACAGAAGAAATCCTGGAAGAGTCAGAAATAGACCCCCAGGATTATTAGAATATCCCCCGCCCACGATGGCCTCAGCGGGGGACGCCTTCAATGACAGAACTGCCCCCATTTATCATCTCGCCAAGATTAAGGACATCCCTGTCCGATTATTGATTGACACTGGCGCCTCTAGATCATGTTTGTTCAGTTCCTTCTTTTCCAAACATCACCGCAAATTTGGGGCACTGTTGCCCACTAAATCCAAATTACTCAGTGCCGGAGATACTCCCTTGCAAATCCGGGGTGAAACACAACCTCTAAACGTGACTACTCCTGCCCCCCATGCCAATTGCTATCATTCCTTCATAGTTTTTCCATCCGATTATCGGCATTACGATGGATATTTAGGACTTGACCTCCTCCATAAGCTTCAGGCCCAAGTTGATTGCGGCGAACGACTTAATTATCTCTTTCAAAAAGAAAAACAACCCCAAATCCAGAACTTCCTCCGAGTTAATAAGCTCAACCAGGAAGAAGTCCATTCGACAATCCTGTTGCACCCTGAATCACAAGAATGTGAATCAGCCTCTCAATTCCCAGAGCCAGAGTAAAATAGCCCCCTCAAAACCTCAGCCTTCTCAACCCTTGTCTAGGGGTAAAGAAACCCTTTCCCAGAACAATCCCAAAATACCCCTTAAGAACAAACACCTACGAAAAATTTAAACCCCCAAGAATCATGCCCACCAGACCTCCGTAAAACCTAAAAACTCAGCCCCTACCCCCATCCAAGCAGAAAGAGAAAAGCCCATATCCCTGTGTAAAGCCCATCCTCCTAGCCCATATTCTACTACAACTATTTCAGAAAATGCTGTGCACCCTTCTTCAAATGTTTTGCTGAATATTCCCAATGACATTGACCCTCCTGTGCACCCTTCCTTGCCACCTTCTTTCCAGGTCACCCATGATAAATGTCCTATGCAAGCTCTATCCAATGATCAAATGAATGTGCATGCACCACCCAAATTACACATGCCCCCCTCTGAAATTCCGTTTTCTATGTTTCCCATTCTCCCAAACGCAGCCGAAATGTCGAAGGTACCCCTTCCCTCCGCGTTTTCTATGCCTCACCCCGACACACAGAACACGAACATGCCCACACATCCTAAAACAAATCACATGCCAGAACTCCCTTTAAAGTGCACTCCCATTGTTGTCAGCCCCGCCATCATCCAAGATAAATGCCATATTCCCCCTAACCATCAGAAATGGGTTAACCTCCGCCAAATTCCTCGGAACTCTATGGTCTTGACTCCCACCAATACATCAATAAATCAGGACCGCTGCCTTATTCAACCCGCAATCATCTCCTCACAAACAAATAGCATATTAATAGCCAATATCTCCGAGGAGGTACTCACTTTACCTAAGGGCCTCATTATCGGAGACCTAGAGTCTTTTGAGGACCTAGCCATACCCCCCACCAATGCCCCCGAGAGTTTGAAATTACCCTACATTCCCGAATTCCTTTCATGCCAACAAAAACAACAAATGTATTCCCTATTGCTAGAGTTTAGCGACGTCTTTGCACAAACTCCCACCGAAATCGGGAAGACCAACCTAGAGCATCATGCCATAAACACCACAGGACCGCCCTTGCATCAACCCTCCCGCAGGAAGAACCCTCTTCAGTGGTAAGAAGAAGAGCAGCAAGTGAAAGACATGTTGGATGCGGGCATTGCGACTCCCTCCATCAGCCCCTGGTCTTCTCCAGTGGTACTGGTGAAGAAGAAGGATGGGTCCACTCGATTCTGCGTGGACTATCGCCGATTGAACGATGCAACGATCAAAGACGCCACCCCTCTTCCACGTATCAAGACTCCCTCGACTCAGTCCACGGCTCGAAATGGTTTACCACGTTGGACCTGCAAGCCGGATATTGGCAAGTTCCCATAAAACCAGAAGATCAGCAGAAGACAGCATTCTCCACCAGCGGCGGTCACTTGTACGAATTTAATGTACTACCATTTGGCCTCTGCAACGGCCCTGCCACCTTCTCCCGCCTGATGGAATCAGTACTAGCGGCTCGCTTGGTGTACTGACTAGCGTCTCGGACTTCCACCCAGAAGGCCCGGGTTCGCGCCCACGCTCGGCGCATTAAAGATTTTTCACAAGCACTGAGTCGTTACCATCCCTCATGAGCAAAGGGATGGGGTAGTAGTACAGGACCCCAATGGAAATACGCCTAATCGGCCTTATTGAGCAATCCTTAGCTAGCTTAGCATGCGCTAGCTTTAAGAACTATTATTATTATTATTATTACTAAAAGGTTTAACTTGGGAAACCTGCCTCGCCTACTTGGACGACGTAATAGTCTACTCCGGTACCTGGGAGGAACACCTATGTCGACTGAAGCAAGTATTACAACGAATAAGGGAAGCCGGACTAAAACTCAAACCCTAAGGAACACTGTTGATTTTTTGGGTCACGTACTATCCGACCAAGGAATTTCCCCTGACCCCAAGAAACTATCCGCCATCCATGACCAACAACCCCCCACCACAGTAAAAGGAGTCCGCTCATTTCTGGGATTAGCCACCTATTACAGACGTTTCATCCCACACTTTGCCGAGATAGCCCGCCCACTGCATCAACTCACCCATAAGGACACAGTATTTTCTTGGACACCTGAGAGAAATGCAGCATTCGAGAAGTTGAAAGAAAACTAGTGCAAGCACCTATATATACTGTATCATTTCCCGACTACCAGCAACCTTTTCGTCTCTACACGGACGTGTCTTTATACGCCATTGGAGCCGTTCTTGCCCAAGTCCAGGAAGGAAGAGAGCACGTCATTGCCTCTGCTAGTTCTACTTTAAATCTAGCTCAACAAAATTATGCTGCCACCAAACGTGAATGCCTAGGAGTCATTTGGGCCCTCAACCATTTCCGGTCCTTTGTACTAGGAGCGAAACTGGACATTATTACCGATCACCAATCTTTACAATGGCTACGGAAATGCGAAACCAATTCAGCATTACTAGTACGATGGAGGGAAATGCTCGAAGAATACAACTTCACGATACAGTATCGACCAGGGAAACTCCACACAAATGCTGACGCCCTCTCCCGTCTTCCTGTACCAGAAGACTGTACTGTCAGTCCATGAAAAGAGAACACTGTATTCCTTCAGACGTAGCCTGAAGGAACACCTGAACCGGACAGCTGCGAGAAGGGAGCACCAAGCTTATGTCTACTACTAAATACGACATAAGAGATAGACAAACCAAGCTGAAATTATTACTGATTACGGATTACTGATATTTACTATAGGATGTAAGGTATCTTAAATTAACCCCCTAGAAATACTTTCTCTAAAGTATCTATTTCTTTATCCTCCCCATTTCCCCAGCTAACCTAATCCCACAAGGACCCCAATGGAAATACGCCTAACGGCCTTATTGGGCTATCCTTAGTTGGAATTATGCACATGTCATATTTATAACATACTATGTGGTACCAACTCTGTAAATTGCTAACTGAATAAATATTATTATTATTATTATTATCATTACCCCCCCACCAACCTGGCCGCCTTACAGCAAACAGATTTTTTCAACACGTCCGTAGTTCAGGACCTACCCAAACAAGCTGTCTCACTTCTACAATCCTGGGAAAGAAGAATCAAGCCAACTTGGATGCCCAAACATATATTCTCGAAGTTGACACGTTGGGGAGATCAACTCGTCACAGAATCCGGCCATATAGTCATCGACCCCACAGTCGCCCAAGAGTACATGATTGCCATTCATGAAGGGAACGGAATTCATCTCGGTCAAAACAAGATGCTCAAGATCTCCCAGGACCAGTATTGGACACCCAACCCGTCCGGGTATTGCCAAGCAGGTGACAGAAGCATGCAAACCCTGTGCGTTGGGTAAGGACCGATGCCGTACAGCAGGACCAGCTGGCACCATTTCCGCTCAGAAACTGTTCCAAATACTTTCCCTTGATGTAATGGGACCCTTCCCTGCTCGCCCCGGCAACCGTTATATTGTCACGTTTGTTGACATATACTCCAAATTCCTCATAGCTTGCCCCGCAAAAGATCACACAGCCACCACAGTTGCTACACTCCTCGCCACAGAAATCTTTCCCATCTTCGGCTTACCTATTGCTATCTTATCAGATAATGCTCCCGAATTTAGTGGTCAAGTTTGGGAACAATTTGCGAAACAGTGCGGACTAAAAATTAAACACTCCTCCCCTTACTGGCCGCAAGGCAACGCCGTGTGCGAATGTAGTCACCGTGCAATTAACAACCAATTACGTACCCGTATGATTGCTTTAGATACCTCCGACTGGCCCTCGCAATTAAAGATGATCCAGTGGGGTATGAATAACTGCCCCAAAGAGCACGGAATTTCCCCCCATGAGCGTGTGTACGGAGTAGCCCCCCTCTTATTACCATTTCATCACCAAGCACAACCCTCCACCACACAACTCCAATTTGACCCTTTGCAACAACTACACAACACCCTACGCACCGCCCAAAATTGCCAAGACACTAAACACGACAACACCCTTGATCAGAACCCCTTCGCCATTCACGATACCGTAATGGTGGCCAAGCTTCCGGTCATCAATAAATTAGGCCCAAGATACGTCGGACCTTATACAGTCACCCAAATCCCAAATCCCTATCAAACCACCATTAATTATCACGGCGAGACTCGCACCTACAGAAATAGATTTGTTAGAATCTTTAAATCCCTAACTAAAGAAGATAGTATTCCCCCTGCCAACCCAGACTCTGACTTAGCCACCCCCTGCCATCAACCGCCTTCCTTGCTCAACCCAACCTCTCTAACCAACATTCCACCAAAATCAAAACCCCCTACACCACCTCCCCCTACCTTTCGCCAACACACACCCCTCCCCCCTCCACATTGTCCCCCGGGGTAACACCCCCCCCCCCCCCCCCCCCCCCCCCCCCCTCCCGTACCTGTATCTTCCACCTCAGACAACAAGTCTCATGCAAACAAAATACATACCTCACAAACACTCACAAACCACAAACCGTTACCAATTACGTCCACAAGCATCTTACAAAACCTACTCTAAAACACATCTAACCAAATGCTTGCAAAAATCCCCCCCCCCCCCCATCGCAAAAATCCTCTTCAACTTCACCTTCTACCTCAACAAAGAAACCCCCACCTGCCAACCAATACCTCCACCCTCCCCACCCATCCCAGAAAAACAAAAACCCCACCCCTTCCATCGGAAAACCTCTGGTTTCCTCCCAATCTCCATCACCCCCCCACTCCACCCCCAGTCCCCAACCGAGCTCCTCCAAATCCACATCCCCCATGTCTTCTATACCAGACCTACCAAACCCCCCCAACATCTTAGATCATGATTATGCCCTCATAAATCCAACAACCGTCATCAACAACCAAAAAACCAGCTCCTCCACAATGACCACCAACTTAACCCCATTTTCCCTACCAATTCGACTTCCCCCCCCCCCTCATTAGCACACTTTCCTTCCACCATCCCCCCCTCCACAAGTTAACACCACAACACACCTACCTCATCAACAATAAATACGGCAACTACCACACCCCCCACCTCACCTCCTCACAACCCCAACCCAAAGCCACCAAGATACAGGACATCATCCAGTGACTCAAGCCCCGAAATCAACACCCGCCCCCCCCCCCCCCCCCCCCCCTACGAACTGCATCAGGACGTTTAATCAAACGGCCTGTCAGGTTTTTTCCTATCCGCGAAATTAACACAGAAAAAGCCACATCTCCAACAATCCACACCACACACACACCCATACTAAGAATCGCCCATATTTACCCTCCACCACCCCCACCGACACGACACTCAGTCACCCCACCCAGCCACCTGGTACCGTTACGCATGCAGGGAGGTATGACCTGTCCACACAACCTACCCCTAACATCACTCGCTACCCAGACCCCACCGTCTTCGCAACGACCTCTGCCACCATACCTGACCAACCAGCCACCATAATGTCCCCAACACCCTTCATAAAGAGAATCAAAATCTCTACGGACTCAGGACAACTGGTCCGCATTCGGTTCCAGCACGAAGCCCTCACAGCAGCCATAATAAATACCACGACGTCCTTCCTTCAGGTGACCATCTACCCCCACAAGACCCCGGATGCCCGCTCCATCGATTGGTGGGAACTCCTCCATACACTACCCATGACCCACCACCAAGGAGCCTCTCTCTCCTTCACCCTTGAGGCTTGAGGACGAGCCTACAACGAAGGGGAGGGAAGTAAAATACCCCCAAAAAGGAATTCCCCCACCACCCTCCCGAGCAGCAACCCAGTAACATCCCGCAAGAACCAGAGCGAAAGCCGACTGGGACGAAAGGACCCAACAGCCAGAGGAGAAAGTGGAACACACCCACAGGATCAAAGGGAGCCACCACCCCTGTCATTCAACGGAGGGTCGCACGAATGGACCAGGAGACCGACACCAACACGGCAGGAAAACAAAGGACCCCAAAGGCACGTCGGCCAAGAGTGGTGTACTCCCAACCTTTTTAACATCCACGACACCCACATACCACACACATAACTATAGTAAGGTAAATCATATAATTCTAACAGTGTCAAGTATGATTCCCCCCCAGTTGTACTACCGACCAAACAATTTAACCATGACTCTATACACCCGATAACCCTATGCCAGTTATTGTATTGATTTATGCCTGTTGATTTGGATAAGTTAATTATGACGAATCTGCATACGATCATCTCAAGAGAGATACAGGAAAGATACCTAGTATCCCTCTCCATTACAAGTATAGATATATGTACCCCCATGCTCAGTTGTTCCCTTTCTAGTAACTAAGTGTATATATAATATTAACCAGTTATGCCAGACCGATATTAATATGACGAAGCGGTAGTCCCTTTGTCGGGTTGTGTCACGTGCATAACAACCAGGTTCCATCATCTTATTATGACAACGGCTATAATACCGTCATTCATGCATGTATTCATTTCTTGGGATACTATCTTTTATCCACGATTTTGTTCCTCTCTTCCATTCCTTTCCACATCTGTTATACATCTTATCAATCACCACCTTCTAGTCCACAATCCATACTACTCTGCTTCGTGACCCCTTTCACAGTTGTAACCTTTTGAGTCACCCTGTCACTTTCTCCTCCAGACACCACCCTACCTGTTTTCATCGTAGGGAACTGCCACCCGTATGTCCAGCGCATCAAGGGTCAATGTCAAAGTTTATGAGCGACACGGCGGCGACCTAACCTCACACCACACCCCCCCAATTCACAACCCTCCCCCTGTAAAGACGCCCATAAGAATGTTATAACGTGCCGATTCAGTTCGTTCCCCAGCCCCAGTAAATAGAAGGTAAAGACCTATCCTTGTACCCCATTAACTATCCTCTAACTTGCTAGCCCAACTCACAACCTGAACCAGAACGACAGACGGCGCGAGGCTAGGACAGCCATCTCTCACCCCCTTAAGAGTGTATTCCCCCCCCCCCCCCCTGACTTGCACTTTCACAAAACCACTATTCCTAACCCCCACGAGTGATCCTCCCCTCTAAGTTAACAAGAATAAATTAACTACTTCATAGCCTGGACATCCAGTAATTCTAGAATATTTTTTGTTCCCTTGACCAAGCCTATAAATACACCACAGAGGCAATTACATTCGGGCAGTTCAATATTAGCACTCAAATCAACGGCCTGCCGCTCTGCTTGAAATCTAGTATACTCCACCCTCAAGATTCCTGATAATTCGGCCTCCCGTAGTCTGTGCAAATCTGTGAGTAGGTAGATTGACCGTTTGTGAATATTTGATTGCACCCGGACCCCCGTAAGGTAATATCATATCTGCAAATAACTAATTTACCAAATAGTGATTGATTATAAACGCATTGTAGTGTGTCCTCTTCTACTTGGGTTTACAAGCAATCATAGAATATAATAGTGACTCCACTTGAATAACCTATAGGATTCTGGACCCCCAGATCTAAATAAGTTATCCATCCGAGTACGTTTTCTGTTATAATTTAGTGTCTGTTACAACAGGAAATACGCCTCCCAACTGTGACTAAATTAAAACAGTAGACCCTAGTATATTCAACTCATAACTGGTCTAGGACAGAAAGATCTTGTTATGTTAGAAGGGATTATGCGAGAAACTCTTAATTGAGGACTCTGCAAGAATAACTCCTTGGTAACAATTGGCTGTGGACCCCCATCAAAATTGTTAACTAAAAGGTGCAAAACCGCCCGAGCCCCCTGAACCTATTTTAAAGGCCAGAGATAGACAAGAAGGTCGCTTTTCCCGAGTCTCTTACGTTCATCCGATACATTGTTAATCCGGCCTGTGCCTGAAACAGTGTATTTAAGGCCCCCATCTAAGAGTAACATATCGGGGCTTCATCACCGGTTAAGCAAGTAACCCATCTGTAACCTTCTCTACACTACTGGACAACTTGGACGGCCCCAGAGCAGCTGTTAACCCCCGACATCACCAACTCAACATAACCAGGAAAACACTATCACAGTGTTAATTCTCGAAGTATCAGTGTTACGGTACTATTAACTCGACCATCCAGTGTATTCGATTATGTCTCAATTTTCTCTGATGTTAGGAAGAAAGTGATTAATAATAATAATAATAATAATAATAATAATATTTATTCAGTTAGCATTTTACAGAGTTGGTACCACATAATGTTACAAATATGACATGTACCAGCCTTGCATAATTCCAACTAAGGATAGCCCAATAAGGCCGTTAGGCGTATTTCCATTGGGGTCCTTGTGGGATTAAGTTAGCTGAGGAAAAGGGGAGGATAAAAGAACTAGATACTTTTGATAAAGTATTTCTAGGGGGTTATTTTAAGATACCTTACATCCTATATTATATATCAGTAATCCGTAATCAGTAATCATTTCAGTTTGTTTTGCCTATCTCTTATGTCGTATTTAGTAGTAGACATAAGCTTGGTGCTCCTTTCTCGCAGCTGTCCGGTTCAGGTGCTCCTTCAGGCTACGTCTGAAGGAATACAGTGTTCTCTTTTCGCGGACTGACTGGGGTAGGTCGTTCCAGTCTTTGATGGCAGTGAAGTATAATGTTTGCTTACCCTGTCCTTGGATTCTCGGGACCGTAACATTAAACATCCTATTTCTTGTATTATGTCCACTCCTTTCATTTTCTTAAACAAAATCACTCTTTAGATACTCTGGAGCTCTGTCATAGAATATCTTGAAGGCATTAGTGAGCCTGATTTGTTTGGCCCTGTCAGAGACATTGAACATACTGTACCTTAATTACTATGCTAGTGTGTGTTAACATATATCAGTGAATTTAAGATTAGGCGAACTGACTCCCGTAATTATTCTTGCCATCAGGTTTAACCTCGCCGAAGAAATAAGTCTTAATTAATTGGACTACGGCTCGAGTGAAAGCAATTCTGAAATAAATGATTGTGATTATTAACCAGAAACCTGATTCGCCCTCACTGATATTCGGTCTTAAGTATTACCTAGACAAGTGAACATACTAAACCAGTGCAACTAGCTACGTTATACCTTTACGTTAATTCTTGGGAAATAACTATATTACTTATATTTTCATCTTTGATTACGAGTCATATTACCAGAGAGTTAACAAAACGAGATACCTAACCTGTGTGATTCGTGTACCCTACGTATCGTTGAAGTAATGTGATAAGGGGAGGTGTGGTGGAGTGGTCATGCCACTGGATTGGTAATCCAATGGACCCGGGTTCAAATCCCGATATGTCAATGGGAGGATATTATGGGGATTGAATTTGTGCTGTACCTAGTATCAGTGCATTACCACAAAGCCCACCGAAATGCCAAAAAAATACCCTCATTGTTCCCTGATTAAATAACACTGTATGAATATTCCCATATTCAAAATATGTTACAGGGGGACAATGCCTAGTGAGTTCACTGCTCAATAGGTGGCGTTCTGAGAGTGAGGGTCTGAGACTGGAGGGTGAGACAGTGAATCACTTGAACGAAGAAACCAGCCGCTTCAGAGATGGAGCTGCTTCGAGCCATGAATGGATGCTTCACATGTCTCACTCCCCAGACTGGAACAAGACCTCACGGGCTTCACCGTGTTGAGCGGTGGAATGTACAGGCTCCCAGCCTATGCCCGAGGGGGAGTAGTTGAAATATAGAAGAAAAAAAAAAAAAAAAAAATTAATGTTGGAAGTGGGAAGTGTGTCTCTATCCAAATCCGCGATAAGTGCTAGAGATTATAAAAGTCCAAAGTACGCATTTTTACTTATCCAATTTACCATTGTTTCAAGTGCATATATAACCATTATTCTGCCTAGTGTTTTGGAGAATAAAGCTGCATTATAAACCATTATTTTGATATTATCTATGTCCTCTATTGATTCCTTTTGTGTACTGTGCATGAAATCCTATAACCCAATCTTGTAGAACCCACCTATACCAAGTTAATCCTGCATAAAATCAGGGCATAACAGTAGTCATCTAGTATATAGTAAAAACACGCAGAATCGTGATAAACTTTGTATAGCCTAGGTGTTAAATTTTGTTTATGTCTACAATCGTAGCTCTGGCGCTACTTCGGAAGCGTCCACCAGAGGTCTCTAGTGAATTCTTGGTAGCGAGAATTAGTGTGTGTGTTAATACTTATTCACAATTCTTATGTGTCCAATTATTTTTTACATGAATACCATTTTACAGGAATTAGCTCAGTTCTAGTTACTTTCTTTATAGAGTGTTTATAATTAAAAGGTACTTCCCAGACGGGCAAATACAGTACCTCCACAGACCTTACAATAATATCCAAGCCACGCTTACATAATTAAACTTTGTGGTAATAAAAACTATAGAAAAGCCAACAGTGTTTTGCTTCTTATTCACTTTTCTTATAAACATGTTTCCAGTGAACCAGCTGAATCTACAAACATAAAAAGAAGGAAATCTGGGGTAAGAAAGAGCAACAAACAGTTTAACCATAAAATCTCTGATACATAAATTGGTTGGCAAGCAATGGGATTCATGTTTCCCTAAAAGAAAACACAATAGATAGACCTCCGAAGAGTAAATTAGATAAACACTAAAGAAAGAATATTAAAGCAACTAGAAATAAAGAACATTTAAAAGAGCTTTGGAAAAAGAAACTTGTCAGTGAATGAAGAACATATACAGTTAAATCCAGAGCAAAGTGGTACTGAGGGATCAACATGTCAGTAACCACAAAAATTTTAGCTGATGCCAGCATCTCGCTCCCAGGGCCCAAGCAGCAGCGGGTGACTCATCCCTATCACCCACCCACTCTCACCCGTCATCCTTTCCACTACCCCCCACTCACCCGCTCTCCAACTGCGAGAAACGGTGACGTAATCTAGGGTCTGACGTGGAGGTGACGTCACCACTAGCCGTGACGAAGTGGATTGTAGCGAGGAAGTCCACAGTTTCATCACACCAATCTTCATGCAACCAGCTGATAGAATCAACACGACCTACAAGCCGTTTGCAACTATAGTACCAGTTACTTGTGATAGGTTGGTCCTACACTACATTGACACTAAAAATCCACTAGTAAAATATTACTAGTAAACTTTACAATACAGCAATGCCAGTGTATTTAAATTTTTCTTAGCAATTCTCACTAATTTATTTACTTCACAAATTTTAAGGTGTAGCTGAACGTACATCTTAACTCTATTTCGACTTAGTAAATTAAAGGATTGCTTCAAGAACTTTATCTTTGCACTAAGAAACTTATATTTATTAGTGGCCCCTCCATCATTGACGAACATGCCTATTACATAAGGCATCCTCTTCAAACACTAATCCGCCGTAGTTTGAATCTACCGCGCAGAGCATTTAAAATCTGAGGAGCATTCATCATGAGCGCACGCGACCTCACTCATGGCTTCAGTCATTATGAATTGGGTTCTCACTACGAAATACTTCGTAAAAAATAAAAACAAACACAAAATAAGAATAACTATCCAATAAGCTTCCCATCACATCGTGGATGTACTTGTGTGGATCTTTGACCAGACGCTGATTCAGGCGTCATTCTTCCTTCTCTGCTCTGCGCTCAGCCGGCCCGGACGTGCCTCCCCACGCTCCGCTGGTTCCGCATTTGCTGCGTCCCTAGTGAGTTTTTTCTCATTTGTTTATTCCGGGATGTATCGAGTAAGGTTAGGATATGCGTAGCAGGAGTGTCCTGGGCTGGTTGCCCGCAGTGCAGTGTATTTTGGGTCGTGTGTTTGGGGCATCTATTTCGGATGTACCCTCGTGGTCCTGTTGTGGACAGGTGAATTTTTTGTTTTCACAGTTAAGTTAGCTTGTGATGCAGGCGGCTTTCATTACGCGATTATTTCTGCTGCCTTTTATCTTTCTGATGAGGTAGCGTTGCTTTGCTGACGTTCCCAGCGTATTTTTCTTCACTTAGTGAAGTTTTTTCTGGGTCCCGAGTCTGTCTTCCCTTGGTCGGAAGTATTTACTACAGTGGTGTGTTGGCGGTGGTTCCTGTTGTTATATTCCCAGTGTTTTTGTTTATATTTCAACATTTCTTGTGCCGTCTGCTTAGGCCTAGCCAGCCACTCGTAGCTTTGCCACATGTACAAGTGTTATTGATTTATTTTATAAATATGTCCTACTGTGTCATGTGTCAGCCAGAGTAGACAGAAGGGTGCTGAGCTGGTATGGTCATGTTGAACGAATGGGAGATGAAAGGCTTACAAAGAGAATATGTGAGTCAGGTACAAGGGGAGATAGAAGGGCAGGAAGACCCCCATTGAGATGGAGAGACTGTTTAAGAAAGGCTTTGGATGATAGAGGAATGACTATAGATTAGGCAGGGGAAGTGGTGGTGGACAGGAGTGAATGGAGAATGCTTGTGAATAGTTGAGTGAACACGTGCTCATTTGGAGTAAGGGGTCGGGCGCAAGTTGGACTAGATAATAGTCCATCAGGCGCCTGGCCCGGGGAGACGATTAATATGAAGGGTGTGCCTGGAAGTGTGGTGGGAGGGCTTGTGGCTTTGGCTCCGCTGCATGTCTGCCTGCCGAGATCGGAACCTCTCCGGGTGGTCAGGGGCCGGGGGAGTGCTGGAGCGACCTTGGTAACCCTGGTCTCTGGGTCTTCTCCTGGGTGACCTGGATGTGTGAGAGTTTGTGTTTTTTATCTGTGTTTATTTTTTGTTTTATGTTGTTTTTGTGTTTTCCCTGTTCTTGCTCTGTCTTGAGTCGGCTACCCCCAAAATGGGGATTGGGCCTGAGTATATAGATAGATAGATAGATAGATAGTGTCATGTGTATCCGGGTTTAGTTGTGTATTGGCTAATTCCACGGACTATGTTTGTTTCCTGGATTAGTTGTGTATGGGCTAATTCCACGGATTATATTTGTGGTCCCTAGGTTAGTCATGCTTTGGCTATCTCTCGGGTCCTATGTGCGTTCAGATGGTATCTGAACGGGGTGGGTTACTTTCCGGCGGGGTTTTCTCGGTTACACCATGAAAACTCGGGCCGTGAGCCGTGTTTGGCCACGCGTGGTTTCAAAACAGGCTGGTGTCACCGGCGAGTTGGTGTCTGTGGCTCTCCAGGACTGCGTCTCTGTGTTGGTGCCTGTTTCAGGCTCCCTATGATTCCCAGCGGATTGGCTGTACCCATCTAACATTGTTCATGCGGACATATGTTATGTAGTTTTTCTATCCGGTTTTACAAACCAAAGGAAAAACCCTAGCTGTTGTTGTGGACTTTCCTCCCCGGCGATCTTTTACAAAGAAGTGGGGATAGGAACTTATGGGGTTAACGTTTAAGACATCAGATCTCACCCGGCGGGTGTACCTTGGTAAGGTGGGATGAACGAATTGGTAATTCAGTTTAGTTAACCGGTCCATTTTAGTGATACTATATGTATCGCCGCCCTCACTCATACGGCGATCGAAGGCTCAATTAGGGTTAACGTATTTTTTCATAAGTTGACCACACCCGGCGGGTGCTCCTGGGAGGGGGAAAGACGGAATTTACAATTCAAGCTAGTTACCCAATTAATTGAGAGATACGGCTATGTATCGCCGCCTTCACCATACGGCGATCTATGTGACAATTCATTAGAAGTCAGGTCTCGTATCAGCCTGCCCTGTGTTAATCTGCTGGATAATTCAGGGGCCGGCGTCTTTGTGGGGGGTTGTTTTTCAAAATTGACTCTTGTAACAGTCACCACCAGAAAGACTTTATAAACGCCATGCTGGTCTTTTATATTATGTCAGAGGGTATTCGTAAACTTTCTTAAGACATGTCTAGATATTCGGAAATCTTTATAGAACCCCGCCGCGTAACGAGCTGTAATCATTGTGAGATTACGTCTCGTTATCCGGCGGGTTATGAACACTTGTATGCGATCATTTTGGGTTAACCTTATGAGCATTAATTCCTGGAAATTTTCCTTTTTTCCAGGGCTGGGCCCCGGCAGACCAATACAGAACCTGCAGTAAGTTCCCACCAGTCTCTGTCATGGCTACCTTTGCCCCAGTTTTTGCTTTATGCATTAATCCAACCTGTGCCGGTATCCCTCTTTTTGCGCACACTCTTTGTATCAAGTGTCTTAAATGTCTAGACCGTTCAAGGGGTCTGTGGGTGATGCGCAACTGTTCCTTTTGCTCCCAACTAAGTGTCAAAGTCCTCCAAGATAATGATAAGACCGCAGCGGTCGCCTTACGTGAAGTTCGGCAACAAATGTCAGCGTATACTACAATTGTGGCTCATAAGTCACTTCAATGTGACAACGTCCCTCTTTGGGATAGGCTTCTTCTTGAGCACCCTCCCCCTAATAAACGTTCCTCTCGAGTAACTAGTCATAAGCCGGCGGAGACTGGACAGGGTTCTGTGTCATCTCCTGCCCCTGCTACTCCGAAACGTCACCGTGAGCCTACACCCCCGGCGGCAGCCTCCTCGTCTCGGGCGAGATCGAGGTCTAGGTCACCCCTTAGATACTAGCCACCCAGTCTTGCCTCTTCACCAGCGAGTAAGAGGAGTAAGACAGAAAGTTCCACCAGTGGTGGGCGATAAATCCTCCAAATCGAAGAGTAGTTCACGGTCACACCGCAACCATGGGAGTAAGCGCTGTAGTAGAATAAAGGGACCCCTGCCGAAGGATAAGTCAGAAGTAGAGACATTTAAGTGCGTAGTGTGCAAAGGCAAGCTTGTGTTAAGTGATGATCCTGCGGCTGTGAATTTTGGAAATGAGTCATTGAAGCTGGTGGACAAGTTTTGTTACCTAGGAGATACCATCTCTGCCGGTGGTGGGGCCGAGGCTGCCACTGTCGCTAGAATTAGATGTGGCTGGGGGAAGTTCAGAGAACTGCTGCCAATTCTGACCATGAAAAGAATGCCTTTCCCCCTGAACGGAAAGGTGTATGACTCATGTGTTAGAAGTGCAATGACGTATGCCTCAGAAACATGGGCCGTTAAAGTTGAAGATGTCAACAGAATGGAACGTAATGAGATGAGAATGGTGAGATGGATGTGTGGGGCCAGGCTGCAGGATAGAATAACAAATGTTGAGCTGAGGAGACTTTTAGGTATAAAGAGTATTAGCAAAGTGATGCGTACAAGTAAAGTGTGATGGTATTGTTATGCTGGCTAGCTTGCCAGAATGTACTCGTGAATCGCTAGCACTCGCCACGGCAGTGAAATGGGCTATAATAATCGTAGAACGATATTCTTTCTTTCTTAGTATTCGTGTTGTCACAGACAGATCAGTGTTTGCCTTTACTCTTCTCTGTGACACTTAGAAGTATTTTATATCCATAGTAGTGATTGTAATATGCAGCGCGTGAGAGAGAAAGTTGGAGAGCGAAGAGGCAGTGTGTGTGCGTATGTACGTGTGCATTCCTCGCTCGGTGGGCCCACTCGCTCGCTATTGGACTAGCGTGGTATATGACGTCAGCTTGTCCCTGTGACGTAGTGGCCTGTGGTTGGTCGCCGCCCTCCTAGCCCATGGTCGGGCTCCTCTCCTTCCCTCTCCTCAGAGCATGGCATTGAGCGCTTGGTCCTACATGTCCCTCGCATTCTGTCTGACATCTAACCCCCTTTACTACTGTTTCTCTCTCTGAACTTCTTCTTTTCCATACTTCTTATCTTTATTCAATTACCCATCCCTTCTGGTTCTCGCATACGACTTCCATAGTCGGCCAGTCGTATTACCAGCGCCTGTTCTCACATATATGTTTTGCACTAGCTTTAGAGGTTACTAGAATCATAGTCATAGGGATTCATATTATTAGGTGCTTCTAATTATTTGGTTGTTGTTGTTGTTGTTCCCTAAGCTGCCTGGCCGAACAGCCCCGAGTCCCTGAGGAAGGCCATGGCCACGATCGGGCTTTCCCACAGAGCTCTCATTGAGTGTAGATTGTGTTGTTGGCGTAAGTGGTTGTGTGAAATGCAGTCTTCTATGATGTGTTTAATGGTATGGGGTGCTGTGTTACATCCCGGGCAGGCGTCGACAACGGAGTCATCCAGTCTCTTCTGATAGTTCAGGAGAGCTGGATGGTGTCCGCATCTCAGCCTGGCCAGGTGGACTCTGTCCTCGCGAGGGAGGGAGGATTCGGAAGGATGGATTTCGGGAGGTCGTGCATGCAGCTGTGTGTTGTCTGTGAGTGAGTGGATGGATTGGCAAGAGATATGAGTATGAATGTGCTTCTGGAAGTTGGTTCGGGGTGGGCAGGGAGGGAGAGAGGACAATAATTGTGTGTGATACCGTGTGCTGGGTGTTGTTTTGATATTTCTTGGTGTCTGTGGGTGTGTTGCCATGTAGTTTAGTGGGTGGTCTTGGTTCGTGGAGGCTGCTGCCAGGAATTGAGTGCCTCTCATGTCCAGATGGTCTTTGACTTTGAGGATTTTGGTTTCTTGATGTAGGTGATCTGTGGGTGCAGTAGCTGTGCAGCCTGTAATGATCTTCAGGGCTTTGTTTTGAATAGTCTGTAAGGTCTTATGATGTATTTCAGCTAGGTTAGAAGCCCAGGCTGGGCTTGCGTATTCCATCACTGATCTTTTTATGTATTGTTTATATACTGTGGTGGTAGTTTCTTTGTTGTGTCCAAATTTTGTGTGAGCAAGTGACCTGAGGGCGTTAAGTCTGGGTGTCAGTTTCATTTTAATGTTTGTGGTGTGCTGTTTGAATGTCATACGAGTATCATATGTTACTCCTAGGATTTTGGGTGTGTCTGTATGTGTTAGGGGTGTGTTGTTCATGGTGAGTTGAGGGATGTATTCGTCTTCTCCTGTCCAGCTTGTGAGCAGGGTGCACCCAGCGTTGACAGATGCTACATTGAATCGCATTTACGCCCACACCCTTTCCACATACTGAACATGGTTATGAACCGCTCTCTTCCACATTGCCTCATCTCAATCTACAATGCATAACCTTGGTTTTGTTAATATTGACTCTTAAATCCTTGCTCGCCATGCCCACTCTCCATCTTCTGAATTTGGCCTCAGCATCTTGCATATTGTCAGCTATTAGGACTAAATCGTCTGCATAAAACAGTTCCAACGGGAGTCCGCCTCTAAAAACTCTAGACAGTGCCTCCAGGACCATAATAAAGAGGAGGGGGCTTAACACTGAACCCTGATGGACTCCAACACGGACTGCGAACTCATCACTCAGTACACCCTTCACCCTCACCGCACTTCGCGAATCCTCATACATCTTCATTATCACACATGGAAAATTCTATATACCAACATGTAAAAGAGTCAACAAGTGTAAGGGGAAGTGATCAACCAGCTAGATTGGACCTTCTATTCACAAGAAGGGAGGAGGAGGTTCAAAGTATTCAGTACCTGTGCCCATTAGGAAAAAGTGACCATGCAGTTCTAGACATAGACTTACTATTGAAGTATAATCTACCCAAGGGAAGGGAAAAGCACAAGGAAAATCACTGGATGTATTCCAGAACCGATTTCGAAGGACTACGGGATTTTTTCAAGTCACAAAATTGGGATCAGGTGTTATCTGAAAGTGAGGTAAACAAAAAACTCAAGGCATTCATGGAGATCTATGATACTGGTATAACAACTTTTGTCCCTAAGTACATTAACACCTTACGAGCGGCCTATGCGGTTTATTTATGTGTACCGCACAGCGGGGTGTTTTTAGCCAAAATAGGGCTGTTTACGTGATCATTTTCATGCCTAAATAAGACCCAGAACGTAAAACAAGTACCTATCCCTGAAAGGGCATAAACAGAGCTTTCGAATGACACCATAACGATCCTTGTATGATGGATAGTTTTCTTGCAATAACCGTGCAACGCGAGTGCAAAAAGCAGGTAATTCGGTACTTTCAGTACATAATTGAGTATGTAGCGAGTGAGAGAGGGAGGAGGGAGCTGAGATTTGTGTCAGTAGGTTCGCCGCGGTGGTCTGGAGCAGTCATACGCTCGCTAGTCTCCTGCCACCACTTGTCTCTCTCTCTCAGCCACATTACGTGCTGAAATTGCCACTCGAGTTATGTCGAGCGCCGCCACATAGTCCAGCTTTTTTTAACTCGACTTATGTTGCTCGCCGCTAAATAAGGGTTAATAAAAGGAAAAAAAGTAATCGCAAAGTATGGTTTAACCGCGAATGTAGGCAAGCACAGGAAGCAAAAAACAAAGCCTGGAAAAAGATGAGAAACTGGGATTCGGAAGATAACAGGCAAAAGTATAAAGAGGAGAGAAACAAATACACAGAAATGAGGAGGAGGTCAGAGGCAAACCATGAGAAAGGGATAGTGGAGAACTATGAAAAGAATCCAAAAATGTTTTTCAAGTTTGTAAACGGCAAAAGGAAGATAAAAGCCACGATCGTAAAGATTAAAAGTGGAAACAGAATCATAGAAGAGGATACAGAGATTGCGGAAGAACTAAATAGAAATTTTGCATCAGTATTTACAAAAGAAGGAGAATTCATTGCACCAGAAACCAATGAGATAGGTACAGAGGAAATGCCGGAAGTCACATTTAACAGACCAGAGCTCATAGACAAAATTAGTAAGGTGGATCCAAACAAAGCCGCTGGACCGGACGGAGTATCAGGCTGGATTATTAACCCTTAATTAGCGGCGAGCAACATAAGTCGAGTTAAAAAAAGCTGGACTATGTGGCGGCGCTCGACATAGGTCGAGTGGCAATTTCAGCACGTAATGTGGCTGAGAGAGAGAGACAAGTGGTGGCAGGAGACTAGCGAGCGTATGACTGCTCCAGACCACCGCGGCGAACCTACTGACACAAATCTCAGCTCCCTCCTCCCTCTCTCACTCGCTACATACTCAATTATGTACTGAAACTACCGAATTACCTGCTTTTTGCACTCGCGTTGCACGGTTATTGCAAGAAAACTATCCATCGTACAAGGATCGTTATGGTGTCATTCGAAAGCTCTGTTTATGCCCTTTCAGGGATAGGTACTTGTTTTACGTTCTGGGTCTTATTTAGGCATGAAAATGATCACGTAAACAGCCCTATTTTGGCTAAAAACACCCCGCTGTGCGGTACACATAAATAAACCGCATAGGCCGCTCGTAAGGTGTTAAAGAAAATGCTAAGGAACTGAGTATACCGTTATATGACATAATGACCAAATCATTGGACACAGGGATAGTACCTACAGAATGGAAAAGAGCAAACATTATTCCTATATTTAAGGGAGGAAGCAGAGATAAACCACTGAACTATAGACCTGTATCACTATTGAGCATCCTCATGAAGATTCTGGAAGGATTAATAAGGGACAAATGGGTGAACTACCTGGAATCCAAAAGATTAATTACTGACCGACAATTTGGATTCAGAGGAGGCAGATCATGTGTAAGCAACTTGTTGAGTTTTTACTCTAGAGTAATAGACACAGTAGACAAGAGGGAAGGATGGGTAGACTGTGCCTACCTAGACTTTAAAAAGGCATTTGACAAAGTTCCACACAAGAGATTGCTGTGGAAATTAAAACATGAGGGAAAAGTAGGAGACAAACTGCTGAAATGGATGGAGAGCTACCTTAGCGGAAGACAGATGAGAACAACAGTAAGGGGGAAATCGTCAAACTGGACTCAAATTACGAGTGGGGTACCACAAGGATCTGTCCTAGCCCCAATCATGTTTCTAATATTTGTAAATATTACCTGAGGGACTAACAAGCTACATGAGCATGTTTGCGGACGATGCTAAGCTGCTTAAAACGATCAGAACCCAGGAGGATTGCTTTGAGCTCCAAGCAGATTTGCAAAAGATCCATGAATGGAGCATCAAATGGAATATGGAGTTCAATGCAGGGAAATGTAAGACTCTAGAAATGGGTAAAAGCAAGTACAGACCTAGAAAAGATTATAAACTAGGAAACGAAGTGATTCCCAAAGCAGAAAAAGAAAAAGACTTGGGGATAGAATTTAAGGATAACATGTCTCCAGAAAGCCACGTAAATAAGATAGTGAGAGAATCACTAGCACTATTGGCAAATATCAGGATGTCTTTCAATTATCTTAATGAAAACACCATGAAACATAAAATAACGGCAATAATAAGACCCAGGATGGAATATGCATCTGTAGTGTGGTCCCCTCACATGAAGAAACATATCCACAAAATTGAGAGGGTACAGAGAGCAGCTACGAGGATGATCCCAGGTTTTGGAAAATTTGGAGTACCAAGAGAGGCTCGAGAGATTGAATCTACCTACACTGGAACAGAGAAGGAAACGAGGACAGCAAATTCAGATATACAAATGTGTTAGAGGTATTGACAAAATCGACCAAGAAAACTTCATAGGGAGGGATGGAGGTGAGAGAACAAGAGGTCATAGCTACAAACTAAAAGTGCTTAATAGTAAATCTGATCTGAAAAGTAAAAGATTTCCTACAAACTCGATTAGTGGGTGGAACAAATTGCCAGCCGAAGTAGTGTCTGCACCATCAGTGCATAGTTTCAAAGCACGGTATGACAAACATATCTTAGGAGGCGGGAATTAACGAGCATGCTCACTCCCGCAAATACAACTAGTGTAAGTACAACTAGTGTAAGTACACACCAGCCACTCTTCCACACCAAGTTTCCTCATAGCCAACTGCACAACATATCTAGGCACCCTATCAAAGGCCTTCTCCAGGTCTACAAACACAAAGTAAAGATCCCTGCCTTTTAGTAAGTATCTTTCCTGTATCTGCCTGACTATGAAGATAGCATCGGTTGTACCACGTCCTGGCATAAAACCAAACTGCATATCATCAATGGAGATGCTTTGCCTGATCAAACCCTCAAAGACTCTCTCACAGACCTTCATGATTTGGTCAAGCATTTTCAGGCCCCTATAATTACCCCTTTCTAGCGCATCCCCTTTTCCTTTGTATATATTTACTATTACACTTTTGTACCAATCCTCAGGGATTTTCTCATCTTTAATAATGGTGTTTATCAACTCAGTGATCAAGTTGACACCAGTCTCCCCCGAGGCTTTTATCATCTCAGCGGCAATGTCAGAGCACCCTGGAGCTTTACCGTCCTTCATTTTATTGATTGCGTCGCTCACTACAGCTGGTGCTATCAAAGGAGGGAGTCCAGATATTGTTTTTTCGATACTAAGCTGTTCCTTATCCCATTCAAACTCTACATTTAGCAATCTTTCATAGTGTGCCTTCCATGCTTCTCTGATTTCATTGTCTGCATACACAATCTTCCCATTATCGTTTCTAACACACTGTTCACCTATAATATCCAAACTGTCATTTTTAACTCGCCTAGCTAGGTTGAAGATCCCATTGGGATTGTCAGTGTTACACACTTGTTCGAGGACCAGGTCCTTAATGCCTTTTTTAGCATTGTAAATAACTCTTTTGGCAGTTCATTTAGCTGCCTGGTATTCCTCCTTGCTGCCTCCTTTCTTCCATGCTTTGAAGCATCTCCTTTTCTTTCACAGCATGTTCTACTTCATCGTTCCACCACCAGGAGGTCTTATTCCTGGGGTGACCCTTTGTTTTCCCACAGACATTGTCAGTGGCAGCAATAAGGCTATGCTTAAGAAAGTTCCATTAACTATTTACATCGTTAGGCCTAGCTTCCTTATTTCTATTAATTTCCTCCAGTTCACTATGAAACCTACCCCTATAGTAACTTCCTTGTTCTTCAGCAGCCACACTTTCCTTTTGGGCATGTATACCTTCTTGCGCTTAGGATCTCTGTATAATCTCATGTCGCACACAAGTAGCTTATGCTGGGGGATACATTCTTCGCTCAGGATGACCTTTACATCCCGAACCAGTTTCCAGTCTTTCCTGTTAACCAGGAAGTAATCTATCTGGCTACTGGAGACCCCAGAGTTATATGTGATCAGATGGCTCCATCTTTTCTTGAATTTTGTGTTAAACACAACCATGTTGAGCGCAACACAGGACTCTAGTATGTATTCGCCTTCCAGATTCCTCCTTCCATAACCATTTCCTCCATGTACCCCCTCGTATCCATCTGCAGATGCTCCCACATGACCATTCAGGTCCCCTCCCACGATTGTTATTTCATTCTCCGAGAGGCCTGAAATGACACTGACGGTGTCATTCCAGAAGTCCTCTTTTATCTCTTTCTGTAGACCAGCCTGTGGGGCATATGCAGATATCACATTCAGAATTCTGTCACCAACTTTCAACTTCAAAACAATCAGCCTTTCACTAACTCTCGTAATCTGAAGCACACTTTCCGCCAGCTCATCAGCCACCAGAACACCCACTCCTCCTTTCGCTTTCAGTCTCCACCCCCATCCAGTAGATCCTATATCTTTTCTTTCTTCCAACAATCCACTGTACCCCATGCCTTTTCCAGAGTGTTTCCTGGACACAGCAGACGTCCACTCGCCTCCTCTCACACATCTCAGCCACTTCATTTGCACGCAGATTCAAACTACCAACATTCACACTAGCCATTCTGAGATTGTGGCGGGCATTTGTCCTTTTCCTGTGCGGTTTTGGATCATCTGACTTACGTTTTTTCTCTTTAGGTTTAGTCATAATTCGGTAAATTAGCTGGCAAATGGGCATCAACCCCCCCCCCCCCACCTCTGGCTCCAGTCTACCGCGGGGACCATTCCCAGCACATTCCCCCCAATAAATTACAAGGGGGTACGATCCAATGGCCTCGGTACGCCCTACCAGAACCAGCCGCAGGGACGCACCCCGTGCGCGTACACGGCACTACGAGTGGCCTGGTATTTTTCGCCCAATGACAGTGCAGCCTCCTGGAGCGCTACCACCAGGTTCGGGCCCCTATATTATTGGGCGGAAAGTGCCAGTCTAGGGAAACACTACGTACTGTATCCTCTGGATCCATTTCATCCAGGTTGGGCCCAAGGCGCCAGGTCCGGGTCCAGAGGGAGCGACACCCACCGCCGGTGTGCCGCCATTAGGCAACTTGGAACAAGAACAATGAAGCCCTGTCACAGCACTATCATAATATGAACAATGCCAGCGCCAATAACAATGCTTCATTGTATAGTAATGGCTGAGTGTCCGCAGGTCTAACGCCATCCCCCCTATTAGTCGCCATGTACGACTCGCAGTAGGATGCGCGAGGCAAATTCTTATTTTTCCTCCACCATAGGTGAAGGCCCCCTTACCCTCGGGGGGTTAGATAAGTCATAGGGATGAATAAAATGTGTATCTATATATATGTTAGCTATTCTTTATTTACACTTCGGTGGGCCTCAGCTGACGTGGCCGAGCGGTGTAACAGCGCATTTTGAGCGACTGTACACTCTAGGATAGACCGTATTAATAACATATATATCTCACACCATTATAAGTTATTCCCTTACTTAAGTATACTACTGTACATTTCTAGTTGGGTATGATCTCCCCCATAGAGGATCATAACACTCCACCTATAAAAGCCTTGGTATGATTCCTGCAATGTAAGCAAGGGTTCTCACGCTTCCCTCAGAGAATTGAAGCAACACCAAGATGATTGCTAGCAACTAAGTATGAGTGTCACACCACACTGGTAGAAAGCCGGGCCCCACTATGTGAGTATCCAGGCAGTAGCAGATTGATCAGCCATTAGGAAGGTTACATCCCTAATCGGCTAAGGTAGTGGTATACAAGTGATGTATACACTATACAGTGACAGTGCAATACTGTGCATTAATTAGTGTGTGTGTTAATACTTATTCACAATTCTTATGTGTCCAATTCTTTTTACAGGAATACCATTTTACAGGAATGAGCTCAGTTCTAGTTGCTTTCTTTATAGAGTGTTTATAATTAAAAGGTACTTCCCAGACGGGCAGATACAGTACCTCCACAGACCTTACAATAATATCCAAGCCACACTTACATAATTATAGTTTGTGGTAATAAAAACTATAGAAAAGCCAACAGTGTTTTGCTTCTTATTCACTTTTCTTATAAACATGTTTCCAGTGAACCAGCTGAATCTACAAACATAAAAAGAAGGAAATCTGAGGTAAGAAAGAGCAACAAACAGTTTAACCATAAAATCTCCGATACAAAAGCGTGAAAAGGGAATGGCTGAAGCAAAAGAACTAGCAAATAACAGGAATGAATAGAAGTTTGTTAGAGAGAGTACATGAAGAGGTCTCTGGACCCTTTTAAATGACAAACCTGGAAGGTCTTCATCCCAGATGTTGATGTGAAGAGACCTTGTTCGGATATATATAACATCTGAGGTGAAGCCATTGATTTCGGGGGCTGATAAGTGATTGGTGCTTCTGAATGCTTGTGTGCTTGCAAACGTTATGTGTTCTCCTGTCAAATCTTTTATTTAATTTCTCGAGTTTCTTGCTGATCCTCCCTACCCCTTATGAGAGTAAGGGCTGGCTACTATCTGACTGACAGACTTTCACTCTCCAGGAAAAATTTGACACCTAAATGGCAAGAAAGGTCTTATTATTGACAAATAAATTGGGTGAAAGGTCTTAAAATCGAAAACTAATAGGGCGAATGTCTTAACATTTAAAAACTACACAATACACAACACAACACCAGAATATCTGGAAGCATGGTGTCAACATGGAACAACTTGAGATGGTTCAGCCATATGGAACGCATGGAAAGCGAGAGAATGACTAAGAGGGTGTACGAGAGTGAGGTGGAAGGAATACAAAGGAGAACAAACTGCAACAGACCTATTGGTCCTTACGGGGCAGTTTGGATATCTAAAACTACTAATCTACTGACTACGAGGTAGAGAAAAGGATAGCAAAGAAGAAGGCTCCTCCCCACCCACCACTCCCTCCAGCTAATGCTGGCATGGAAACAGATAGGAAAAATACCATGCAGTATTGAAAAACTGACACGGAAATTCGGACAGGACAGGGAGAAAAAAGAAGTTGATTTGTAATCTAAGCTAACTCTACAGGTATTTACTACAATTCTGAAAGGGAACAGATGTATGAAAATGAATATACATTGCGGTATGCGTTGACATTTCGTTGCGCGTTATTCTGAAAGAAACTGTGTTAATCGGGGGTTATTTGCCATGTGTTTATCCAGATGGTTCTTAAATGTTTCGACAGTATTACAGTTTACAATGTTCGAGGGTAGTCTGTTCCAATTATTCACAACGCGGTTGAAGAAGAAATGCTTCGCCTCGTGAGAATGAAAACGCTTGCCTATAATCTTATAACCATTGTTTCTCGTGTTTGCTTGATTGATCGTAAATAATTCGCTTACATTTAGGTTGCTGAATCCCTTGAAGATTTTTGAACACCTCTATTAGGTCACCTCTCATTCTGCGCTTTGTTAAGCTAAACAAATTTAGTTCTTTTAAGCGCTCTTCGTACGGTTTATTACGCAATCTAGGTATCATTTTAGTGACTGCGTTGCACCCTTTCAAGTTTATTTATGTCCTTTCGGTAGTACGGTGACTAGAATTGCACGCAGTATAATATAGGACAGAGAGGGAGAGGTGCACCGAAGGAGAGGTGGAAGGATGGAGTGAGGAAGTATATGGATGAAGGCGGTGCTGGTTGGGAGGAGGGCGTCGACTGACTGGGGACAAAGGTGCATGGGGGCGGTTCGTTCGTGGCCACCCCTTCGGGGATCACAGCGTCAGGCAATAGATAGATAGATAGATGGTGTCATCATTCCATTCCCCAAACCCAACAAAGACCCCACGCTACCATCCTCACATCGCCCTATCACACTCCTTTGCACCTCCTCCAAAGTCATAGAATGCCTTGTACTACAACTGATCACACACGCTCTACCCCTAGCTCCAACACAACATGGCTTCATGCCACTGCACTCTACAAACACTCTTCTTACACACCTTACACAAAGCGCTTTTGACGGCATCAACTCAGCCAGCCCACCACACAGATCACTACTTGCCACACTTGACATTAGCAAAGCCTTCGATGCCATCCCCCGCCACAACCTAACAAACAAAATCTACGACACAAACATGCACAACAACACAAAAAGGTGGCTGGCCAACTTCCTAGCAGGCAGATGTGCACACATATCTTTTGCCGGTCAGTCATCTAGCATCAGAATCTTCCCAAATGGAGTCCCGCAAGGATCCGTCCTGTCGCCAGCACTCTTCAAACTGTACATGCATGATAGCCCACCCCTAACCAGCTTCCAGAAGCACGTCCTCCCGAAATCCATCCTTCTAAATCCTCCCTTCCTTACGAGGACAGAGTCCACCTGGCCAGGCTGAGATGTGTGCACCATCCAGCTCTTCCGAGCTATCAGAAGAGACTGGATGTCTCTGTCGACGACACCTGCCCGGGATGTAACACTGCACCTCATACCATTGGACACAACCTAGAAGACTTCATTTCACACAATCACTTACGCCAACAACACAATCTACACTCCTTGAGAGCCCTGTGGGAAAACCCGACAGTGGCCATGGCCTTCCGTAGGGACTCGGGGCTGTTCGGCCAGGCAACTTAGGGAACGACAACAACAACAACTAATGGGGCTCAACATGAAAGAGAAGGGGGTCCAGATAAAAAACAAATTCCTGCCCTTAAGGTTAGAGTAATGGAACCTTGAAACTAACAGAGCTGATGATGGTGATAGTTATGATAATGAACATAATATAGGTTTGACTCCTGCAAGGAGATAAAGAAAACCTAATATTTAGTAGTGGCCCCGTAATCATTGACGATTATGCCTATTACATAAGGCATCCTCTTCAAACACTCATTTACCGTAGTTTGAATCTACCGCGCAGAGCATAAAAAATTGAGGAGCCTTCATCATGAGTGCACGCAACCTCACTCATGGTTCGTCATTATGAAATTGGGTACTCACTACGAAAAAACTTCGTAAAAAATAACAAATAAAAGAAAATAAGAATAACTAATCATAAGCTTTCCATAACTTCGTGGATGTACTTGTGTGGATCTTTGACCAGACGCTGACTTCAGGCGTCATTCTTCCTTCACTGACATATCAAGTAAACCAAAATCCTTAATACATCAACGAATGGGAAGGGGATGGTCGGGAGGGCCCCAGTCGTCAATGATTACGGGGCCACTACTAAATATTATGTTTTCTTTATCTCCTTGCAGGAGTCAAACCTATAATTTATTAGTAGCCCCTCCATCATTGACGATTATGCCTGATATCTAAGACTGGAGGGCGACATTCGTAATCATATCATAACTCTAGCAAAAGCAGATAATCAAACAACCACATAGTATTCTTACTTTGTAAAAAAGATATATTTGTGTGCATAAACTTTATACAGCATATAAATATACAAAAAGGGTGACAAGCAGGAGCGTGCTTCAAAGAAGCCTGCTTGGACTAAAAAGGGGGTTAACTCCGAGACTCTGTACACAGAGTTGGTAGTTAAGAAGGCACCCCACTTAAAGTAAGTGGTGAAAAATAAAAACATCAAAGTTTACATGTGCACATATTATAGGTTTGACTCCTGTAAGGAGATAAAGAAAACCTTTTATTTAGTAGTGGCCCCGTAATCATTGACAATTATGCCTATTACATAAGGCATCCTCTTCAAACACTCATCCGCCGTAGTTTGAACCTACCGCGCAGAGCATAAAAAATTGAGGAGCCTTCATCATGAGCGCAGGCAACCTCACTCATGGTTCAGTCATTATGAAATTGGGTTCTCACTACTAAAAAACTTCGTAACAAAAAGAAAATAAGAATAACTATTCATAAGCTTTCCATATAATCGTGGATGTACTTGTGTGGATCTTTGACCAGACGCTGACTTAGGCGTCATTCTTCCTTCACTGACATATCAAGTAAACCAAAATCCTTAGTACATCAACGAATGGGAAGGGGAAGGTCGGGAGGGCCCCAGTCGTCAATGATTACGGGGCCACTACTAAATATTAGGTTTTCTTTATCTCCTTACAGGAGTCAAACCTATAATTTATTAGTGGCCCCTCCATCATTGACGATTATGCCTGATATCTAAGACTGGAGGGGGACATTCGTAATCATATCATAACTCTAGCAAAAGCAGATAATCAAACAACCACATAGTATTCTTACTTCGAAAAGATATATATTTTGGCACAGCACATATATACAAAAAGGGGGTACAAGCAGGAGCGTGCTTCAAAGAAGCCTGCTTGATTAAAAAGGGTTAACTCTGAGATTCTGAGTACAGATCCGCCAGTTAATAAGGCACCCCACTTAAAATAAGTGGTGAAAAAATAAAAACTTATAAGTTTACATGTGCACATATAAACCCCATAAAACTAGTGGATATATCTTGCAAAATATATCCAATGCTTAAAATTAGTTTGCTTCACAGCCAAAAACTACTTACAACAACACTGTTGTTTGTACTACAATTATTGTACTAGCACAATTTCCTGTAATGAATAGTACATAGAAATTTTCATATCACAACACCCATAAACAGTATCACAGCTCACATACTCCGGCGGGGTCTAGGGTGTCCTATGTTACACTGACTGCACCCCCCCCCCCCCCCCCCCCCTTTTCTTGAAATTAAACAATAAGTGACTTAGGGGCCACCTAGACCCTCTGCCTTAAAGCTATACATGGCAAGGAAGGTTTGTCTAGAGCTACTGAAAGGTATAGAGTCAAAAACGTATGATTAGAGGCCCACAACTGTGTGGACGTAATATCTTCAACAGAAAATTTGTTAAGGAAACGTAAAGAGGCTGCCCACTTGCGTAAATTGTGGGCCCTACCCACAACGCTGGCATTACTCTCTTTAATGACCTCGACCAAGAGAGAAGCCAGTTTACGTTTCATCAAGCGTTTACCCGTACTTGATACCCATAAAGCACCCTGGTGATTTAGAGGTGCCACTCTCAAATATTTGGTTAGAGCTTGCACTGGACATAAAGTATGGTGCACCTTTCCCCTTTTCAACGCCGGCACCGAGAACTCTGAAAACACGTGTTCACTGTGCTCATTCTTGGCTATGAACCCTGGGGAAGGTGGAATGTGAATACACTCATTAAGCCTACCAAACCTGAGGCAATTAGGTGTGTTGCTCATCGCCGCCAGCTCAGATACTCTGTTCCCGGTAGCCAAAGCCATAAGGAATACTGCCTTTTTTTTAAAGAAATGTAAAATCTGCAGTATGTTGGTACAGACGGGAATGAAGTAATGACAATGCTTTGTCCAGAGACCAGGTAGGCATGAGCTGACGGGGAGGTGGGCGGAGTTTAAAACATGCCCTCATAAAACCTGTTTCCTCCACGACTGGTATGGTGAGACCGGTAAGGTCCAAAAATGGCATCCTAATCGCTGTTAAGTGATTTTTTAACGTTACTACAGATAAACGTTTCTGCTCGAACAGATAATTTAAATAATTAAAAACCAAAGCCACCGAGGGCACAGTTTGTTCTGTTCTAAGAATCCAAGACGTAAAGGCTTGCCAATGCGATTGATACTGTCGCTTTGTAGACTGGGTATATTGATTCATGAATTTATTGGTCATGTCTCTACCATATGGTGCTAGCCACTTGGCCTCCTGAATGTCCATAATGCAAAAGTCAGCGAGGTCTCTAGGTTACCAATTGTGTCTAAGTGGAAAAACCCGACCGGGAGTGACACCGGGTGCGGGCACCACGTTTTCAATTGCTGGTACCACAACTGCGCCGGCCACAGGGGCGCGATTAGCGAGACTATGCACCGATAATCCTGTAGTTTGTTTACTGCGTGGCACATTAGAGACGCGTCTGGCGGCAGAAACAGATAAATGGAACTCCACCTGTTCCAGTCTGTCACCAGTGCGTCTGGCCCGCCTGCCGGCGTTATCGTCCGGCGGGTGAGGTACAGTGGGAGTTTGTGAGTCTCCTCTGACGCAAACAAATCCACTTGTGGATGGTAAGGCTCCGCAATCATTTGGTCGAAAATGGTTTGCTTGAGCGCCCATTCTACTGTTGTGCTCTGTCTCCGAGACAGAGCGTTTGCCCAGACGTTTGTTACGCCTGGGAGATAAGATGCGTGAAGATGAATGTCCAGCCTGTTGGCTAGAATAAAAATCTTTTCCGACACGTTTAGCAACTTCCAAGATCTCGTTGACCCTTGTTTCTGAATACAGTGAACCGCATTTAGATTGTCCATTCTGAAGGCCACCGACTTGCCCCGTAAAGTAGAGCCGTGAGCCTGAAGGAAATATAAGGGGACTAGTAATTCTTTGACATTGATGTGGGAGATTTCTAAATGGGACCAAAGCCCTTGACCCTGGTGCCCTTGGTTTGACTGAAAGCCCCAACCTATCGTTCCTGACGCATCCGTGTCTACCCATACCGTCGGCGGAGGAGAGGTCCATGACATTACTGAGTGCAACGATTCCCTCTTCGCCCAGACCGCTAGTAAGTTGTGGATTAATTTTGGTATGGGCCATAATTTTTCCGCCGGCAATAGTGGAAAACATTTGTTGCCTTCCAATATTAAACGTTTGACTTTCAACCGGCCTAACTTTACAGTTAGTTGAATCCAGTTGAGAGAGCCGAACCGAGACTCCCAGATTCTCCGTGTCGTAGTCAGACTGTGAAGGAACAGAAACAATTTCCTGCGAAATCTGTTTCGATTGTCCACACTCTGACTCAGAGTGAGAGTAGCTGTGTCCCAAACCAACCCTATCCACTGAACTACTCGTGAGGGAACAAGGTTTGACTTTACCAGGTTTACCTTGAATCCTAGAGATTTGACATGATTTAATGTTACGTTGACATGATTGATGCATAATTGTTCCGTCTCTGCCACCACTAGCCAGTCGTCTAGATACCACAAAATCCTGATCCCTTGCTCTAACAAGGGCATCAGGGCTTGCCGGACTAATTTCGTGAATAAGCGAGGTGCTAGGTTCAATCCAAACGGCATCCTTTGAAAGACATAAGTCTGATGCATTATTCGTAAGGCCAGAAACCGTTGAAATCTTTTGTTTACCGAGACGTGCCAATAGGCGTCTGTCAGGTCTAAAGAACACATTCATCCTCCCGACGGAAGTGTTAGCCTGATTTGATTCACTGTCAGCATCCTGAAGGACACGTTGTGAATATGGAGGTTCAGATAAGACAGGTCTACGACTGGTCTCATCTGAACACTGTCCCTTTTGGGCACTAGAAATAGTTTGGATGTAAAGACTGGGTAATTTTGAGGAACCGGGATGATGACATTCTTGGCGATCATTTCTCGGATCAGTGACTCCACCTCTAATGAAACTAAATTTGCCTTTGTCGGCTGACGTAAATGAGGTCGCCGGAGCCACTGCCAGGTGATGCCTTTGCGTGCCACCATCCTCGCCCAAGTATTTAATGGCCATGCGTGGTGACACGTCCGGAACGACCCAGTTAGCAGACAAGGGTTCGCCGGCTGTACTACCCTCTGATCCACCCGCCGTGAGACCGGCCCTGGGAGTGAGAGAGACTTTAGTTTTTTTATGGTGGTGGTGGTGGTGGTGGTGGTGGATGCTTAGACAACTGGCCGGCGTTGGCAGAAGACGGGCCCTGGCCCGGTCTGTTATACTTTCGTCCTTTATGACCTGCAAACTTTCCTTGTTTATACCTGTACTGACCTTGGGGGCAAGAGGACTTAGGTAGAAGAAAGGGCTTGGACCCACCCGGCTGAGCTTTTGCGACTGGCTTGGGTTTGGGAAAGTTAAATGCAGGTTTCTTAGAAGGGGCGGGACTGTGCTTAAAGGCCTGAGCCATGTTAAATACAGTTCTCCACACATCAGGGGACATTAAAGAGGGAGTTAGCACCGGCGACATGACCACCTGGTTCGCAATTCTATCAGGAAGTTTCCTCACCAGGGACATCCTAAGATGCTGTCTCGCCCGCACCGCCTCGAGCAATACGGATATCCCCCAACGACTGAATAGAAGTCTGAAGGAGTAAACGTCGAGATAGTTCAATTGATCTTCTGACATCCGCGTCCGCGATTGCCTGAGTAGATCTTAGCATAGACTTCGCCACCTGGTGCATAACAATATATTGGGAAAAAAGTCTATACGCCTTCCCCCGTAGCCTAAACTCCCGGTCTAGGTGAGCTGGGGAAGGTGTAGTGAAAGGATCTTTTGTTCGCATAGATTGATTTTGGGGGCTGCTAAAAATGCAAACAAAGCAGATGGAACTCTGCCGGCAAAAAAGATTGGCAGAGAGAACCAAGAATGGCTGTCCTGAGGAATTTGGTGCGAAGATTTTGAGGTGAAGGTGGTCGCAAAGTTCTGAGCCTCTACCTCCCATTCCACCCAAGGTCCTTGACCCAACTGCCCCACCTTCAAAACTGGATTAGCGGCTGAGTCTGTGACCGTTTGTAAATCTAATTCTGGAGTGAGAGCTGACAGTGCTTTTATATCATTAAAACCGTCATGCTTGGTCCAGTCAGAAAACAGTTTTGAAGCTGATGCAGGGGGTAGTGCAGGTGTAGCTGTATACACAAAATAGTCATGGTGATAATAGTTAGGAATGGCCTTAATATTAACATCAAGTACATTACCCAAAATATCTAAAGCTCGTAACTTTCTAGATTTATTTCCTTGGATTACCCACTCTCGTGGCACTGGAAGTTCCCCTGACAAAGTGGGCTGTGCTACCTCAGGCTTAGTTGGGACCATTTGTACCCATGAATCATCTGGACCATATAAAAGGGGCATAGCTACCTTTCTTAACGGTGCTTTATCTAAAGGGGGAGGATTCACATCCGCTACTACCCTTACACTAGAAGTAATCAGTGCCGCCAAAGCAGGCCTAGTGACCATAGTAGGTGATACAGAAGGAGGGTGCGGAATCTGAGTTAAAGCAATGGAAGTAGTCAGAGGCCGAACACTTGAAATTGTCATGGAAGCTCCCAGGTCCACTGTAGGAGTCTCCGGCTGCTGGCCAAAAAAATTTGTTAGAGCAATAGCTAATAACCCATCTATTTCCTCCGCCGTGACAAATTTAGCAGATGAAGAACTAAGAGGTGAATCATTCCTATCCTGTGAGTCGTCTAAAACTGAACCCGACTCCTGCATTTCCATGTCAGAGATTATGGACACCTCATCCTTGTCATCTGGCCCGTCACAAGAGGATTCCGCCGAAGCCGGGACCCCTTCGTGTTGCCATGTTAAGTCTGGAATGGATGATGGGATCACAGCGTCCCTGTGGACGTCCGCCATCACCTGTGTCTCCTGAACCAGATGTGGGCCTTCATTCCATGGTTAGGAATACCTCCACACACCCAGGCCTTGGCCTGAACTCCCTTGGGAGTCAGTTACCCCATCAACCACTGAGCCCCCACTAGACCCTTCTAGAGGGCGATCACTGCCCACAGAACTCTCCAATTCTAAGTTTATAATATCCGTTGGCAACCTGTCCGCCGGTAACACCCCCACCACAGTCTCTGACTCCACTCCCGCCCCATCAGATTGGACATTAGATACGTCGGGAGTAGAGGCAGAAAGTGAGGCATGAGACTCCGGCGAACGCCGGGAGGCCTTTCGTTCATGAGAATCTTTCCTGGAAGATTTGTGGCTTCGGTGTGACTTAGATCTATCACTAGAACTGTCCTTGGACTTCTCAGATCTATCACTAGAACTGCTCTTGGACTTCTCCTCTTTGCTCTTCTTTCTCGCCGGGGAAGAAGAGTGACTAAGCGGCTGTTGTCTGAGGGGCGACCTGGACCTGGACCGCGCCCGTGACGTGGAGGCTGTCACCGGGGGCGTAGGTTCACGAGGTCTCTTCGATGTGCCGGGGGCTGGAGTAAGTACTGTACCCTGCCCAGTCTCTGCCGACTTTCGTACAACTACTCTAGATTTAGAAGGGGTACGTTTAATAGGGGGGTGCTCAATAAGTAATTTATCCCAAAGAATTATGTTATCACATTGAAGGGCTTTATGAGCCACTGTGGTAGCATAAGTGGACAACAACTGCATGACCTCCCGCAAAGCGACCGCCGCGGGTCTATCATTGTCTCGCAATACTTTATTACTCAATTGAGTACAGAAGGTACAGTTCTGCGTCACCCACAAACCCCTTGAGCGATCTAAACATTTAACACATCTAATGCAAAGAGTGTGTGCAAAGATAGGGATACCTGAACAGGAGGGTGTAACACACAAAGCAAAAACAGGGTCTAGGGTAGCCATGACAGAGACTGGTGGAAAAACTAACCCACCCCGGGTTTACTCCAGGTTCTCTATAGACCCGCTAGAACTCCACCCTGGAAAAAAGAAAATTTCCAGGAATTAATGCTCATAAGGTCACACCAATATGTTCGAACACAAGTGTTAAATAACCCGCCGGGTAACGAGACGTAATACACAACTATCACAGCTCGCTACGCGGGAGGTTCAAAAGTAAAGATTTCAGAATATCTTAACCTGTCCAAAAGATTTACGAATATCCTCTGACATGATATAAAGACCAGCATGGCTTTTTATAAATGACGCAGTCTTCCCAGTGGTGTTTGTTAAGTTTTACTGGAAAACCCATAAAAAGACGCCGGCCCCCGTATTATCTCGCAGATCAAAAACTGGGAAGCCTGTCTTAAATCCTAGATCTGACTTCTCCCGAAGCGTCCTAGATCGCCGTATGTCGAAGGCGGCGATACTTTAACGTATCCCTCAATTGTCTGGTCAACTATACTGAATTGCAAATCCGTTAAACCCACCCTCCTAAGGTGCAACCGCCGGGTGTGAATTTTAAGTTTATATCGTTAACCCCAATTGTTCCTATCCCCACTTCTTTGCAAAAGATCAAAGGGGAGGAAAGACCAATCAACAAACAGCCTAGTTTTACTGGCTTTGCAAAACCGGGAAAAAACTAAACTCAACAAGTGTCCGCTTGAACACTTAGTTAAATGGGTAAAGCCATCCCGCCGGGAAACACAGTAAGCCTGAACACAGGCTCCACCACAGAGACAGTCCTGGAGAGCCTCAAGCCACCACTCGCCGGGGAAAACAAGCCTTTTTTAACCACGCGTGATTAAAACTCGGCAACCAGCAGGGTTTTCACGGTGTAACCGAGAAAACCCGCCGGAAAAGGCAACCCACCCCGCCCAGATTCAATCTGAACGCACCAAATAGACCGTGGAATTAGCCAAAGCACAACTAACCCAGGACACATAATTAGTCCGTGGAATTAGCCAATACACAACTAATCCAGGACACACAAATAGTCCGTGGAATTAGCCAATACACAACTAAACCAGGACACACATGACACAGTAGTACATATTTATAACATAAATCAATAACACTTGTACATGTGGCAAAGCTACGAGAGGCTGGCTAGGCCTAAGCAGACGGAAATAATATGTAATCATGTCGTAATATAAACAAAAAGCACTGAATTCATATCACAACAGGAACCACCGTCAACACACCAATGTAGCACAAAATTCCCGGCAAAGGGAAGAACTGACTCAGGACCCAGAAAAAACTTCACTAAGTGAAGAAAAATACGCTGGGAACGTCAGAGAAAAGAAAAAGCTACTTCATCAGAAAGATAAGAAGAAGCCTAATAACGCGTAGAGAAAGCCGCCTACATAAAAAAGCTAGCTAACCGCGCAAACGTTTCACGCGTCCACCCGGGGACCACGAGGGTACACCCGAAATAGATGTCCCAAACACACGACCCAAAATACACTGCACTGCGGGCAACCCGCCCAGGACACTCCTGCTACGCATATCCTAACCTTACTCGATACATCCCGGAGTAAACAAATGAGAAAAAACTCACTAGGGACGCAGCAAATGCGGAACCAGCGGAGCGTGGGGAGGCACGTCCAGGTAGGTTGAGCGCAGAGCAGAGAAGGAAGAATGACGCCTGAGTCAGCGTCTGGTCAAAGATCCACACAAGTACATCCACGATTATATGGAAAGCTTATGAATAGTTATTCTTATTTTAGTTTTGTTTTTTATTTGTAACGATGTTTTTTCGTAGTGAGAACCCAATTTCATAATGACTGAACCATGAGTGAGGTTGCGTGTGCTCATGATGAAGGCTCCTCAATTTTTTATGCTCTGCGCGGTAGATTCAAACTACGGAGGATGAGTGTTTGAAGAGGGTGCCTTATGTAATAGGCATAATCGTCAATGATGGAGCACTAATAAATAAACCCCATTAACTCGTGGATATATATAAAAAATTATACCCTAAAAATAAAAGGAACTCGTGTACTGTCGCAGAAGTACTGAACTCTTGTACTTCTGAAGAGGTACTTACATTACAAATACAAGTTGCGGCCGCAACTACTAAGATTACTTAAAATTATATTGCTTCACAGCCAAAACTATTTACAACAAGCATTGTCGTTCTACTATGATTGTACGTTAGCACAATTTCCTGTAATGAATACTACAGAGAAATTTTATATCACAGCACCTACACCCTGTATCACAGCTCGTAAGCTCCGCACACGCACTCCGGCGGGGTCTAGGGTGTCCTATGTTACACTGACTGCACCCCCCCCCCCCCTCCCTTTTCTTCATCTAAACACTAAGTGACCCAGAGGCCACCTAGACCCTCTGCCGTAAAGCTATACATGGCATGGAAGGCTTGTCTAAAGCTACTGAAAGGTATCGAGTAAAAAAAGTATGATTAGAGGACAAGATGTGCATGGCTGCTATGTCCTCAACAGAAAAATTCTTAAGGAAACGTAAAGAGGTCGCCCATTTGCGTAAATCGTGAGCTCTACCCACAACGCCGGGATTACTTTCCTGAATGACGTTAACTAAGAGAGAAGCCAGTTTACGTTTCATTACGCGTTTACCCATACTTGATACCCATAAAGCACCTTGTTGATTCCTAGGTGCGACTCTCAAATATTTGGTTAGCGCTTGCACTGGGCATAAATTATGGTGCACCTTTCCCCTTTTCAACGCCAGCACTGTGAACTCTGAAAACATGTGATCACTGTGCTCATTCTTGGCGATGAACCCCGGGGAAGGGGCAATATGAATACAATCATTGAGCCTACCAAACCTGATGCAATTAGGTGTGTTGCTCATCGCCGCCAGCTCAGACACCCTGTTCCCGGTAGCCAAAGCCATAAGGAATACTACCCTTTTTAAAAGTAAGTCAAAATCTGCAGTATTTTGGTACCGCCGGGAATGAAGTAATGACAACGCTTTGTCCAGAGACCAGGTAGGCATGAGCTGACGGGGAGGTGGGCGGAGTTTAAAACATGCCCTCATGAAACCTGTCTCCTCCGCTAGTGGTATGGTTAGACCTGTAAGGTCAAAAAATGGCATCCTAATTGCTGTTAAGTGATTCTTTAACGTTACTACAGATAGACGTTTCTGCTCAAACAAATAGTTTAAATAATTAAAAACCAAAGCCACCGAAGGCACAGATTGTTCTGTTCTGAGTATCCAAGAAGTGAAAGACTGCCAATGCGATTGATACTGTCGCTTAGTAGATTGTGTGTATTGATTCATGAATTTATCGGTCACGTTTCTACCATACGGAACTAGCCATTTGGCCTCCTGAATGTCCATAATGCAAAAGTCAGCGAGGTCTCTAGGTTGCCAATCGTGTCTAAGTGGAAATACCCGACCGGGAGCGACACCGGGTTCGGGCACCACGTTTTTAACACCTTACGAGCGGCCTATGCGGTTTATTTATGTGTACCGCACAGCGGGGTGTTTTTAGCCAAAATAGGGCTGTTTACGTGATCATTTTCATGCCTAAATAAGACCCAGAACGTAAAACTAGTACCTATCCCTGAAAGGGCATAAACAGAGCTTTCGAATGACACCATAACGATCCTTGTATGATGGATAGTTTTCTTGCAATAACCGTGCAACGCGAGTGCAAAAAGCAGGTAATTCGGTACTTTCAGTACATAATTGAGTATGTAGCGAGTGAGAGAGGGAGGAGGGAGCTGAGATTTGTGTCAGTAGGTTCGCCGCGGTGGTCTGGAGCAGTCATACGCTCGCTAGTCTCCTGCCACCACTTGTCTCTCTCTCTCAGCCACATTACGTGCTGAAATTGCCACTCGAGTTATGTCGAGCGCCGCCACATAGTCCAGCTTTATTTAACTCGACTTATGTTGCTCGCCGCTAAATAAGGGTTAATTGCTGGTACCACGCCTGCGCCGGCCACAGGGGCGCGATTAACGAGACTACGCCCCGATAATCCTGTAGTTTGTTTACTACGTGGCACATCAGAGAAGCGTCTGGCGGCGGAAACAGATAAATGGAACTCCACATGTTCCAGTCCGTCACCAGTGCGTCGGGTCCTCCCGCCGGCGTGGTTGTCCGGCGGGTTAGGTACAGCGGGAGTTTGTGAGTCTCCGCGGACGCAAATAAATCCACTTGTGGACGGTAAGGCTTCGCAATCATTAGGTCGAAAATGTTTTGCTTGAGTGCCCATTCTACTGTTGTGCTCTGTCTCCGAGATAGAGCATCTTCCCAAACGTTCGCTACGCCGGGGAGATAAGAAGCGTGAAGCTGAATGTCCAGCTTGTTGGCTAGTACAAAAATCTTTTCCGAAACGTTTAGCAACCTCCGAGATCACGTTGACCCCTGTTTCTGAATGCAGTGAACCGCATTCAGATTGTCCATCCTGAAGGCCACTGACTTGCCCCGCAAAGAAAAGACGTGAGCCTGAAGGAAGTACAAGGGGACTAGTATTTCTTTGACATTTATGTGGGAGGATTCTGAATGGGACCAAAGCCCTTGACCCTGATGCCCTTGGTTTGACTGAAAGCCCCAACCTATCGTGCCTGATGTATCCGTGTCCACCCATACCGTCGGCGGAGGAGAGGTCCATGACATGACTGAGTGCAATGTTTCCCTCTTCGCCCAGACCGCTAGTAAGTTGTGTATTAATTTTGGGATGGGCCATAATGTTTCCGCCGGCAATAGTGGAAAAAATGTGTTGCCCTCCAAAATTAAACGTTTGACTTTCAACCGGCCCAACTTGACAGTTAGTTGAATCCAGTTGAGAGAGCCGACCAGAGATTCCCAGACTCTCCGTGTCGTAGTCAGACTGTGAAGAAACAAACAGTTTCTTGCGAAACCTGTTCCGATTGTCCACACTCTGACTCAGAGTGAGAGCGGCTGTGTCCCAGACCAGCCTTATCCACTGGACCACTCGTGAGGGAACAAGGTTTGACTTTACCAGGTTTACCTTGAATCCTAGAGATTTTACATGATTTAATGTTATGTTGACATGATTTATGCATAACTGTTCCGTCTCCGCCACCACCAGCCAGTCGTCTAGATACCACAAAATCCTGATCCCTTGTTGCAACAAGGGCATCAGGGCTTGCCGGACTAATTTCGTGAATATGCGAGGTGCTAGGTTTAAACCGAACGGCATCCTCTGAAAGACATAAGTCTGATGCATGATACGTAAGGCCAGAAAATTTTGAAACCGGTTGTTTACCGGGACGTGCCAATACGCGTCCGTCAGATCTAAAGAACACATCCACCCTTCCGGCGGAAGTGTTAGCCTGATCTGATTCACTGCCAGCATCCGGAAGGACACGTTGTGAATGTGAAGGTTCAGATAAGACAGGTCTACGACCGGCCTCATCTGAACACTGTCCCCTTTGGGCACCAGAAAAAGTTTGGATGTAAAAACTGGGTAATTTTGTGGAACCGGGATGATAACATTCTTGGCCACCATCTCTTGGATCAGTGACTCCACCTCTAATGAAACAAAATTTGCCTTTGTCGGCTGACGTAAACGAGGTCGCCGGAGCCACTGCCAGGTGATGCCTTTGCGTGCCACCATCCTCGCCCATGTGCTTAAAGGCCATGCGCGATGATTCGCCCGGAACGACCCAGTTAGCAGACAAGGGTTCACCGGCTGGACTACCCTCCGATCCACCCGCCGGAAGATCGGCCCTGGGAGTGAGGGAGACCTTAGTTTTTTGGTGGTGGTGGTGGTGGAAGTTTAGACGACTGGCCGGGTTTGGCTGGAGACGGGTCCTGACCCGGCCTTTGATACCTCTGTCCTTTATGATTACCTGAAGACTTTCCTTGCTTGTATCTGTACTGACCTTGGGTGGAAGAGGATTTAGGCAAATTAAAGGGTTTTGCCCCACCAGACTGAGCTTTAGCGACTGGTTTGGGCTTGGTAAATGTGAAAGCAGGTTTCTTAGACGGGGCGGGACTGTGCTTCAAGGCCTGAGCCATGTTAAACACCGTCCTCCACACCTCCGGGGACATTAAAGAGGCAGTTAGAACTGGGGACATTATTACTTGATTAGCAATCCTATCCGGGAGCTTTCGGACTAGAGACATCCTTAGATCTTGTCTTGCCCGCACCGCCTCTAACAAGGCCGTGCGTATATCTCCCAGAGACTGAATAGAGGTCTGGAGAAGCATGCATCTAGACAGTTCGATCGCCTTTCGGACTTCTGTGTCCGCGATAGCCTGAGCAGATCTTAGCATTGACTTTGTTACCTGTTGCGTAACTATATACTGAGAAAAAAGTCTATACGCCTTTCCCCGTAGCCTAAACTCCCGGTCTAGGTGAGCAGTGGAAGGTGTAGAAAAGGGGTCTTTAAGCTCGCATAGATTAATCTTAGGGGCAGCTAAAAAGGCAAATAGAGCAGAGGGAACTCCGCCGGCAGAGTATATTGGGAGAGAGAACCAAGAATGGCTTTCTTGTGGAATTTGGTGTGAAGCTTTAGAAGTCAATGTAGTAGCAAAGTTCTGAGCCTCGACTTCCCAGTCCACCCAAGGTCCCGGACCCAACTGCTCCACCTGCAAAACTGGATTCACGGGTGAGTCTGTGAATGTCTTTAAACCCAACTCAGGCGTTAGAGCCGACAACGCTTTGATATCATTGAACCCATCATGCTTTGTCCAGTCCGAAAACAGTTTTGAAGCTGACGCAGGGGGAAGGGCAGGTGTAGAAGAATATACAAAATAATCATGATGATAATAGTTGGGGATGGCCTTAATACTAACATCAAGTACATTTCCCAGCATATCTAGAGCCCTTAACTTCCTAGATTTATTCCCTTGGATTACCCACTCCCGTGGTACCGGGAGCTCCCCTGACATAGTGGATTGTGCTACCTCTGGCTTTGTTGGTACCAATGATGCCCAAGATTCGTCTGGCCCGTATAAGAGAGGCATAGCCCCTTTTCAGATCGGGGCTTTGACGAACGGGGGAGGATTTACGTCTGCTACTACTCGTACATTGGAAGTAGTTAGTGCCCCTGAAGTTGGCCTAGTAACAATAGTAGGTGATACAAGGGGAGTGAGCGGAATTTGTGTCAAAGCAATGGAAGTAGCCAGAGGTCGGACATTCAATGTTGGCGTGGAAGCTCCCAGACCAACTATAGGAGGCTCTGGTTGCTGGCCAAAAAACTTAGTTAAAGCACTTGCTAATAACCCATTAATCTCATCCGCCGTGACAAATTGAGCAGAGGAAGAACTATTAGGTGAAGCCTCCCTTTTCTGAGAGTCATCTACGACTGAACTAGACTCGTGAATTCCCACCTCATAAATAATAGAGCCCTCATCCCTTGCCTCCAGTCCCTCATGAGAGGATTCCGCCGAGGCTGGGACCCCCTCATGTTGCCATGTTAAGTCAGGGATGGAAGACAGGATCTCCGCGTCCCGGTGGACTTCAGCCACTACCTGCGTTGCCTGAGACGGAAGTAAGCTGTCCCTCCATGGCTGGGAGTACCTCCAAACTCCCCGGTCTTGGCCGGAGCTCACTTGTGAGCCAGGCCCCACCCCAATGACTGAGCCCTCACTCGAGCCCTCTAGCGGGTTATCACTGCCGGGAGAACCCCCTAAATTTAAAGTGAGAATATTGGAACTGGGAATAATATTTGGGGACAACCTGTCCGCCGGTATATCCCCCACCACAGTCTCTGACTCCACTTCCGACCTGTCAGATTGGACATGAGACATGTCGGGAGTAGAGGCAGAAAGTGAGGTTCGAGGCTCCGGCGAACGCCGGGAGGACTTTCGTTCATGAGACTCTTTCTTAGAAGACTTGTGACTCCGCCTCGACTTTGATGTATCACTAGAACTGTCCTTGGTCTTGTCCGTCCTACTCTTCTTCCGCGAAGGTGAAGTCGAGTGACTATGTGTCTGCTTTCTGAGAGGAGACCGTGACCTGGACCTAGATCTTGACTCTGAAGCTGTCAACGGGGGAGACGGCTCTCGCGGTCTCTTAGCTGTGCCGGGAGAGGGAAGAAGCCCTTTACCCAGCCCAGTCTCTGCCGACTTAATGACTTTACTTCGGGAAGGAGGACGTTTAAGGTGGGGGGGTACTGAACCAACAAACGGTCCCATAGAATTACGTTATCACACTGCAGTGCTTTATGAGCCACTGTAGTAGCATAATTAGTAAGAAGTAGTCTGACCTCGCGTAATGCAACCGCCGCGGCCAGATTGTCGTGCTGTAATACTTTAATACTAAGCTGACTACAAAAGGTACAATTCTTCGTTACCCACAAACCCCTTGATCGGTCTATGCATTTGACACAACGAATGCACAGAGTATGTGCAAAAATAGGGATCCCGGAACATGAGGGCATTGAGCAAAGGGCAAAAACAGGAGCTAGAGTAGCCATGGCAGAGACTGGTTAAAAGCTAACTCCCCCCGGGCCTCACCTGGTCCTCTGTGGGCCCGCCGGAACTCCGCCCTGGAAAAAAGGACATTTCCATGAATTAATGCTCATAAGGTTACCCCAAAATGTTCTAACACAAGTGTTAATGAACCGCCGGGCAACGAGATGTAATACACCACTTTTACCTCTTGCTACCCCGTAGGTTCATATGTAAAGATTTTTGAATATCTCTACGTGTTCAAAAGATTTAAGAATATCCTCTGACATGATATAAAGACAAGCAGTTCTTTATAAATGACGCAGTCTTCCCTGTGATATAAAATTCACCGGGAACCCATAATAAGACGCCGGCCTCCTTATTACAACGCAGTTAACCAGGTTAAGCCCATCTTAATCAATAGATCTGACTCCTTTCGAAGCCTTCATAGATCGCCGTAAGTTGAATGTCTCGATACCCAATTGTATCCCTCAATTGTTTGGTTAATCCTACCGGATTGTAAATCCGTGATTCCCACCCTCCCGAGGTTCAACCGCCGGGTGAAAATTAACTCGTACAGCCCCAGCGACGCGTCTGACGCGTCGGCGATGTATGTAACGCACAGCCCCAGAGACGCGCCTGGTGCGTCACCCTAATTGCGCCGACCGTAACCTCAGGTGTAGCCACTCAAGAGGGCTCAGATTTGTATGGGAACTGTGTACGTATCCCACGCAACCGTGCCGATGGTTGAAAACTCTCAAAGTCCACGTGCGTGCGCGTGAGCGCGCAATAACCTGTTTTTTGGGGGTAATTGCCTTAAATTTTTTACTCTTGTAAAATACGTTTTCGGGGGCTCTGTAGGACCATTCTTTAAGCTTTTTGAGCGGTTTTTCGTGGTTTTTCCTTCATTCCTAACCCATTCGCTATTGTTTCTGGAATAAAACAATTTTTTGAAAACCGGCCGGGTTCTGGTGAACAAACATTACAAAACTAGCCGGGGCTCCACGGGTTAATAGAAAAGTTAACCCCAATTGTTCCTATCCCCACTTCTTTGCAAAAGATCACCGGGGTGGAAAGACTAATTCAAACAAAACAGCCCAGTTTTTTAACGGCTTTGCAAAACCGGGAAAAACTATAGTCAACAGGTGTCCGCATGAACCCCTAGTTGAATCGGGGAAAGCCATTCCGCCGGGAAACATACAGTAAGCCTGAACCCAGGCCCCACTACAGAGACGCAGTTCTGGAGAGCCCTCAAGCCACCACTCGCCGGGGAAAACAAGCCTATTTTTTAATCACGCGTGATTAAAACTCGGCAAGCAGCCGGATTTTCTCGGTTGCAATCGAGAAAACCCGCCGGAAAAGGCATCCCACACCCGCCAGACGCAATCTGAGACTCAGCCGGATTTTCACGGAGCAATCGAGAAAACCCACCGGAAACGGTAACCCACACCAACCAGATGCAATCGGAGGTACACAAATGGTGCCTGGAATAAGCCAATACACAACTTATCCAGAACACACATGACACAGTAGTACATATTTATATAATAAATCAATAACACTTGCATATGTAAAAAAGCTACGAGAGGCTGGCTAGGCCTAAGCAGACGGAGTATCGCTTAAACATGTCGTAATAAAAACAAAAAGCACTGAATTATATCACAACAGGAACAGTCGCCAACACACCTCGAAAAAATAAACCCCGGAGAGGGAGTACTGACACGGGACCTAGAAAAAACTTCACTAAGTGAAGAAAAATACGCTAGGAACATCAGAAAACAACAAATAAGGCAACTTCATCAGAAAGATAAAAAGAAGCCTAATAATGCGTAATTAAAGCCAACTAAATAAACTAGGCTAGCTATCCGCGAAAACGTTTCACGCGTCCACCACGGGACCACGAGGGTACACCCGAAATAGGCGTCCCAAACACACGACCCAAATACACTGAACTGCGGGCAGCCCGCCCATGACACTCCTGCTACGCATATCCTAACCTTATTCGATACATCCCAGAGAAAAACAAATGAGAAAAAACTCACTAGGGATGCAGCAAATGCGGAACGAGCGGAGCGTGGGTTGACACGTCAGGGCAGGTTGAGCGCAGAGCAGAGAAGGAAGAAGGAAGAATGACGCCTGAAGTCAGCGTCTGGTCAAAGATCCACACAAGTACATCCACGAAGTTATGGAAAGCTTATGATTAGTTTTTCTTATTTTCTTTTTATTTGTAATTTTTTACGAAGTTTTTTCGTAGTGAGTACCCAATTTCATAATGACGAACCATGAGTGAGGTTGCGTGGGCTCATGATGAAGGCTCCTCAATTTTTTATGCTCTGCGCGGTAGATTAAAACTACGGTAAATGAGTGTTTGAAGAGGATGCCTTATGTAATAGGCATAATCGTCAATGATGGAGGGGCCACTAATAAATTGATAATAATGAAGGTCAGAGTGTTGAAACCTTGAGTCTAACATAGCAAAGTGTTATGAGATAGTGATAATCGGGGCTAGGATGTCCCCTTGTTACAAGGACTTTACTGGACATTTGCTACGAATCGATAGACCTGAGTGTTCAAACTCTTGACGTCTACCAATGGCATGGGGTGGGATCGAACTGCCGACTCTTTGATCAGCAGTCAGACATGCTATCGGCCATCCCGCGGCCCTCATACAGTATATGAATATGATGATAATGATGAAGGTCAGAGTGCAGGGACCTTGAGTCTGACAGAGTGGTGTAGTAACATGGCCGCCTGTACACTTCCCACCACACTCCGATACGTCTCGTCCCACTGTCGGTTTTCAGTCATCAACACTTGTCTGGAGTATGAAAAAAGGCTAAAATCAATGTTGCCAAGGAAAACTTCAATGAATAACTCCTTGAAGCTCACAAATAAATTATATTATCAGGTCTCTTTGATTAAACCTGCTTCTAAGGGATGGCGCGCAAAGAAACTATATATTATCGCTCTGTATCATTAAACCCACAATAATCGTGTCTACTGTATTGAGTTATACATGACAAGGAAGAGGAAAGCCCATACTACAATAGGAATGCAATAAACTTGGGAACAAAATACTATTTCATAGAAGGATAAGTCAGAAATACAGAAATTATAAATCAGGACATATATATACCTTTCGGTACCAGTCCTCATTGTCATGGACAAAATAATATATAATTATGTGTTGTAACCATTGTATATATATGTAAATTTGTTTATGACAATAAATGTTTTGAATTGAAAAAATTGAAATTTGAGTGCGTATAGTGTGCAAAGGTGAGCTTGAGTTAAATGATGATCTTGTGGCTGTGAATTTTGGAAATGAGTCATTGGAGCTGATGGCCAAGTTTTGTTACCTAGGAGATACCATCTCTGCCGGTGGTGGGGCCAAGGCTGCCAATGTTGCTAGAATTAGATGTAGCTGGGGGAAGTTCAGAGAACTGCTGCCAATTCTGACCATGAAAAGAATGCCTCTCCCCCTGAAGGGAAAGGTGTATGCCTCATGTGTTAGAAGTGAAATGACGTATGCCTCAGAAACATGGGCCGTTAAAGTAGAAGATGTCAACAGAATGGAATGTAATGAGATGAGAATGGTGAGATGGATGTGTGGGGCCAGGCTGCAGGATAGAATAACAAATGATGAGCTGAGGAGACGTTTAGGTATAAAGAGAATTAGTGAGGAGATGCGTACATGTAGACTGGGATGGTATGGATGAACAAAATTGGGTGAAAAGATGCAGGTCTGTGATTGTGGGGGGAGCTGCACCAAGGGGTGGACCGAGGAAGACCTGGTATCGGACTATACGTGACGATCTCAAATCCAAAAACTTGACAAGTGAAGCAGCCCTTAACAGGGTTGCCTTGAGGACAAGAGACTGAAACTGCACGTATGTGTGGACCACTCAGTCTTAAAAATGTTATGTATGTATGTATGTACTGAAATTTGTTCAATAATAAAAAAAACATCATCGTTTTTCGGTGTTCAACTTGTCACAACAGCGTTATAAGCTGAGCAATACATAATTGTTTATGATGATGATGATGCATTTTTTACCCCCATGCACTCCCTGCTCAAGAGCTGGGCTAGGGTGGGTGCCCTGATGATCAGGGACTTCAGTGAATAGTTGCCACAGATTGTTAGACCATGCCGTCGACCAACAGCACTGGCGTCTGCCAATAACACACACTGGCTGCCCCGAGACTCGAACTGTCAACTTCACGTTTTTTCACTGGCTTTCCAACGGAGTCATCAGAATTTGTCTAAAATCAATAGTTTCTTTACTGTATATGATTATAATGGTAAACCTTACACTCACGATGTTGAGTATGGCCGCTGGACCCAATTTGTTCACTCATGAACGATATCACCCACAATAATTGTGTCTATTGCAATCTAATATATAACAAAAAACTAGAGGAAAGGCTAATCTAGTATATCACCATATAAGAACCTAGAAAACATTGAATAATCATAGATAAAATTTAAACCCAACTACATCCAAATTCATCATGCTTTTACTCAAAATTTTGAGTGGTGATACTAGGTTTATATATATGATACATTAAGTATCTTTCACGCTCTTTCTAAAAATGTCATCAGAATTTGTTTATCATAAATTCTTTTTATTAAATGAATATAATAAGTAAAGGTACAAACTGTACAACTGTGCAGAAAACAACATTATATTATATTCGTTTTACTGTTTATGTATGAGGTTTATAGCTATGTATTATAATTATACATAAAGCTCATGGGATGATAAAAGTGAATATAACAACATCGAGCTTCCTAGGCCATATTATAGGTTTGAGTACTGGAGGGAAGAAGGAAAACCTATTATTTAGTAGTGGCCCCGAAATCATTGACGATATGCCTTATACAGTAATGTCACTCTTTGAACCTTAGAGTCAGCTGTTCAAATCAACCGCCCCAGACTGTTAAGAGACCAAACATCGTAAGCGTACGCTCATAATCACTTACGGGATCGTCCTTATGAAAGGGAGCTCACTACGAAAAAAACTTTATAAAGAAAAAGAAAAAGAAAAATATTACAACTATTAATTTGGGTTCGACCTGGAAGATATGGAGGCAGTGGAGGAGATGAGCAAGGTGTTTAAGGAAGAGATCTGTGCAGCATGTGAGGAGGAGTAGGGAGAAGAGGGAGGGGAGTGAAACATACAGCATGGTGGACAGAAGAGGTAAAAATAGCTGTGGAAGACAAGAAGAAAGCTTATAGAGAGTGGTTGGGTAGTAGAGGGAATTAAGGTTTGGAGAGTATGAAACGAGAGAGGTGCGTGGAGAGAAAGAGAGTGGCGAAGAGAGTAGTGAAGGAAAGTAAGAGAAGAGTAGATGAGGAATTTGGAAGGAATCGGAGTGTAAAATGGAGGGAGTGTAAGAAACTGTTCTGGAAAGAAGTCAAGAAAGTTAGGGAAGGTAGCAAGGGAAATAGTAAGGGTGTGAAAGATAAGAATGGGATAATGCTAGCCGAGAAGCAAGAGAGAGTCGAAAGATGGAGGGAGTACTTCAACGAGTTGCTAAATGTAAGGAATGAAGCGCCAGCAAACATAGTTGGATGGGGTATGGGAGAGAGAAGTAGTGGAGGAGGAGGTGGGGATCAGGAGGTCAGAAGTGTGGGAAGCCATGAAAAGAGTTTAGTTGGGGAAAACACCAGGAACAGATGGAGTGTGTGGGGAAATGCTGAGATATGGTGGTGAGATAGTGATCGAATGGGTATGGAAAATGTGCAAACTAGCATGGGAGAAGGGGAGTGCACCTGATGACTGGAAGACAGGCATAATAGTCCCCCTATATAAGGGTAAAGGGGAAAGAGGAGAGTGTGGTAACCACCGAGGAATATGTCTTTTAAGCGTAGTAGGGAAGGTGTACAGTAGGGTAGTGATTGAGAGAGTGAGAGTGAGAACGGAGAAATGGATAGGTGACGAGCAGGGAGGTTTTAGGAAGGAAAGAGGATGTGTAGATCAGATTTTTACCCTGAATTGTGTTGTGGAGAAATATCTGGAGAAGCAACAAAAGGTGTATGTTGCCTTTATGGACTTGGAGAAGGCCTATGACAGAGTGGATAGAGAAGGTATGTGGAAAGTACTTAGAATATACAGAGTAGATGGCAAGTTGCTGTAAGCAGTGAAGAGCATGTATGATGGTGCAAAGGCGGCAGTACGTGTGGAGAATGAGCAGAGCGAGTTCTTTGACCTGAATGTTGCGTTGAAACAGGGGTGCGTGATGTCCCCGTGGTTGTTTACTGTATATATGGATGGAGTCATGAGAGAAATACAAGGAAGAGCAGTGGATGTTGGTGTATCGCTGCTAAAGGAGGGAAATGAGTGGAAGCTGCCTGTACTGCTGTTTGCTGATGATACAGTTCTGATGAGCGATAATGAATGGGAGTTGCAGGGTCTGGTAAATGTGTTTGGAACAGTGTGCGAAAAATGGAATCTGAATGTAAACGTGGGGAAGACCAAGGTTATGGTCTTCGAAAGGGGTGAAGCCACAGAGTGTGAGGTGAAGTTGAACGGTCAGGCTATGGAGATTGTCAGCTCATTTAAGTATCTGGACAGTGTGTTGAGTAAAGATGGGACTATGGATGAAGAAGTGCGGGAGAGGGTGCAACAGGGGAAGAGGGTTGTAGGAACGCTGAAAGCAGTAACAAGAAATAGAGTGGTCAGTATGAAAGTGAAGAAGTCCTTGCATGACAGTGTGGTAATCCCGACACTGACTTACGGAAGCGAAGCATGGACGTTTGAGAAGAGACTCAGACCAAGAGTGAGAGCGGTGGAAATGAGTTACTTGAGAAGTGCGTGCGGAGTTACATGGAGGGATAGACAGACGAATGAGGAAGTAAGAAGGAGGTGTGGTGTGGAGGTAGATGTGCTGGAAAGTGTGAAAAGGAACACCTTGAGATGGTTCGGCCATATGGAACGTATGGGAAGCGAGAGAATGACTAAGAAGGTGTATGAGAGCGAGGTGGAAGGACAGAGAGGGAGGGGTAGACCGAAAGAGAGGTGGAAGGATGGAGTGAGGAAGTATATGGATGAAGGCGGTGCTGGTTGGAAGGAGGGGCGTCGACAAACTGGGGACAGAGGTGCATGGGGGCGGTTTGTTCGTGGCCACCCCTTCGTGGATCACGGCGTCAGGCAATAGATAGATATTCTTTAGAGGAGACTTCTGGAATTTGCAGGTTGATTTTTGTTTTGTTTTTTAAGTTAGCAGATGTCGACCACAATCCAGTTGGGCTTGTAATCTTTGTAGGACGTCTAAAACCATGTAGCCGTCATATTGAGTGCAGTGTGGGTAAAAAACTACAAATGGATGACAGCAAGAGGCTTCTCGTTGAGCGGTCGTGATGTGCAGGGGCGTAGTTTCTCCGCGGATAACTAAAGGTGTGTCGCCTGCACTAATTAAGTTGGTTTTGGAAGCATGGAGTATTCCTAATTTGCGGCGATGTTTCTCATAAAAAGAATTGAAGAGACAAGATCGTGCAGCTCCAGTGTCGATGAGGAGACGGACTGCAATGCCTTCAATCTTAGCTAGGTTGTAGATGGGTGGTGGTTTTAAAAACACAGACTCGCCCGCTGAGGCCATAATGGGTGAGAGAGGCTTTAAAAAACCTGAGGAGGGTCTTCCCTCTTCTCTGTTTCTTCTTCTTCTTCTCCCTTTTTGATGGCTTGGACTTGGTCTAGTTCAGGAGGACAGTATTCTTCATCTTGGTAGTCAGCCTGTACGTCCATGTTCTGGTTCTGCTCATCGGCTGTGAGGATTCGGTTCGTCGAATTTCTTCTTTTAGCTTGATCTCTGATGTCATGTATTGGGCACGATGAGTTGCAAGCTTTAAAATTAAACGGATTGATTGTTACAACAGGGCTGTCACGGTTCCTTTGTGGAGGCATGTGGCGTTGGGGCCTCTGGAATTGTGTTGGTTATTTGGGTAGACTCGACCAGGATGATTATGGGTAGGGTAGATCCGCATGTTGGGTTGTGGGCGGCCTGACGAGAAGAACTGCGGCCTTGTGATGGGTACTGCAGTCTTGCTCCATAATGGTTGTATTTAATAGTGGTCCCTTCATCATTGACGATATTGCCTATTAATATAATAGTCTCCCTTCAACACCCGCGGCAGCAGTTTTGAATCTCCCCCACGGAAGGGTCAGGGAGTACTCGTTTATAAGTGCACGCTTAATTCTCTTATGGAATCGTCTTATGATTGGGTACCCTACAGAAAAAACTTTGTAGAAAATAAAAAATAAAAATTTAACTTAATATCTGTTATATTATGGCTTTCCATGTGTGGATTTCCTGTGCGTGGCTTTTATACGCAGGCCCCCTACCGGCCATAACTTCCTTCTCCCTTCCGCGTTCGTCCCAGGCGGGCGGGTGTCCCTTGTGCTCCAGCTTCATTCGTCGTTCCTTCGCTTATCGTGAGTCCTCACTCATTTGTATATATCTGCGTTGTATTGAACAAGGTTTAGATTAGCTAGCACGGGCTGCCCCATTGGTACGTCCGCAGGAAGTGTGTAAATTAGGGTACTTTTGCAACAAGGCGCCTACGTATCCCAGGATCTACGCGCCACGTGTGTTGTTTTGGCGCCTTTAGCTTTTTATATTATAGTTAGGAGGCTTCCATTCTACAAGATTATGCTTCAGGCCGTCACTTTGAGGCAGTTGCATATTAAATTTGTCATATTTTAGCAAATGCTAAAATGTTCAAGGGTGGCTGCACGTGGTGCGGAGCCTTCTAGAGTTCGTATTTGCTTCTGGGCCCCTCTCGCGGGCCTCCCCCTCTATGTGCTGCTGCTGCTGGGTCGTCGGAGCGTCAGTTCATCCTGAGTTGTTTCGTCGGGCCTCGTGGCCAGCTTCATTAGGGGTCTCCAATTTAGGCTAAAGGTAATTTATTATTATAAATTCTCTGTTATTATTATTATGCCTATGTGTGCCCCTAAGTTATGCTTCTTGTGTGCGCTACATGTTTTGTTCGAGGGCTTTTGGGAGACGTCCCTATATATGAGTGGGGCTTTAGAGGGGGTGTCTTTTACATATAAGCCTCCCCATCTAAAATTTTTGGTTGTTTTCTCCGGCAGCTTTCTCAGCAAGGCCTATGTCTCCTCGTCTCACAGATGAGTAAGGAAGCAAACAAATGTCCCGGCGTGGTACGCTGAACCACAATCCTTCCGGCGGAAAATGCGAATTCCTAAGGGAGCAACCTCGGCCCGCCGAGCGAACTCGCCCTGACCTATTTTGTCACGCGGCACGACTTCCCTCGCCCGGAGTGACCTTTCTGGTGGTGACTGTCTCAAGATTCAATTTTGGAACAAAAACAACCCCCCATAAAGGGCAGGCTGATACGAGATCTGATTTCTAACGAATTGTCACAAAAAGATCGCCGTAAGTTTGAAGGCGGCGATACCTAATCGTATCACTAAATTAAGTGGTTAAATCGAAATTGAATTGTAAATTCCTTATTTCCTCCACCTAGGAGCACCCGTGAAAAACGATGTTAACCCTAATTGAACCTTCAATCGCCGTAAGTGTAAAGGCGGCGATACATATAGTATCAATTAAAAATGGATTGGTTAACTAACTGAATGACTTAGTTGTTCATCCCACCCTACCAAGGTACACCCGCCGGGTGAGATGTCAAAACGTTAACCCCATAAGTTCCTGTCCCCACTTCTTTGTAAAAGATCGCCGGGGAGGAAAGCCCTTAACAACAGCTAGGTTTTTCATGTGGTTTGTAAAACCGGGTAGAAAAACTACATAACGTATGTTCGCATGAACAAAGTTTTATAGATGGGTACAGCCATTCCGCCGGGAATCAAAGGGGGCCTGAAACCAGGCACCAACACAGAGACGCAGTCCTGGAGAGCCACAGACACCTCATCGCCGGGGACACAAGCCTGTGTTAAAACCACGTGTGGCCCAACACGGCTCTCGGCCGGGTTTTTTTCATGGTGAAACCGAGAAAAAACCCGCCGGAAGGAAACCCACCCCGATCAGACACCATCTGAACGTACAACGGACACGAGGGAAGCCACGCACGACTAACCTAAGTCCACACAATAATCCGTGGAATTAGCCAATACACAACTAAACCAGGAAACAAACATAGTCCGAGGAATTAGCCAATACACAACTAAAACCCGGATACACATGACACAGTAGGGCATATTTATAAATAATAAACAATAACACTTGTACATGTGGCAAAGCTACGAGCGGCTGGCTAGGCCTAAGTAGACGGCATAAGAAATGTTGAAATATACACAAAACACTGGAAATATCACAACAGGAACCACCGCCAACACACCACTGTAGCAAATACTTCCGGCAAAGGGAAGACTGACTCGGGACCCAGAAAAAACTTCACTAAGTGAAGAAAAATACGCTGGGAACGTCAGTAAGCAAAGCTTACCTCATCAGAAAGATAAAAGGCAGCAAAAATTAACGTGTAATGAAAGCCGCCTGCATCACAAGCTAACTCAACTGTGAAAAAGTTCACATGTCCACAACAGGACCACGAGGGTACATCCGAAATAGATGCCCCAAACACACGACCCAAAATACACTGCACTGCGGGCAACCAGCCCAGGACACTCCTGCTACGCATATCCTAACCTTACTCGATACATCCCGGAGTAAACAAATGAGAAAAAACTCACTAGGGACGCAGCAAATGCGGAACCAGCGGAGCGTGGGGAGACACGTCCGGGCAGGCTGAGCGCAGAGCAGAGAAGGAGGAATGACGCCTGAATCAGCGTCTGGTCAGAGATCCACACAAGTACATCCACGATATGATGGAAAGCTTATTAGATAGTTATTCTTATTTTCTTTTTGTTTTTATTTTTTACGAAGTTTTTTCGTAGTGAGAACCCAATTCATAATGACTGAAGCCATGAGTGAGGTCGCGTGCGCTCATGATGAAGGCTCCTCAGTTTTTTAAATGCTCTGCGCGGTAGATTCAAACTACGGCGGATTAGTGTTTGAAGAGGATGCCTTATGTAATAGGCATGTTCGTCAATGATGGAGGGGCCACTAATAAATACTAGCTAATCTGCAAGCGTCTGCTTAGTGATGACGTCATACAACGATGGCGGCATCTTGTGCATTTGACGATCGGATCTCGGATTCACTCGGATTTCGTCTCTAAACGGCAAGCACCTGGCAGATTCTTTCGTTATGTTAAAACAAAATTATTGTTTTTGTTTGTTTTCTAGTTATATGTAGAGTTTTTCGTTATTTTTGCTATTTTTCGGGTTTCGGCTGGGATTTTGATGCGAGAATTGAGGCTTTTGGCGCGAGAATTGAAATTGGGAATATTTGTTGTGTGGTGCGAGAATTGAATCAGCAAAGACCGGTGTAGCGAAAATGGGGGCCCCACTGTATATCAATATATGTTTTATGTATATAATCTATTATACTATTTTTTATCAAAAATAATTTTGTCTAGGCCTAGCCCATTTTCCAATCACTTACAATACCGTCTTGCATTATGCTAAGTAGAAAGGTAATAATATATATTTTATTAATTTCACCACAACACCCAACACTCCCAATGAAATTAATTAAAGTACTGTATATATGATCCGCCAGGATTCGAACCCGGGTTATCACACACAGATTTTTGCCACCTTAACCCGGGAGCTGCGGGGAGACTCTTAAGAGTTCCCCCGGCGCACTGCGGGGAGACTCTTAAGAGTCAGAGAAAAAAAAAATCAACTTTTGACATCGAAAAAAAAATATTTTGTTATTTTTTTTTTTTTTTTTTTTTTTTTTTTTTTTGGCCCCTGGGCCATGAAAAATCTCAGTCCTCTACCTCCCCTCCTTCCCCACTTTCCTCCTCTCCTTCAGTTATCACCTATTTTCCCTGTTATTCCCTTATTCTGAGGTATATTTTCGTGCTAACATTAGAAATCCGATTGGAGGGTGTGGTCATCACTGATAGCAAGCGAGTGCAAGAGAGAGAGAGAGAGTATCGATCGACTGTGTCTCAGTGGCCTTGGGGGAAATTGGCGGGAAAGCAGATTGCCTCACCCATACATTATACAACTCGCGGGCTATATCTCCGATTTTGACCATCCAAACGCTGTTTTCACTCGTTTTATTGTTGTTTCAGGTTAATACCTTTATAATCAACCCATAATAGGCGCATATGGATAAGTATTAATGCTATTAATGGCACAATGAATATTTTAGTGACGGAAACACCTCAAATACGTCAGCACAGGGGGACGTTTCCAATTACCCCCATGCGCACTTCAGAGGTTAACCATTACACCACCAGGACGGTTAAAGGTTTATGCACACGCCTACGACTTATTATCCATTCTCGAATACTGGATATTAATCTATCATGTTCATACTCCCAACCTCGCTATGGTAGCCTAATGTTTAAGTGAGAGGAAAGAATATTCATTCAGTTACAATTTTAGTTTGTAGTCTTGGACAGTAGTTTACAATTTAAAGGTGGTTTTATCATGCTAGTCTAAAGATAAATATAATTGGCAATGCGATCATGCCTTCATCTTCAGCAGCTCATTATAATTTCTATGACATAATGTCAGTGACAATTTTCACATTGAAAACTTGATCAAAGTAAAATATTATTTATTTTCTATATTTCACAAAAATTCAAAGCCTCATTCGGCAAAACCAACAACTGATCCATTCCCATAGCCTCGCTACATACAGCAAAAGCTGCAAAATATGCATTTTATTATTTTCTTAACAAAGCAGACTGGCTCAATCAATATTGTCAATGTTATCGTTGTTGTATGTAGATCTATGGTTAATTTTGTATACCTGTATACATCTGCTATTTCAATTTACTAGTTACAAAACGAAACAAAATAACGTGATCCCTATGCTATTGACAAAATAATCTAAATTTATATTGAATTAGCACAAATAGGCTCAGCCGCTCATGTTGTGTAAAATTATGAGTATTTTTAACCCTTAATTAGCGGCGAGCAACATAAGTCGAGTTAAATAAAGCTGGACTATGTGGCGGCGCTCGACATAGGTCGAGTGGCAATTTCAGCACGTAATGTGGCTGAGAGAGAGAGACAAGTGGTGGCAGGAGACTAGCGAGCGTATGACTGCTCCAGACCACCGCGGCGAACCTACTGACACAAATCTCAGCTCCCTCCTCCCTCTCTCACTCGCTACATACTCAATTATGTACCGAAACTACCGAATTACCTGCTTTTTGCACTCGCGTTGCACGGTTATTGCAAGAAAACTATCCATCATACAAGGATCGTTATGGTGTCATTCGAAAGCTCTGTTTATGCCCTTTCAGGGATAGGTACTTGTTTTACGTTCTGGGTCTTATTTAGGCATGAAAATGATCACGTAAACAGCCCTATTTTGGCTAAAAACACCCCGCTGTGCGGTACATATAAATAAACCGCATAGGCCGCTCGTAAGGTGTTAATATATTCATAATAATTGCAATAATATAGGTTTGAGTCCCGGAGGGAAGAATGAAAACCTAATATTTAGTAGTGACCCCGAAATCATTGACGATATGCCTATTATATAATAGCTCTCTTTCAAGCCCTTGCGTCACCTGTTTGAAATAACCGCCACAGGGAGAAAGAGGAGCCAACATCATAAGCGTACGCTAATTCTCTTATGGCATTGTCATTATGATTGGGTACTCACTACGAAAAAACTTCGTAAAAAATAAAAGAAGATTAACATTTAGAAATACTATAAACCAAGCTTCCCGAACTTCTGGATGTTTTCCCGTGCGGAGTATTCTCCGTGAGACGCTTCTCCGTCAAGCGTCATCCAGCCTTCAATGATATATCAAGATAACTTAAAACATCAAAGAAAGGGAAAGGGATGGAAGGGAGGGCCTGCATCGTCAATGATTTCGGGGCCACTACTAAATATTAGGTTTTCATTCTTCCCTCCGGGACTCAAGCCTATAATTTATTAGTGGCCCCTCCATCATTGACGATATGCCTGATATCTCAAGACTGGAGGGGGACATTCGTGACAATATCAAACAACTAACAAATCAACAATAGGCTGAGAAACAACATCGAAATATAGCATTCTAATTGATATTTTGTACATACAAAATATATAAATTGAAAAATGGAAAAGGAATGCAGGCAGCGTACAGTACTTAAAGAAGACCTGCATGTACATAACCTCGTAGGTCTATGTACCAATTGATCCAACATGTGTCCAACATTCAAGAAACAACTTTGCTTATGAATAACAATTCCTATATAAAATTATGATCCTACCTCATGACTCCTAGAGTCTGTGAGTAATGGAAGGAACTTGCATAACACAAAAGTTTGTGGTCATGTATATCCATACAGAAACATAAACGACTGCATGCAACTTAGTAATCATTATGAAAACTGTGTCTATGAATATCCATTCGTATACCGATTATACTAACTCGTGACTTCTGGGAAGTCCTTGAGTACAGTCAGGAACTTGCATATCACAAAATATTCGGCACGTACTGTATATCATTACGAGAATATTTAAGAATCCAGATTTCTCGCCAGAAATTGAGGATCTGAAGAAAAATGCAGATCACTTGAACTAAATGTCAATGTATCCAAAATACAATAAACGAAAAATCATCCCACTATCTATCTATCTATTGCCTGATCCCCGAAGGGGTGGCCACGAACGAACCGCCCCCATGCACCTCTGTCCCCAGTCAGTCGACGCCCCTTCCCCCAACCAGCACCGCCTTCGTTCATGTACTTCCTCACTCCATCCTTCCACCTCTCATTCGGTCTACCTCTCCCTCTCTGTCCCTCCACCTCGCTCTCGTACACCACCTTAGTCATTCTCTCGCTTTCCATACATTCCATATGGCCGAACCATCTCAAGTTGTTCCTTTTCACACTTTCCAGCACATCTACCTCCACACCACACCTCCTTCTTACTTCCTCATTAGTCTGTCTATCCCTCCATGTAACTCCGCATGCACTTCTTAAGTAATTCATTTCCACTGCTCTCACTCTTGGTCTGAGTCTCTCAACCAACGTCCATGCTTCGCTTCCGTAAGTCAGTGTCGGGATTACCACACTGTCATGCAAGGACTTCTTCACTTCCATACTGACCATCCTATTTCTTGTTACTGCTTTTAGCGTTCCTACAACCATCTTCCCCTGTTGTACCCTCTCCTGCACTTCTTCATCCATAGTCCCATCTTTACTCAACACACTGCCCAGATACTTAAAAGAGTTGTCGATCTCCATAGCCTGACCATTCAGCTTCACCTCACACTCTGTGACTTCACCCCTTTCGAAGACCATAACCTTGCTCTTCCCCGCATTTACCTTCAAATTCCGTTTTTCGCACACTGTTCCAAACTCATTTACCAGACCCTGCAACTCCTATTCATTATCACTCATCAGAACTGTATCATCCGCAAACAGCAGTATAGGTAGCTTCCACTCAATTCCCTCCCTTTTCAGCGATACACCAACATCCACTGCTCTTGATAGTATTTCTTTCATGACTCCATCCATATATACAGTAAACAACCACGGGGACATCACACACCCCTGTTTCAAACCAACATTCAGGTCAAAGAACTCGCTCTGCTCACTCTCCACACGTACTGCCGCCTTTGCACCCTCATACATGCTCTTCACTGCTTTCAGCAACTTGCCATCTACTCCGTATATTCTAAGTACTTTCCACAAACCTTCTCTATCCACTCTGTCATAGGCCTTCTCCAAGTCCATAAAGGCAACATACACCTTTTGTTTCTTCTCCAGATATTTCTCCACAACACAATTCAGGGTAAAAATCTGATCTACACATCCTCTTCCCTTCCTAAAACCTCCCTGCTCGTCGCCTATCCATTTCTCCATTCTCACTCTCACTCTCTCAATCACTACCCTACTGTATACCTTCCCTACTACGCTTAGAAGACATACTCCTCGGTGGTTACCACACACTCCACTTTCCCCTTTGTCCTTATATAGGGGGACTATTATGCCAGTCTTCCAGTCATCGGGTGCACTCCCCTTCTCCCATGCTAGTTTGCACATTTTCCATACCCATTCGATCACTATCTCACCACCATACCTCAACATTTCCCCACACACTCCATCTGTTCCTGGTGCTTTCCCCAACTTCACTCTTTTCATGGCTTCCCACACTTCTGACCTCCTGATCCCCACCTCCTCCTCCACTACTTCTCTTCTTCTCCCTCCCATACCATATCCAGCTATGTTTGCTAGCTCTTCATTCCTTACATTTAGCAACTCATTGAAGTACTCCCTCCATCTTTTGACTCTCTCTTGCTTCTCGGCAAGCATTCTCCCATTCTTATCTTTCACACCCTTACTGTTTCCCTTGCTACCTTCCCTAACTTTCTTGACTTCTTTCCAGAACAGTTTCTTACTCTCCCTCAATTTTACACTCAGATACCTTCCAAATTCCTCATCTACTCTTATCTTACTTTCCTTCACTACTCTCTTCACCACCCTCTTACTCTCCACGTACCTCGCTCGTTTCTGTCTCTCGAAATCTTCATTCCCTCTACTACCCAACCACTCTCTATATGCTCTCTTCTTGTCTTCCACAGCTATTCTTACCTCTTCTGTCCATCATGTTGCACCTTTCACTCCCCTCCCTCTTCTCCTCACTCCACACACCTCCTCACATGCTGCACAGATCTCATCCTTAAACACATTGCTCATCTCCTCCACTTCCTCCATAACTTCCAGGTCGAACCCACCTAGTCGTCTTTCCACTGCTCTCCTGTACTCCTCCCTGACTTCCTCCTCCTGCAACCTCTCCACCCTCCTCACCATTCCACCCTCCTCTCGCCTCCCTCCAGCTCTCCTCACCCACTTCTTTTGTATCCTAACCTTAGCTACCACTACATAATGATCAGACAGACCCCCTCCAATACCCCTATACACCCTAGCATCCATCACAGATTTCTTCATTCGTTCATCCACACATACATAATCAATCAATGACTTTCGTTCCACCACTGTCTTATCCTTCATCGTCAACATCCGTTTCCACGTGTACCTGTGGACCATTCTGTGTCGGAAGAAGGTGTTGGCTATCCACAGCCTCCTCCCCACACATACATCCACAAGTGCACTACCATTCCCATTCACCTCTGATGGTACCCCCCACCCTCCCACCACTCCCTCAACTTTCCTATCACCCACCTTACCATTCATATCCCCAATCAGAAATATTCTTTCGTTTTTGTCAAACTTCTCCAGGCACGCATCCACATTCATCAAGAACTCCTCTTTCTTTCTTTCAAGTATATCCTCTGTCGGGGCATACACGCATACAATTACCCACGTTTGTATTCCTACTTTCATTCTCACCCACACAATCCTTGAACCCACAGACCCATACTCTCTTACACATTCCTTCCATTTGCTACTTACAAACAAACACGCACCTTCTCTCGCTGTTCCTTCACTCACTCCAGCACACACACCCATTCCACACTTCCACTCTCTCACATCTGAACCTTTCCATTTGGTTTGGTTTGGTTTCCATAATCCCACTAAACTTGTATAATCAGTTCTGAAAATTATGTATAATGCTAATTATGTAGTAGTGCTAATAGGGGAGTAGGGTACGGACTGGAGGAGCGGGATGGTGTAATTGCTGAAGGAATGGTAGATGGATTAAGGATTATGTTTAGTAATGTGGATGTGTTTACCCAGGACAAGAAAAGAGAACTGATATGTAGGTTGCAGGATGAAGAGGAAAAACCTGATGTCATAGCCCTACAGGAAGTAAGACCAAAAATTTTTAGAATTGAAAGGGAACTGGTGGAATATAGTTTGGAGGGTTTTGAGTTATATGAGAGAAATGCTATTAGAGCTGAGGTTGGAAGAGGACTGTTTATTTATGTAAGAAAAGAGCTCAAGGTTAATGAGGTGGATATGAGACAGCAGTATTGTGAGTATTTGTGTATTGAAGTAAAATGTGTAAGAGGATCAATTCTAATTGCCTCTATATATAGAAGCCCAAATAATAGCAGGGGAGAGGATGATAACCTACTGAAAGCAATGGAGGAGATAAATAATAGAGAGAACAAATATAAAATTTTGATTGGAGATTTCAATTTGCCAAGGATCAACTGGGCAAATTGTACTACTCCAGCGGGACAGTGTAGCCTGGAAAATAAGTTTATAGAGAAAGTGAGAGATCGTTTGTTAACGCAACATATTGTAGAGATGACAAGATATAGAGATGGGACGCAGGGGAGTGTACTTGATTTGATTTTTAGCAATGAAGAGGATATAGTGGAACATGTTAATGTGGATAGCCCTATAGGTCGTAGTGACCATGCCTGTATAAGCTTTAGTTGTAACATTAAATCAGAGAGGGATAATAGAAGCAATAGAAAAATATACATGTATGATAGAGCAGATTATGAGCTGCTGGACGGTGTTTGGACATTGACTGGGGGGAATACTTGAACGGTGAAGACGCTGAAGGAATGTGGAGGAAAATTAGAGTCAAACTGGAGAATGCTGTATCCAAAAGTGTACCAGTAAGGGAATATAAGGATAAAACAAAATTGAGGAAAAGAACTAACCCAGAATTGCCAATGAAAAGAAAGCTTTGGATATTGATTAGAAGAAAGAAATTATTGTGGGAAAGATTAAAATTTTTAAAAAAGAACAGGGGGTCTAGTATGGAGGCTAAGGAAGTGGATCTGGAACGCAGACAAATAAACAATAAAATAAGGTGGGAAACAAGGAGGGGGGTGAAGGAGAGGGAGAGAGAGATAGCTAGAAATGTGAAGGATAATCCAAAAATATTCTGGAAGTACATTCAGGAAAAGTTAACAAGAAGAGTAGGGATCCCAGAGCTGGTGGGGGGGTTGAATGATGGGAGTAGAGCGGAGACTGATAAGGAGAAAGCAGAGGTGCTGGGGAAATACTTTGGGGGGGTACTAACAGTGGAGTCGGATGATGCAGTGCCAAATATTCCCATCAAACAGGCACCTGCACTAGAACTAATAGAGTTTTCCCATGCTAGAATAAGAAGGGCTATAGAAAAAATGAACAGAAGTAAGTCACCGGGACCGGATGGGATACACCCAAGAATCATAAAGGAAGGAGGGGAGATGTTAGTAGAGCCATTGAAAATGTTATTTGAGGTATCGTTTAATACAGGACAAATCCCGATGGACTGGAGAGAGGCGAACATAACAGCTATGTTTAAGGAGGGAAAGAGAAATGACCCAGGGAATTATAGACCAGTCAGTTTGACAAGTGTTGTGTGTAAACTAATGGAAACGGTAATTAGAGAAGGAATAATGGATCATATGAAGTCAAACCAACTTTTCAGTGGGAGACAGTTCGGATTCTTGCCGGGGAGGTCGACGGTACTACAGCTAATTAAGGTGGTAGATGATTGGATGCAAATTCTAGAAGATGGTGATGTAATAGATGTCGTATATTGCGATTTTATGAAGGCCTTCGATAAGGTCCCACATAAAAGGTTAATAGAGAAAGTTAGAAGCTATAATATAGGGGAGAAATGTGTGAAATGGATAGAAGCCTTCCTGAAAGATCGGAGACAGAGGGTACTGGTGAATGGAATAGGCTCGGGGTGGAGGGAAATTACAAGTGGGGTACCTCAGGGATCTGTGTTGGGACCACTGCTGTTCGTTATATTTATCAACGACTTGCCTGAAGTTATAACTAATGGAAGTGAGGTATACCTGTATGCGGATGACACTAAACTGTATAGAAGAGTGAGGAGGAAGGAAGATATGGGTTTGCTTCAAGGAGATGTGGAGGGCATGAAGGGATGGTCTGAGCATTGGTTAATGCCTTTTCATCCAAAAAAATGCAAGTACATGCGGATTGGGACCAGCAAGATAGACAAGGTAGGATACAGTATGTATGAAGCGATGGAGGAAGTGAGTGCAGAAAAGGATATAGGAGTAGTGATAGACAATAAGTTAAATTTCTCAGAACATTTAGCGGAAAAGATAAACAAAGCCAATAGAATTGTAGGGCTGATAAGGAGGACATTTGTGTCACTTGACGAAGAAATCTTCAGGAATCTATATACAGCGCTGGTTAGGCCGCACCTGGAATATGCAAACCAGGTGTGGGCTCCATATATGGTAAAGGATATAGAAGCAGTGGAGAAAGTGCAGAGGAGAGCTAGCAAGCTGGTACCAACGTTGAAGAACGCGGGTTATGAGCAGAGGTTGAGGACACTGGGGCTTCCGACACTGGCATATAGGAGAAAGAGAGGGGATATGATAGAGACTTTTAAGATAGTGTCAGGAAAGTACGATGAGGATGTGTGTGAAGGTATCTTCTTGATGCGGGAGGGAACAAGAACGAGGGGACACTCTAAGAAAATATACAAAGAAAGAAATAGGCTTGAGAAGGCAAAGAACTCATTTTGTGATAGAGTGGTAAATGAGTGGAACGCACTGCCCCAGTATGTAGTCGATTCCGAATCAATAAGGGAGTTTGAAAGTAATCTTGATGAAGCATGGGGAAGACAAGATTTGAAGTTTGATTATAAAACAAAAATACAGAATAGTAAAAATGTTGCGTCTGCTACCGCCGCCGCCAACACCGTGAACGACCGCAGCAGTGCAAGTACTGGTACTGAGCTGGATACACAGGCATAGTTTGCCTTTTTCCAGAGGATCTACTGTAAGAAACTGTAAGAAACTGTAGGTATAATTATTATCACATTGCTTGTGTACTTACTGCCTGTCCGGCGGGCTGAGGGTCATGGCTTTCCAGTACCCCCCCTTTTTTTACACTGAAAATGAAACTTAATTCTAAAAAGCACCATACCATCAGAGAGATGATCAGACCCGTTGACACACTGTGATACTGGATTGACTCGGTTGATCGAGAGCAATCGATAAGTATCTACCGCGAGGGCTCCCGGTTGGCTAGGCTGGGACACTCCCAGAAAAGGCACGAGATATTTCACCAGACCCAAAGGACGGTGAGTATCTTCCTCCGAGCGCCGGAACCGTGAAGGCCGTAAACAAGCCCACTGTGCTCGTTCGTGGTCCTGAAGGTAGAAGACGGCGCAATGTAAACATTTCCTTTGCGTCGCCCAGACTAGAGACAATTTTGGTGCGTTGCTCATTGCCGCCTGCTTAGATACTCGGTTTCTTGTAACCAAGGCCAAAAGTAACCCAGACTTCTTTAAGATCGAATCAAGAGTAGGATTGTGACTATTTTTCTGAGAATATAGTAAAACAAGGCTTTGACAAGTGACCCGGTAGACATGAGCTGACGGAGTGGTGGGTAAAATTTGCAACCTGCACTCAGGAAACCTAACCCCCTGGAAATAGCCCGAGCCAGGAAGTGTCGGAGACGGAGCTCTGTCTATTCCAACTTAAGGTCAACGCTGGGGAATATTGAAACTTGGCAGGCCAATATAGGAATAATATAGGAACTTGAGGAAACACTGAATACCGTCGTTTTCATTTCATCAGAAATGCATCGGGTTCCTAACCCCCCTACCCGCCGGAGGACACCTCCAGCGGGTGCGGCAGAGAGGGAGCCTGTGGTTCTCCTCGGAAGCGACTAGATCCACTGATGGATAGTATGGCTCTACCACCCTTCGAAAAGCAGTTTGCATGAGCCTCCATTCCACTAATGGCATCTGCTCAGACGTTGGTCACGCCCGGCAGATAAGCCGTTGGTCACGCCCGGCAGATAACGATTATATAGCATATTTGGCATAAATATAGAAAAGCAAAGTAGACCGCGCACTTCAAAGATAGTCTACTTATACATAGCCACACAGGTACATGTAGGTAATGAATATCATTTCTGAAATTCACTAAAATAATGTTCCAGAATCTTTATTCTTTGACAAAATAAAAGACACTCCTCTGATTCGCACTAGATGTCCGAGTTTCTATAAAGAACAACAGTATTTGATAACAAGTATATGTACTTTAAAATAGACTTGTTCGTATAATTACTGTGTATGCCTGTACAAGTGTACAGCTTATGGCATATATCTCATAGTTGCACTATTATTTATATATCAGTTGGTCCTCCGGTAACGCGGTTAATGTGTTCTGGTTACCTCCCGTGTTACCAAAAACCGCGTTACCGAACCCATATGTTTACATGTTAAAGGTACCTTGGTGTTCTGGGGATTTCCACAAAGTCCACTTGTTCTCCATAGAAGCCTATGTTATAATAATAAATTCAATTATAAAGGTTATTTTACATGTGCATTGGGTTGATTTGCCAATTGCAACTCTTACCTCTGAATAAATGAAGTGTTGCATCCCCCCCATCCTCTCCCCCCCCGGATCCATCGCCGTCACTGCGATGAAGTTGATGGTCTGTTAGCTCTCGCCGCCAGCCATTCGTTGATAAGGCGTAGTTCCTCCCCAGCTTCAGCATCAGAGTCCTCGAAGCCACTGTAGTCAGCATCTGATACAACCGACAGTAAATCGTCTGGTGGCTGAGGGTCTGAGTCTGAGTCTGAGTCACTCGACGCCCCGTGTTCTTGTTGCTGTGCACGTTGGCGAAAGAAATCTGTTATTCGTGTCTGCTGGCATGCATTTATCCTGTCGTGAAACATATCAGAGTACGGCTGGATGGCAGCAGTAAAGCTTGCTTTTATCTGTGCTGAACGGTCATGTTTGGGATCAAAGTTGTTCATGTGATGGCTGAGGTGTTGTGACAATTCTACAAAATCCCGTAGACCAGGAATGTTCGGCTCTTCCTGGGGTTCGTCTTCTTCTCTGTGTTCTTCCTCTGCCTGCTCCTCCTCTTCCAAATCCTGCAGTAGGTCCTCGGCATCAAGCTCCTGTGGTGGCTGAATCAAACCTTGAATATCTTCTGGCCCCACTTCATCCATCCCGGGCGCACGTCTGGCAACCTCGACTGCTCTCTCCACCACTGCTTCAAGCCTGACTGGCTCATCAGGTAAATCCAGCTTGTGCCCAGGTAACCCCTCTAGAACATTCCTCCAGGCATGGTGGATTGTAGCTCTTGTGACATCAGCCCACGCTTCCACCATCGTATCCACTGCGTTTTTAATATGAAACCTTTTCTAAAAGGCATGAACTCTCATTGCTGCTCCGTCGGCGGGTTCCTGTTGCTGTTGTTGTCATTGTTGTGGAGGCGAGTTTGGTGCAGGCTCTTCGAGTGGTGGGGGAGAGTCAGGGGCAGATAGTTCTTCGAGTGGTGGGAGAGAGTGATTCATCGTCCGATATCTGTAGCAGTTCTTCTTGGGTGTCAGTGGCAGTGTCGAGCATCAGGAAAGTTTTAGTGGCGTACGCACCCGTAAAGCACGCTATCACCTCCTGGTCAAGGGGTTGTAGCCGGGACGTAGTGTTGGGGGGCATGAACATCACTTTTACGTTTGGGTGCCGATCAACCAACAATCTGGAATGTCCTGGTGCGTTGTCAAGCAATAACAGTGCTTTAAAAGCAATGTTTTGGCGGGTACAAAATGTTTCTACGTCCTTCACAAAATAATTATCGAACCATTCGAGGCTCAACACTGACGACATCCAGGCCTTCTTGTTGCTCATCCAATGAACATTTAACTTGGACATGTCCATATTGCGATAAGGCCTTGGGTGCTTTGCCTTATGGATTATTAGAGGCTTCATCTTGCAGGTTCCGGAAGCATTGCAGGTCAATAAGATGGTTACACGTTCTTTGGCCATTTTGTAGCCCCTTGCTGCCTTCTCCTTGCGAGAAATGTAAGACCTTTTAGGCATTTTATTCCAGTTGACTCCCGACTCATCGCAGTTGAAAATCTGATCCAAGTTGTAACCATCGGCCACAATAACCTCACGTAAGAAAGCAGGGAATTCGTTGGCTGCAACATGGTCGGCGCTTGCTGTCTCTCCTGTTATCCGAACACTTTTCATTTTGTTTTGTTTATTGAAGGACACCAACCACCCAGCAGATACCTTAATGGGTTTGGGGTTCTGTACATTGTTCAGTCGAGCCACTACTGCATAATATTTCTTCGCCTTTTCTCTGATCATCCGTCCGTCTGTCGGCACATGATTCTTCTGTTGCCTCTGTTACGACTGAGGTTTAAATATATCAGGGTTCTTATTCATTGGACTAGTAATGGCATAAATGCTACAACGGAAAGCGCTAGATCCAACCTCTGATGTATATTCCCAGTGAACAAAGAACACAAATACTCTCCAGAGTTCTATATGCAATAATAGGTTATTAAACTCTCAATAAATGTGCGTCTACTCTAGGCTTAATGTTATGTGAAAACAGCCTATTACTACCTATAACCGAAGGTGCTTGGTTATGGTATGCAAAGTAAGGTGGTAAGAGAAGTTACAGCTTACGTTACTTTAATCAATAAATGTCAGGCACTCCTGCATGAAAGAAAGTGCACTAAAGTCCTTCAACACCAACAAGGAATCTTCTTTAAATGTTAGATGCTATCAAGATGCTCGAATCGGAAATGGAACCCAAAAAGGCAGGCAGCGGAACAATGCTCGTGCAGGCTATGCACACAAAAAGGCAGGAGATATAATGCAGTCGGAGCCAAGAATATCCTAAACGCCACAACAATAATAATAATCGCCACGACAATGCAGTATTCCTATAAAAAAAAAGAGCCTAAGTCGTTTGTGTCTCAATATATCAAACTAGGCTGCGAAATGCTTGTGTAATCATAAACGGGTATGCATAATAAGAGTAATTGGTTTAATATACTTAATGTCTACTATGACTGATAAAGTCTAGCTAGAGTCAATGATACGAGATACTGGTGCGCATGGCATGCCGCATAGCCTAGTGCAAATCTCAAGTCTGTGCGTCAAGTATTACGTTAAAGTGAAGGGTAGCTCTCTTGAGAAACCTTAATACCGAAGTATTAAGCGTTCTCCTGGCGTACCTCAAAGACAAACAACCGAGCCTAGAACAGTACAGAATGGTATAGGCAAAAAGCCCTCATTCGTGCATGCTCTACTCTCAATGGCACACAGACTAGAATTTACCCAATCAACTCCAGTTCTCAGGTATGTCGTGCAGCCTTTAACTAAAGCCAGCACCCATCGGAAACAATACCTTATAGTATCAGACTCTTAGTTTAGCATTATCTAATCCAGCAGAACACTAATAATTATAGGAAGCGGTACTGAACAATATGAATGCCAACCAATGCTTTGTGATCAACTTATCTTAACAACTAAACATACATGGGTTATATAAGACCTTAACACACAATACAACTGGCCAGCATGAAGCTGATTATGCAGAGTTAACCAGAGGGGGTATAATATTAATAAAAGGTGGTGAAAGATATGGAAAATGAGAGAGATAGGCAGAGGAAAAGGTTCTCAGGTGTAGTGAGGGGGACAGATATCAAAGGGATAAGAGGGATGCATTCTAGAAACCAGATCTAAGGGAGAGAGTGGCAAGAGAGCTGTATATATACTAGCACTAGCTCACACCGCGTAAGCAAAGCGGTAACAAGTCCTCCAGCCAATACCAAAGAAGCCAGCCAAACATGACGTCACCAAGCATGGTAAAAAACTCCTCCAACCAATCCCCAAGAGACCAGCCAGCTATGACGTCATTGAGTATGGCAAAAAACACTGCGCGCCTCCCCACACTCTGTTCTACTCTCTCTCTCTCAAATCCTATCATTACTACTTAATGATAAAACATATACTTTGCAATTAAATATATAAAGCCTTGACATGGGCGAAAACAAAGAGCCTTTCTGGACTGCCCATGACACGAGCTTTCATATGAAATAAAGCACACAATAATACATCAACTGTAGCCACATTCACTGCCCTGGCGATCCTAGCGAGTCACCGTAGGACAAGCCATGCGGTTATAACGGAGTGGTTAACGTCACACCCCCTCCCCCAAGATTTTTTCTCAGAGGCCCAAAGCTCAAAAAAAATCTGATGGTTAGAACCCATGCTATATCTCTACTTCCCATCACCCAGCGGCAGTAAAATATCTGGCACAGTTCTCAACAAAACATTTTACAAAATTATAACCCTCCCCAACACAATAGGTTAAATCATATGTAGTTATGCTCCTCAAGAGCCAGCTTCTCTAGCCCAGCATTCTGAGAGGAGTGCAACTCAGAATTACTGCTATAACATACTGAAAAAATTCAACTATCAAAGAAAGAGTTTTTATTTGATTTTTATGTTTTTAACCCGTGGAGCCCCGGCTAGTTTTGTAATGTTTGCGCACCAGAACCCGGCCGGTTTTCAAAAAATGGTTTTATTCCAGAAACAATAGCGAATGGGTTAGGAATGAAGGAAAAACCACGAAAAACCGCTCAAAAAGCTTAAAAAATGGTCCTACAGAGACCCCGAAAACGGATTTTACAAGAGTAAAAAATTGAAGGCAATTATCCCAAAAAAACAGGTTATTGTGCGCTCGCGCGCACGCACGTGGACTTTGAGAGTTTTCAACCATCGGCACGGTTGCGTGGGATACGTACACAGTTCCCATACAAATCTGAGCCCTCTTGAGTGGCTACACCTGAGGTCACGGTCGGCGCAATTGGGGCGACGCGCCAGGCGCGTCTCTGGGGCTGTGCGTTACATACATCGCCGACGCGTCAGGCGCGTCGCTGGGGCTGTACGGGTTAATTTGTCTATTTCGGCTGCACTATAGGGGCAAGCCTAGTTTTTTCTTCTATACCAAATGCTCAACTCCTGCTTTACGAACCAATACGCTGAGCTACAACCGCGAGCCAACAAGCACCAAGCGCAAAATACTATTCAAACTAAAGCAGGACGCTACCTGTGTGTCAATCTACCCAGGATCATATACCCTTGAAAGACAATCTGCAACCACGTTGTCACAACCGGCAATATGGCGTATGTCCAGGCTATACTCCCGTAACACCAGCGACCACCCGGTCAGCCTCATATTCCGATTGTGAAACTGGTCCAAGAACTTGAGAGGGTGATGATCTGTGTAAACTACAACGACCGGACCATAGGCTGGAACATAGACCTCGAAATGCCTCAGTGCAAGCACAACTGCCAGCAGCTCCCTCTCGACAACAGAGCAGCTTCCCTGGGCTGAATTGAACTTCTCCGAGCAGAAACTAACAGGATGTTCCAGCCCATCATCGTCCTTTTTCATAAGGACGGCACCAGCCCCCACACCACTAGCATCCGTTGCTAGTTGGAAAGGTAGGCTAAAGTCAGGGGCCCTGAGGATCGGGTGAGTGCACAACAGGTGTTTTACTACTCTAAACGCCTTCTCACACTCAGACGCCTATTTGACTTTCTTATCCTTCCAGTTATCCTCCACCTGAGCTTGACTGTCCCGTTCTCCTTCTCCACCTTGACTGCTAAACGTCATCACAGGCACAGTGAGAGGCTCAGGGGGGTGCCTCACATACTCCTTCATGAGATTAACGTGACATAACTGATTGCGCTTACGTCTGTCTGGAGTTGCTACCAAGTAATCCAGGTCCGATAGCTCCTCAACCACCCTATAAGGATCAGTGTACTTCGCGGATAAGGGATGACCTACAAGGGGCAGTAGAATCAACACCTGACCCACATGAAACTCCCTGAGTTTAACCTTGAGGTCATACCTGTCCTTCATGAGGGCCTGAGAGCTAGTCAAATTACGGCCAGCCAACTCAAGACTGTGCAACATCCGTTCTCGACTGTCGAGGACATACTTGAGCATAGAACAAGGTTTTTCTGCGCCCTCCCATATTTCTTTAACCATATGGAGAGGCCCTCTGACACGGTGTCCAAAGACGAGCTCATTAGGGCTGAATCCCAAACCTTCCCCAGGTACCTCCCGTGCAGCAAATAAAACATATGGCAGGCCAAGATCCCAATCTTTCCCAATCTCAAAGCAACAACAACGAAGCACAGATTTTAAGGCTGAGTGCCATCGCTCTAACACACCCTGGCTCTCCGGATGATACGCAGATGACACAACCGTAACAATCCCATGCTGCGGCATTGCTTGAACAAAGAGGTTAGAAGTGAAGTTGGATTCTTGGTCGGACTGAATCCCCTGCGGGTAACCATACCGGGAAAAATACACTAGCAAGTTCCGGACTACCGTCTTCGCTGACCCATTTCTCATAGGGTACGCGTCAGGGTACCTTGTTGCTACCTCCATGATGGTCAGGGGATACTTGTAAAAATCTCCCGACTGTGCATCACTGTCCTCCTCCAACTCGACAGCACCGGTACCACATTCAAGAACCTCCGGGTCTTCTAATTGCAATTTACGAATGTCCGAAGGAGCAAGCTTATCTAAGTGTTTGCGAAACAACTCATGCCCCCCTCCTACATTGAATTTAGCCTCCCGTTGCTCTCTCTCTGTGTATCGTTGCTGTCTCTTCGTCTTTTTAAGCCCATCCTCTGCCTTCTTAGTAACAGTTAACCTCTGAAGTGCACATGGGGGTAATTGGAAACGTCCCCCTGTGCTGACGTATTTGAGGTGTTTCCGTCACTAAAATATTCATTGTGCCATTAATAGCATTAATACTTATCCATATGCGCCTATTATGGGTTGATTATAAAGGTATTAACCTGAAACAACAATAAAACGAGTGAAAACAGCGTTTGGATGGTCAAAATCGGAGATATAGCCCGCGAGTTGTATAATGTATGGGTGAGGCAATCTGCTTTCCCGCCAATTTCCCCCAAGGCCACTGAGACACAGCCGATCGATACTCTCTCTCTCTCTCTTGCACTCGCTTGCTATCAGTGATGACCACACCCTCCAATCGGATTTCTAATGTTAGCACGAAAATATACCTCAGAATAAGGGAATAACAGAGAAAATAGGTGATAACTGAAGGAGAGGAGGAAAGTGGGGAAGGAGGGGAGGTAGAGGACTGAGATTTTGCATGGCCCAGGGGCCAAAAAAAAAAAAAAAAAAAAAAAAAAAAAATAACAAAATATTTTTTTTTCGATGTCAAAAGTTGATTTTTTTTTTCTCTGACTCTTAAGAGTCTCCCCGCAGTGCGCCGGGGGAACTCTTAAGAGTCTCCCCGCAGCTCCCGGGTTAATGGGTCTTCTCCAGACTCGAAAATCGGTCCTAATAATGAGTCCCCGAGAATGTCCGTTGATACTAAACTCTCAACCGCATCAACTTTCAACCCCTTCTCGGTACCTTTCCTCCGCTTGTCTAAAGACTGTTGACCAGAATGTGACTCCCTGGATGCAAGAGATCTGGTGACAACACACGCCATAGGTTGCACCGGACACTTCTCAACCAACTCCTGCTCCTCCCCACTCACGTCGGCCGGCTTCTCGGCAACGACTAAGGGTGGAGCCTCAGAAGTAGGCCCCGCAAAGTCGTTGCCGAGAAGGAGGTCGACGCCCCCAACAGGTAACTTCTCCACAATTCCTACACCCAGGTCACGAGTCACACCATCAACTTCCATCTTCATTCTTACAAGTGGGTATGACCTTGTTGCATTAACTCCCTGGACCACAACCACCTCAGAATTACAGGTTTACCAGTGAAATTTCTCAACAATGTTTGCGATGCCCCAGTGTCACGCAAAATTCTCACCTCATGTCTTCTACCCCCCCACTCCACACAACCGAGTCCCCTGTGGTCACTAAAGGCATCACGGACAGGGAATAAGCCTTCCGGATCCTTCTGCACTGGCAGTGTATTTACCTCCGAAGAATTGCCTCTAACAAACTCCGATGTCCTCTTGAACACTCCAATGCCGTGAGCAAAAGACACGACTGCCGGAGGAGGTCGACTAGGGCACTCATTTGCCTTATGACCCTCCTGGTGGCACTTAAAACACATAAATTTCGGTTTCGGCTTATACTGTGATGTAAAAAGCCCCTGACTTTTCTCATACGGCGCGGTGTTACGTTTGGATTCAGTTTTAGTTTCATTGCTCTTTTGTTTAAATGTGTCATTACTACGGGGAGGGGGAGGATAACGGTCCCTAGCACTTGCATCGTACTTCTGTGAGGACCCGCAACCCCGAATCAACGACAGCCGTTGATCAGCCATTTCTGCTGCTTCGACTAGAGTTCTTGGGTTTTTCTCCTTTAAGTTCAAAGTTAGATCACCGCCCGTGCTCTTAAAGAACTGCTCCAACATCATTAACTGCTTAATTCCATCAAATGTTGTTACCTTCTCAGGTCGGAGCCAGTTCCCCATAGCATCGGACAAGTCCCGGGCGTGTTCCAAAAAGGTGCTATCTCTTCCCTTGGTTACACCCCGGAACTTCAAACGGTACGTTTATGGTTGCAGTTCGTAAGCCCTCAGGACAGCCTCCTTGAGATCCTCATACACAATACATGACTCCAAAGATAACGCATCGTAGGCTTTAAGACCCTTGCCTATTAATCTAGAGGATACAAGTGCTGCCCATTTATTCTCTGGCCACTGGTGTTCCTGGCACTTCTTCTCAAAGCGAGCGAAAAATTCTGTTACCCCACTCTCATCAAACACCGGAACCAGTTTCAATAAGTGCGAGAGAGATTGATTATGAACACGGTTACCAGCCCCAAGTCGCTGTCCCGTTGTCTCTACCCGCGACTTCTCTACGTCCATGTCGGCACAGTACCTAGTCGACTCTAAATCAGCTTGGATTTTTGCTAGCTCTATGTGCTGAGACTGCTGACTGATAGTTTTTCTCTCTTCTATCTTGGCTAATTCTATTTGCTGCTGATTCTGAAGCTGAAGCTCACATACCCTGATAGCCTTTCTCTCTTCGATCTTAGCTGATTCTATTTGCTGCTGGATCTTAGTTTCGACATTACGTACTGTGTCTCCATTCTCCTCTGATCCGGTATAAGACATGATGCTCACAAAAATGTCCCACCTCAATATTCAGAAAAGAAGCACCCCAAACTCTTATAGCTCAATATACACACAAAAATTCTCGGAAATACTCAAGGGCTATACTATGTTGCAAAAAAAAATTATTCTTGCTGATCCTCGCAAAATATTCCCCAAAACAACAAATGTTCCCTGCTAATAAATGTAGGTTCACCAAATGCTAGGTAAGGTCGCCATTTGTTACGACTGAGGTTTAAATATATCAGGGTTCTTATTCATTGGACTAGTAATGGCATAAATGCTACAACGGAAAGCGCTAGATCCAACCTCTGATGTATATTCCCAGTGAACAAAGAACACAAATACTCTCCAGAGTTCTATATGCAATAATAGGTTATTAAACTCTCAATAAATGTGCGTCTACTCTAGGCTTAATGTTATGTGAAAACAGCCTATTACTACCTATAACCGAAGGTGCTTGGTTATGGTATGCAAAGTAAGGTGGTAAGAGAAGTTACAGCTTACGTTACTTTAATCAATAAATGTCAGGCACTCCTGCATGAAAGAAAGTGCACTAAAGTCCTTCAACACCAACAAGGAATCTTCTTTAAATGTTAGATTCTGTCAAGATGCTCGAATCGGAAATGGAACCCAAAAAGGCAGGCAGCGGAACAATGCTCGTGCAGGCTATGCACACAAAAAGGCAGGAGATATAATGCAGTCGGAGCCAAGAATATCCTAAACGCCACAACAATAATAATAATCGCCACGACAATGCAGTATTCCTATTAACAAAAAGAGCCTAAATCGTTTGTGTCTCAATACATCAAACTAGGCTGCGAAATGCTTGTGTAGCCATAAACGGGTATGCATAATAAGAGTAATTGGTTTAATATACTTAATGTCTACTATGACTGATAAAGTCTAGCTAGAGTCAATGATACGAGATACTGGTACGCATGGCATGCCGCATACCCTAGTGCAAATCTCAAGTCTGTGCGTCAAGTATTACGTTAAAGTGAAGGGTAGCTCTCTTGAGAAAACTTAATACCGAAGTATCAAGCATTCTCCTGGCGTACCTCAAAGACAAACAACCGAGCCTAGAACAGTACAGAATGGTATAGGCAAAATGCCCTCATTCGTGCATGCTCTACTCTCAATGGCACACAGACTAGAATTTACCCAATCAACTCCAGTTCTCAGGTATGTCGTGCAGCCATTAACCCGGCAAGCGCGATAGGCCTCACGGAAGGCTTCCTATAGGGAACGCGATAGGCCTCACGGAAGCAAGACCATAAAAAAAGCCTTCCCCAAAAAAAAGGGCCTATCAAAACAAAGGATTTTGTCTCTAGGTGAGATAATTCCCCTCTAGTACTCATCCATGTGTTTCTCACCCCTCCCCCTCCCCTCCTTCCCCACCTTATTCCCCCCTCCCCCCCTCCTCAATTATCACCTATTTATCCTCTTATTATCATCATTTATCGGTTATTTTTCTCTCCCGCGATAATGTAGCACAAGTGGGTTGCATAAAAGATCGTTATGCAACACCCAGACACCGGCACACACCGCCCCGCTCGTCTCAGTTGACTCCCAGACAGCGAGAGGGGAGGGCTGCCTGTGGCTCTCTCTCGCCTGAGATTATGACCGGGTGGCCAATATCTTCGTTTTTCACCACCCAAATGCTTTTCCAACTTATTTTAGCACTCTTGAAGGTTCATATATACATTATATATGTAAAATAAAAGCATACCGAAAACAAATAATGCTTTATATTGTAAATATAACGAATTCTGTCAGAATCCAGGGCTAGAAATGCACAAATAACTACCCTAGCACCTAGGTCTATATCGCGCTTGTCAGGTTAACTAAAGCCAGCACCCATCGGAAACAATACCTTATAGTATCAGACTCTTAGTCTAACATTATCTAATCCAGCAGAACACTAATAATTATAGGAAGCGGTACTGAACAATATGAATGCCAACCAATGCTTCGTGATCAACTTATCTTAACAACTAAACATACATGGGTTATATAAGACCTTAATGCACAATACAACTGGCCAGCATGAAGCTGATTATGCAGAGTTAACCAGAGGGGGTATAATATTAATAAAAGGTGGTGAAAGATATGGAAAATGAGAGAGATAGGCAGAGGAAAAGGTTCTCAGGTGCAGAGGGGGAAAGATATCAAAGGGATAAGAGGGATGCATTCTAGAAACCAGATCTATGGGAGAGAGTGGCAAGAGAGCTGTATATATACTAGCACTAGCTCACACCGCGTAAGCAAAGCGGTAACAAGTCCTCCAGCCAATACCAAAGAAGCCAGCCAAACATGACGTCACCAAGCATGGTAAAAAACTCCTCCAACCAATCCCCCAAGAGACCAGCCAGCTATGGCGTCATCGAGTATGGCAAAAAACACTGCGTGCCTCCCCACACTCTGTTCTACTCTCTCTCTCTCTCTCTCAAATCCTATCATTACTACTTAATGATAAAACATATACTTTGCAATTAAATATATAAAGCCTTGACATGGGCGAAAACAAAGAGCCTTTCAGGACTGCCCATGACACGAGCTTTAATATGAAATAAAGCACACAATAATACATCAACTGTAGCCACATCCACTGCCCTGGCGATCCTAGCGAGTCACCGTAGGACAAGCCATGCGGTTCTAACGGAGTGGTTAACGTCACACCTCCCCAAATAACGCACCATCAGCTTCTCTGCCTTCTTTAGGATGACATTTCCCACTTTAATCGATGCCTGAGTACCCTCTGCGGGGTTTCCCTTCATAATGTTAGCAATCTTCTCCCTGTCTTTCCAAATGGTGCGAATTGTACTCTCGTTAACATTGTGTCGTCTTGCCAACTCAGCTTGTCTCTTTCCCTTCTCTAACTCCTTCATGATGTCATATACTGTATTTATGAGTGGCCCCTCCATCATTGACGATATGCCTATTACATAAGGCACCCTCTTCAAACACTCATCCGCCATAGTTTTGAATCTACCGCGCAGAACATAAAAAATATGAGGAGCCTTCATCATGAGCGCACACAACCTCACTCATGGTTCAGTCATTATGAAATTGGGTTCTCACTACGAAAAAACTTCGTAACAAATAAAAAACAAAAATAAAATAAGAATAACTATTCATAAGCTTTCCATATAATCGTGGATGTACTTGTGTGGATCTTTGCCCAGACGCTGACTCAGGCGTCATTCTTCCTTCTCTGCTCTGCGCTCAACCGACCCGGACGTGCCTCCCCACGCTCAGCTAGTTCCGCATTTGTTGCATCCCTAGTGAGTTGTTTCTCATTTGTTTACTCCGGGATGTATCGAGTAAGGTTAGGATATGCGTAGCAGGTGTGTCCTGGGGGGGTTGCCCGCAGTGCAGTGTATTTTGGGTCGTGTGTTTGGGGCATCTATTTTGGGTGTACCCTCGTGGTCCTGTTGTGGACATGTGAACTTTTTCACGGTTAGCTAGCTTTGTGATGCAGGCGGCTTTCATTACGCGTTATTATTGCTGCCTTTTATCTTTCTGATGAGGTAGCTTTTTATTCTCTGACGTTCCCAGCGTTTTTTTCTTCACTTAGTGAAGTTTTTTCTGGGTCCCGAGTCAGTTCTTCCCTTTGCCGGGAAGTTTTTGCTACAGTGGTGTGTTGACGGTGGTTCCTGTTGTGATATAATTCATTGCTTTTTGTTTATATTACGACATGTTTACTATGTATTTCCGTCTGCTTAGGGTAGCTTTGCCACATGTACAAGTGTTATTGATTTTATTATAAATATGTACTACTGTTTCATGTGTGTCCTGGTTTAGTTGTGTATTGGCTAATTCCACGGACTATATATGTGTCCTGGATTAGTTGTGTATTGGCTAATTCCACGGACTATTGGTGTGTCCTGGGTTAGTTGTGCTTTGGCTAATTCCACGGTTTATTTGGTGCGTTCAGATTGAATCTGAACGGGGTGGGTTGCTTTTTCCGGCGGGTTTTCTCGGTTACACCATGAAAACCCGGCTGGTGGCCGAGTTTTAATCACGCGTGGTTAAAAAAGGCTTGTGTTCCCCGGCGAGTAGTGGCCTGAGGCTCTCCAGGACTGCGTCTCTGTGTTGGGCCTGTGTTCAGGCGTACTGTGTTTCCCGGCGGGATGGCTTTACCCATTTAACTAAGTGTTCATACGGACACTTGTTGAGTTGAGTTTTTCCCAGTTTTTGCAAAGCCAGTAAAACTAGGCTGTTTGTTGATTGGTCTTTCCTCCCCGGCGATCTTTTGCAAAGAAGTGGGGATAGGAATTTTGGGGTTAACGTTAAAATTCACACCCGGCGGTTGCACCTTGGGAGGGTAGGATTAACGGATTTGCATAATTCAGTGGAGTTAACCAGACAATCGAGGGATACGATACGTATCGCCGCCATTCAACATACGGCGATCTAGAATGCTTCGGGAGAAGCCAGATCTAGCATTAAGACAGGCTTTCCAGTTTTTTATCTGCGAGATAATACGGGGGCCAGCATCTTTGAGGGTGGTTTTTCCAGTACGAACTTAACAAACACCACTGGGAAGACTGCGTCAGTTATAAAAAGCCATGCTGGTCTTTATATTATGTCAGAGGATATACATAAATCTTTTGGACAAGTTAAGATATTCTGAAATCTTTATTCATGAACCCTCCGCGTACCGAGCCGGGATAGTTGTGTATTACGTCTCGTTACCCGGCGGGTTGTCTAACACTTGTGTTCGAACATGTTGGTGTAGCCTTATGAGCATTAATTCCTGGAAATTTTCTTTTTTTCCAGGGCTGAGTTCTGGCGAGACTTTCGAGTACCTGGAGTAAAAACGGGGGTGGGTTCGTGTTTTTCCACCAGTCTCTGTCATGGCTACCATAGACCCTGTTTTTGCCTTGTGTATTGCTCCCTCCTGTTCAGGTATCCCTATCTTTGCACACACTCTTTGCATTAGATGTGTTAAATGTTTAGATCGCTCAAGGGGTTTGTGGGTAACGGGGAACTGTACCTTCTGTACTCAATTGAGTGCCAAAGTGTTGCGGGACAATAGTAGATCCGCGGCGGTCGCTTTGAGGGAGGTCAGGCAGCAGTTGTCATGTTATGCAACCACAGTGGCTCATAAAGCGCTGCAATGTGACAATGTAATTCTTTGGGATAAATTACTAATTGAGCACCCCCCTATTAAACGTCCCGCTAGAGTAACTGTACGAAAGTCGGCAGAGACTGGGCAGGGTACAGCACTTTCTCTGGTCCCTACAACTTCTAAGAGACCTCGTGAACCCACGCCCCCGGTGACAGCCTCCACGTCACGGGCGCGGTCCAGGTCCAGGTCGCCCCTCCGACAACAGCCGCCTAGTCATTCCTCTTCACCAGCAAGAAAGAGGAGTAAAGAGGAAAAGTCCAAGGACAGCTCTAGTGAAAGATCGGAAAAGTCTAAGAGCAGTGAAAAATCTAAGTCACACCGCAGCCATAAATCTTCCAGGAAAGATTCTAAGGAACGAAAGGCCTCCCGGCGTTCGCCGGAGCCTCGTGCCTCACTTTTTGCCTCTACTCCCGACTTATCTAGTATCCAATCTGATGGGGCGGGAGTGGAGTCAGAGACTGTGGTGGGGGTGTTGCCGGCGGACAGGTTACCAATGGATATTACATACTTAGAGTTAGAGAGTTCGGTAGGCAGTGATCGCCCTTTAGAAGAATCTAGTGGGGGCTCAGTGGTTGATGGTGTATCTGACTCCCAAGGGAGTTCGGGCCAAGGCCTGGATTTATTAGTGGCCCCTCCATCATTGACGAACATGCCTATTACATAAGGCACCCTCTTCAAACACTCATCCGCCGTAGTTTGAATCTACCGCGCAGAGCATTTAAAATTTGAGGAGCCTTCATCATGAGCGCACGCAACCTCACTCATGGCTTCAGTCATTATGAATTGGGTTCTCACTACGAAAAAACTTCGTAAAAAATAAAAACAAAAAGAAAATAAGAATAACTATTCAATAAGCTTTCCATAATATCGTGGATGTACTTGTGTGGATCTTTGACCAGACGCTGACTCAGGCGTCATTCTTCCTTCACTGACATATCAAGTAAACCAAAATCCTTAATACATCAACGAATGGGAAGGGGATGGTCGGGAGGGCCCCAGTCGTCAATGATTACGGGGCCACTACTAAATATTAGGTTTTCTTTATCTCCTTACAAGAGTCAAACCTATAATTTATTAGTGGCCCCTCCATCATTGACGAACATGCCTGATTTCTAAGACTGGAGGGGGACATTCGTAATCATATCATAACTCTAGAAAAGCAGATAATCAAACAACCACATAGTATTCTTACTTTGAAAAATATATATTTAATGGCGCAGCACATATATACAAAAGGGGGTCAAGCAGGGGCGTGCTTCAAAGAAGCCTGCTTGATACAAAAGGTTAACTCTTGAGACTCTGCGAACAGATCTGTAAGTTAAAAAGGTACCCCACTCAACATAAGTGGTGAAAAATAAAAACTTATAAGTTTACATGTGCACATATAACTCCATAATACTTGTGGAAATATTTTGCAAAATATATCCAATGCTTAAACTAAATTGCTTTCACAGCTAAACTACTATAACAACACTGTTGTTTGTACTATCATTGTACTAGCACAATTTCCTGCACTGAATAGTACGGAGAAATTTTCATATCAACAATACCCATAACTAGTATCACAGCTCTTATACTCCGGCGGGGTCTAGGGTGTCCTATGTTACCCTGACTGCACCCCCCCCCCCCCCCCTTTTCCTTGAAATTAAATCAAAAAGTGACTTAAGGGCCACGTAGACCCTCTGCCTTAAAGCTATACATGGCCAAGGAAGGTTTGTCTAGAGCTACTGACAGGTATCGAGTCAAAAACGTATGATTAGAGGCCCACAAATGCGTGGACGTAATATCTTCCACAGAAAAATTCTTCAGGAAACGCAAAGAGGTTGCCCATTTGCGTAAATCGTGGGCCCTACCCACAACGCCGGGATTACTCTCCTTAATGACTTCGACTAAAAGAGAAGCCAATCTACGTTTGAGCAAGCGCTTACCCGTACTCGCTACCCATAAAGCACCCTGGGGGTTTAGAGGAGCTACCCTCAAATATTTGGTTAGAGCCTGCACTGGACATAAATTATGGTGCACCTTTCCCCTTTTCAACGCCGGCACAGTGAACTCAGAAAACACGTGTGCACTGTGCTCATTCTTGGCTACAAACCCTGGGGAAGGTGCAATGTGAATACCTGTACATTCATTAAGCCTACCAAACCTGAAGCAATTAGGTGTGTTGCTCATCGCCGCCAGCTCAGACACTCTGTTCCCGGTGGCCAAAGCCAAAAGGAATATAGCCTTTTTTAAGAGTAATGTAAAAATCTGCAGTATTTTGGTACAGACGGGAGTGAAGTAATGACAATGCTTTGTCCAGAGACCAAGTAGGCATGAGCTGACGGGGAGGTGGGCGGAGTTTAAAACATGCCCTCATAAAACCTGTCTCTTCCGCAACTGGTATGGAGAGACCGGTAAGGTCCCAAAATGGTATTCTAATCGCTGTTAAGTGATTTTTTAACATTACCACCGATAAACGTTTCTGTTCAAATAGATAATTTAAATAATTAAAAACTAACGCCACCGAGGGCACAGTCTGTTCCGTTCTAAGGATCCAAGAAGTAAAGGCTTGCCAATGTGATTGATACTGTCGTTTTGTAGACTGAGTATATTGATTCAATAACTTATTGGTCACATCTCTACCATATGGTGCTAGCCACTTGGCCTCCTGAATGTCCATAATGCAAAAGTCAGCGAGGTCGCTAGGTTGCCAATCGTGTCTAAGTGGAAATACCCGACCGGGAGCGACACCGGGTGCGGGCACCACGTTTTCAATTGCTGGTACCACAACTGCGCCGGCCACAGGGGCGCGATTATCGAGACTAAGCCCCGATAATCCCGTAGTTTGTTTACTACATGGCACATTAGAGACGCGTCTGGCGGCGGAAACAGATAGATGGAACTCCACCTGTTCCAGTCTATCATCAGGGCGTCTGGCCCCCCTGCCGGCATTATCGTCCGGCGGGTGAGGTACAGTGGGAGTTTGTGAGTCTCCTCGGACGCGAACAGATCCACTTGTGGATGGTAAAGCTCTGCAAGCATTAGGTTGAAAATGGGTTGCTTGGGCGCCCATTCTACTGATGTGCTCTGTCTCCGAGACAGAGCGTCTGCCCAGACGTTTGCTACGCCTGGGAGATAAGATGCGTGAAGATGAATGTCCAGCCTGTTGGCTAGAATAAAAACTCTTCTGACACGTTTAGCAACGTCCGAGACCTCGTTGACCCTTGTTTCTGAATACAGTGAACCGCATTCAGATTGTCCATTCTGAAGGCCACCGACTTCCCCCGTAAAGTAGAGCCGTGAGCCTGAAGGAAATATAAGGGGACTAGTAATTCTTTGACATTGATGTGGGAGATTTCTAAATGGGACCAAAGCCCGTGACCCTGGTGCCCTTGGTTTGATTGAAAACCCCAACCTATCGTTCCTGATGCATCCGTGTCTACCCATACCGTCGGCGGAGGAGAGGTCCATGACATTATTGAGTGCAACATTTCCCGCTTCGCCCAGACCGCTAGTAAGGTGTGGATTAATTTTGGTATGGGCCATAATTTTTCCGCCGGTAATAGTGGAAAATATTTGTTGCCCTCCAATATTAAGCGCTTTACTTTCAACCGGCCCAACATTACAGTTAGTTGAAGCCAGTTGAGAGAGCCGACCAGAGACTCCCAGATTCTCCGTGTCGTAGTCAGACTGTGAAGGAACATGAACAGTTTCCTGCAAAATCTGTTCCGATTGTCCACACTCTGACTCAGAGTGAGAGCAGCTGTGTCCCAAACCAGCCCTATCCACTGAACTACTCGTGAGGGAACAAGGTTTGACTTTACCAGATTTACCTTGAACCCTAGAGTTTTGACATGTTTTAATGGTATGTTGACATGATTTATGCATACTTGCTCTGTCTCTGCCACCACTAGCCAGTCGTCTAGGTACCACAAAATCCTGATCCTTTGTTTTAACAATGGCATCAGTGCTTGCCGGACTAATTTCGTGAAAAAGCGAGGTGCCAGGTTCAAACCGAATGGCATCCTTTGAAAAACATAAGTTTGATCCCTGATCCGTAAGGCCAGGAATCTTTGAAATCTTTTGTTTACCGAGACGTGCCAATAAGCGTCTGTCAGGTCTAAGGAACACATCCAACCTCCCGGCGGAAGTGTTAGCCTGATTTGGTGCACCGTTAACATCCTGAATGACTCGTTGTGAATATGAAGGTTCAGATATGACAAGTCTACGACGGGTCTCATCTGAACACTGTCCCTTTTGGGAACCAAAAATAGCTTGGATGTGAAGACTGTGTAAATTTGAGGGACCGGGATGATGACAGTCTTGGCAATCATTTCCTTGACCAGTGACTCCACCTCTATAGAAACTAGATTCGCCGTTGTCGGCTGACGTAAGCGAGGTCGTCGGAGCCACTGCCAAGTGATGCCTTTGCGTGCCACCATGCTTGCCCAAATGTTTAACGGCCATGCTTGGTGACACGTTCGGAACGACCCAGTTAGCAGACAAGGGTTCGCCGGCTGTACTACCCTCGGATCCACTCGCCTTGAGACCGGCCCCGGGAATGAGAGACATATTAGTTTTTTGATGGTGGTGGAGGTGGTGGTGGTGGACGCTTCGCCGGCTGGCTGGCGTTGGCAGAAGACGAGCCCTGACCTGGTTTATTATAGCCTCGTCCTTTCTGACCTGTAAACTTACCCTGTCTATACCTGTACTGACCTTGAGGGGAGGAGGACTTAGGTAGATGAAAGGGCTTAGATCCCCCTGGCTGTGCTTTTGCGACTGGCTTGGGTTTGGGGAAGTTAAAGGCAGGTTTCTTAGAAGGGGCGGGACTCTGTTTAAAGGTCTGAGCCATATTAAAAACTGTTCTCCACACCTCAGGGGACATTAAAGAGGGAGTGAGCACTGGTGACATGACCACCTGATTCGCAATACAATCAGGAAGCTTCCGTACCAAGGACATCCTGAGATCTTGTCGAGCTCGCACCGCCTCAAGCAAGGCTGTGCGTATGTCACCTAATGACTGAATTGACGACTGAAGGAGCAGTCGCCGAGACAGTTCAACCGATCTTCTGGCATCCGCGTCTGCGATTGCCTGAGTGGACCGGAGCATCGATTTAGCGATCTGTTGCGTCACAATGTACTGTGAGAAAAGTCTAAATGCTTTCCCCCGTAGCCTAAATTCTCGGTCTAGGTGAGTTGGGGTAGGGGTAGTGAAAGGGTCCTTGAGTTCACATAAATTGATTTTGGGGGCAGCTAAGAAATCAAACAAAGCCGAAGGGACTCCGCCGGCAGAACACACTGGCATAGAGAACCACGAATGACTATCCTGAGGGATCTGGTGGGAAGATTTTGAGGTGAAGGTGGTCGCAAAGTTCTGAGCCTCGGTCTCCCATTCCACCCAAGGTCCCGGACCCAACTGCCCCACCTTCAACACTGGATTAGCGGCTGAGTCTGTGACGGTTCGCAAATCGAGTTCTGGTGCAGGGAGGAGGCAAGCAGGGAGAAGGTGCGGCGGTCCGCGAGGAAGAACAACTTCACCGAGAACCCCAAGAGAGTCAATGACCTGGAGGACCCCCGCTTTAGGAGACAGTGGACAGCTGTCCGAGTGTCCATCCCGAAGGACACCGACTGTCCCCGAAGGGCCAGTGCGTGGGCCCTCAGGAAGAACAAAGGAACCAACAGTTCGAGGGCATAGACGGGTAAGGGGCGTGAGTCCCACCCATCCGCCGGGAAGTTGACAGCCCAGGTTTGATGGGTAACCTCACCCTACCACGCTCGACGCATCTGTGTCTACCCAGATCGTCGGCGGGGGGGCGGTCCAGGGCACAGCCGCAGAGACCGTGCCCCGAGCAACCCAGTGTCCGAAGTGTCCGCGAATGGCACGCGGGAGCGGCAGGAGCCGATCCATAGGGGTCAACGGAAACACCTCGGTGCCCATGAGGAGGAGGCGGCGTAGCCTGAGGCTCCCGAAGGGAATGGGCAGAGCGGCCCAATGGAGCGAACCCACTAACGAGTCCCAGAGCCACCCCGGGAGGGAGACCGAGTGCAACACGGCGAAGACCTTCCGCCGAAGGGGCACCGTGTCCGGCAGACCCTAGGTCACCGGAGCGCCGGACAAAACCCAGGCGAGACCGACCCATGGCACGACACGCAACGGGGTCAGGCGTGACTTGGGAACATCGACGGGGAACCCTAACTGTGCGACGTGGCGAACGACTGTGAGGGCGTCGCGTACGTACAGTCCGAGAGCTTCGGAGACAATCAACCAATCGGCCAAGGAAAACAGGAGCTGGAGCCCGCACCTGAGGAGAGGACCCAGAGCCTGTCCCACCAGTTCGGAGAAGAACCGCGGCGCGATGTGGAGACCGAAGGGAAGGCCGGCGAACAGGAACACACAATCGGAAGTCCGAACGGCCAAGAATCGCTGGAATCGAGGATGGAGAGGAACGAGCCAAGACGCAGCCTGGAGGGCCAGCGGCACTACCCACGACAGAGGGCGCAGGGCCAGGCGTACCTGGGGTACCGGCAGCATCCGAAACCGTGTGTGCATGATGCGCCCGGTGAGGGCCAACATAGCCACCACTGGGCGCATCGTGTCGCAGTTCTACTCCGGTACCAGAAATACACGGGAGAGGAAAACCGGGTGACCGGCGGTCAACCCCCTCGACAATACCCTGCCCGTGCATGGATGTGAACACGTGGGCCACCTCTGAAGAGATGGGCCGGCGTCGGTGACAAGAGCGGAGTGGGGGTCTGGACGTCCACCTCCAGGTGAGACCCCTCCGCGCAATCCGCCACCCCCAACGTCCCTCGCGGCCACCGAGGGGCGCAAGGGCGAAAACAACCCGTGGGAGCTCCCGAGAGAAGGGGAGCGACCCGGGCGGCCAGGCGAGAAGGAGAACAAGGAGACCGACCCAGAGAACCTACACATTGTTTTGACGTGGAGGTAACCCCCGGTACGGTCCGTGCGACCATGAGCGCCACGTTGACCACCTCTACCCCCCCCCCCCCCCCAACTTCGTCGAAAAGGGCGGGCCACCCCAACCCCTGGCCGTCGCGGGGCCGACCCCGGCGAAGGGCGGCCGGAAGTGGAAGGCCGGCCAGCCCCGACACGGCGGGGATGAAAAGGGGGCAAGAACAGAAGGGCGAGGCGGAACTGACGCACTGGCCTGTAACGGCCCTGTCCTGCGCCCGCGCATGGCGGCAGCATTTGCAGCAGCACCCCGAAGAGGACCGGCAGAAGGACGGGACTGAGAAGACCCCGCTCGCGACACAGCGCGTCGTTGTGTGTCGTAAGCAGGGTCCGCCGATAGAGAAGCGTAGCGGACCCAAGCATCCCGCGCAAAAAAGGTCCGACGGAGAGAGCGCAGAGGACAACAAACCCTGACGAATATCCAAGGGGGCTGTCCGGCAGAACGAGGACCATACCGTCCGGCGTTGCCGAGGCGCCACGCACAAAACCGCCTTCAGCACGGGAACCAAAGACACCGCGAGCTGAAGGGGGATCCGCCGAACGCGGCCCAAACCCTCGCGAAGATCGCCTGGTGCAGACACCGCAAGAAGCCGCAGGTGGTGAACAGAAGTCTGGAGGGAACCAAAAGACAAGAGAAGAAGTTCGGCACCCACCGCCGCAAGGGAAAAACCCTGTCGACAGAGGGCGGAACTGGGTGAGAGAAGAACGGGGTAGCAAGAGAACAAAGTTCAAGAACGGGTGCGCTGAACCAGGACCAGAACGCGCCGTCCAACCCGCCGACAGACACAAGAGGAGGCAAAAGCAGTGATGACTCCGGGGGAGGGACTGAAGGAGAGCCGGCGACGGAACGGCCGGCGAAGACGAAGGCCTCAACAAACCAGGCCCCCAACGGGAGAGGGTGATCGAGCAAGATGGCTAAGCCAGGCGTACCGTCGTCGCACAAACCCGTCCCATAGGAGGACAGTCCCGTCAACACAACCAGGGACTGAACAACCTGAAGGATGTCCCGGCGGTTGAAGTCTGACCAGAGCATAGGCCTGCAGAAGGGAGGGGGACCGTAGCAGGGGTAGGTATGGTGAGGCGCTGAGGGTGTGTCACCGCCAAGAAGCGCGATAAGAGGGAGTCTTGCATCGACTCCAAGCACCCGTCGATGCGTGACACAAGCCACCCCTGCATAGCCGATAATCAATCCGAGAGAGGCGACCCCCCCCCCCCCCCACCCCCCCCAAGAATGGTCGGCCCGCAGGGGTGAGCGCGAGCGGGAGGGAGATCCACGACACGAACCAGCAGAGTCGCGGCCTTAGGAAGGCGAGCGACCACAGTTGTGTCGCCGCAGAGGGACTCGTCCCTGAACACGAACGCCCGAGGGGGAAACAGTACTATCCCCCACTTCCAGCTACACGTCAGCCCCTGAGAGAGGGAACCCAGAAACCATACGATCCCCCACCGAGCCAAGAGGAGGGGTACCCCCGTAGCGAGACGGTAAGTAAAGGTCAGGGAGAGAAGGAGGAGGAGCAGGACGACGGGAGTGGGAAGGCTGGTCGGGTGAAAAGACAGCATCCGGTGTTCCCAGGCGGTCACCCATCCAAGTACGAACCAGACCCTACGTTGCTTAACTTCGCAGATCGGACGAGAAGCGGTGCATTCAACGCGGTATGGCCGTTGGCTGAAAAGAGGTCAGAAGTAGCCGCGGGGGGAAACAGAGCAAGGATCCCCGGGGCAGAGAAAACCGGGCGGCCCGACACCGAGGCGGAGGAGGGAGGGACCGCCACCGTGGGACGAGACCGTGAAGGAAGAATAGGCACCGAAGTAGGTGAAGTAAGAGGAGAAGCAACTACATCCTGGCGGACCCTCCTGGACAGTGTAGGAGGAGGGAGCAGAGGGCCAGCTACAGCCTGAACCTCCGCGCGCGTAGAGGACAAAGAAAGAGGACGTCGTACGAGCAGGGGAAGCGGGCGGAAGGTAGTAGAGCCCCGACCCGGAGAGGCCAGGGGCAGAGCCGCTAACCCCGGCCGCAGGGCGAGAACCATGACGAGGGCGATGGGCGCCGTCAAGGCGATCAGGAGGACAACAAGGGGCAGGAGAGGACAGGCGACGAGGCGAGCGAGAGCGTGGACGGAGAAGGGGATCCCCCCGACGATGTAACGACCGGCTGCGGGACCCAGGGGAGAGGGCCCGAGCAGGGAGAGGGCCAGGCAAACGGCCTTCAGGCTGGTCAGGGATACCCAGGGCGACGCGGATCCGGGCGGCAACAAAGGCCGGGGAACGGTGGCCCACAGTCCAAAAGTGGCGGGAGACTATCGCCCACACCGACTGAAGGGAAGCAGAGGCCACTGCCGCCGCCGAGGAACCAGGGCTATGGTGCACCACATCTACCAGGGCCAGACACGGGCCACACAGAGCAGGGAGGTAGGCCGTAGAGGACACACAGTGCGAGTGGCGCAAGCAGGACTTGTGGCTCACCAAGCACGGGGAGCTACAACCATGGCGAAAGCAAGGCAGCCTACCTTCACTGGAAGAACACTCACCATAATCAGCACGTCGAAGGAGTAAGTGGAGAGAATGTCCAAGAAGAACCAGGGAAGGAGCACGGGGAAACAGGAACACACATGCAAACAGGTATCCGTACTCACCCTAAACCGGGAGCACAGAGGTAGGTGAGTAGGGCGGGCGAGGTGGAAGAGCACTAGCAGAACCTGCAAAGATGGAGAAAGTGTTAACCACCACTCAACATCTTACATGCAGGGCCTATAACACCAGTAAAGTGCACACACCAAATAGTATCAGGCAACAAGATGACATAAAAAAAGTCAATAGTGAAAGCCAACTATTACCGCAAATTTGCGGGCCAATGGAGGCATAACCTTACCGATACAACCCCCCAGCGATCTCCGCAATTTTGCGGGGAGCCGAAACATCCCAGAGGACCGAATCAAGCTCCCGCAAATTTGCGGAACCAGCCGAGATGGTCCGGCGCCGAAAAAGCAAGAGGAGCGTCTAGGGAATACCAAAAAAGGCCCCCAAAAAGCGTAATCTCCTTATGAACTCCAAGCGATGATGGCCATCAAGCTGAGCAGTGTCTTCCTTGAAGTTATCCTAACTCAACCGGTAAAGGGAGAGGCAAGGAAGACACCTCCTCCGACCTCCGAGCTGTCAACACCTCGCAGCTGCTCTCCGATAATGAGTTACCTTGTGTGAAGTTGATAGGAGTGTCTAAGTGTTGTCCCGGAAATTTATATGTGCATTTCAATAAGTAATTAGGTGTTTTATGAGCAATTCAGATGTAATTGGATATTCCAAGTAATTGAAAATATGGATTAACCCTTATTTAGCGGCGAGCAACATAAGTCGAGTTAAATAAAGCTGGACTATGTGGCGGCGCTCGACATAACTCGAGTGGCAATTTCAGCACGTAATGTGGCTGAGAGAGAGAGACAAGTGGTGGCAGGAGACTAGCGAGCGTATGACTGCTCCAGACCACCGCGGCGAACCTACTGACACAAATCTCAGCTCCCTCCTCCCTCTCTCACTCGCTACATACTCAATTATGTACTGAAAGTACCGAATTACCTGCTTTTTGCACTCGCGTTGCACGGTTATTGCAAGAAAACTATCCATCATACAAGGATCGTTATGGTGTCATTCGAAAGCTCTGTTTATGCCCTTTCAGGGATAGGTACTTGTTTTACGTTCTGGGTCTTATTTAGGCATGAAAATGATCACGTAAACAGCCCTATTTTGGCTAAAAACACCCCGCTGTGCGGTACACATAAATAAACCGCATAGGCCGCTCGTAAGGTGTTAAGTAAAACAGTTCCTGGAGTGAGATGGGATAGTGGGGCGATTGTTGTTTTTAGGCTGGCAGACGACCTCGCGATGGCGGGAAGGCGTGAAAGCCTAGCTGGGGATAAGGAGGAATATGAATTTGAAGGCTTTATCACCAAGGACAAGGATGATCAGTTGGCAAGTATGAAAAAACAATTAATGGGTCTTGTGAGATGGAGGGGAGTGATGGAAAATTGGAGGAAGGAGTTAGGGGCTAAAGTAGAAGTTTTGTCCGATATGTGTGGCGTTACTAGCGGGGTGGATAGGCCTAGGCCAGTAAGTGACAGCCTAGAGGCAGTGATGGCCAGAGTAGACGAGTTAGCGTCGGAAAATGTGGCACTCAAGGCTCAGCTTAAGGAATATGAGGGCCACCTGAGTGAGGAAGTAAAAGGAATTAGTGAGGTAAAAAATTAGTGGACAAGGGTAGAGAGTGCCACGATGGTAGCCCTTGAAGAAATTGTGAAGGAGCATTAGGAAGAGAGAGAAAAGGAAAAGAAAGAGTTTGAAAAAAATGTAGTGCAAGTTTTAAAGAAGAAAGAGAAGGTAGTGAGAGAGACAATAGATAGAGGTAAGTGTGTAGTAATCTTTGGAGATGTGGAAGAGCACCTGGCAGATATGAAGGTAAGAAAGGAAAGGGATGTTGTGAAAGTCAAGGGGATACTGGATTACTTAGACGAGGGTTATGGATGGGTAAAAGAACTGGAGGAGGTGAGAAGGTTAGGAATATATAAGAAGGGCGAGATGAGACCACTAAGAGTGGAACTAAAGTTTAGATCAACAGCAGAAGCAGTAGCCAATGTGAGCTGGAAATTAAATTCGACAGAGCTGAATCATATAAGGGTAAAAAAGGACCTAAGTGTAGAAGAACGAGAACAGTTAAGGGAACTCCAAGCTAAGGCTGATGAAGAGAATGGAAAGTTGTCTGAAGAGCAAAAGAAGAATTTTTTTTGGAGAATAAGGGAAGGGCAAGTAAGGAAGTGGTACATCAGGAGCCACCAAGAACCGAAAGTAAGAGGAGTGATAGGGAAAGAGACAGAGAGACAAGTACGAAGTCAAAGCAAGGAGACGGAGCGAGAGATAATGCAGGGAGCAGGGGACCGGAGAGAGAGCCAGGATGTGGTGGAGAGGGTGGAACAGAGGGAGAGACAGGGGGGAGGAGAATAGAATTAGTGGAGGAGGTGGAACTGGGTCAGGGAAGGGATGGAGGGGGAGGTGAACCTGGTAGGAGGCAGAGAGGGAAGAGAAACAAGGAGGTGGATTCAAATATACTGTGCTACTACACATAGATGGAATAAACAGTAAAAAGGTAGAGTTAGATAATATATTAAGAAAAGATCAACCACAGATAGTCTGTTTGACAGAGACAAAGCTGAACCAGGACTTTGACAGCAACATAGTGTTTAGTGAAGGATATAATATATGGAGAAATGATAGAAAGGGTAAAAGGGGAGGTGGAGTGGCAGTATTAGTTAAGAACCCTATGACAGCAAAGCACGTGGAGTTAAATAATGACAAGGCAGAAATAATGGCAGTTGAACTCAATGATATAGAAGGAAAAAAGCTAGACATAGCAGTAGCTTACATGCCACCAAAGACCAGAGCATGGAGGGAGTTGGAGTATGAGGAGATGGTAGAGGATATGATTCAGTCGTTGAGAAGATTGCTTTTAAGGAAGAATCGATTGATCTTGGTAGGAGATTTCAACTGTAGTGAGGTTGATTGGGAATCGGGAGATGCAGGGCCAAATCAGAGATCTTGGGGAAGTCGGCTAGTGGAGTTGGTTACGGAAAATGTACTTGCATAACATATGAAGGAAAATACAAGAATGAGGGGTAATAACGAACCTTCTAAACTCGATCCGATTTTTACAAAAGATCCTCATGAAATTAGTGATATAAACTATCTATGTCCTGTAGGTAAAAGTGATCACCTATTACTAAAATGGAAGTTGACCTCGAGTAATGCCAATAGATTAGACAATAGCTACATAAATGACAGATTAAATTATAGTAAAGCTGATTATGTATCCTTGAAAAGATATTTAGAGGGAGTAGATTGGGATCTTATTTTGAAGGAACGGGACGTACAAGGTAAATATAGTAGATTCCTCGAAATTTATAGAGTAGGAACCAATATGTTTGTCCCAAGATATAAAACTGGAAATTTTACTAAGCAGAAAGATTGGTTTAATTTGAAATGCAAAAGAGCTTTGGGTAGGCGTGATGCAGCTTGGGCTAGATTAAGAAGAAGGAACACTGAGAGTAATCGGAATAAATATAAACAGGAGAGGAATAGATATGTTAACATAATTAGGCAAGTTAAAATGAACTATGAGAAGAACATAGTAAATAAATGTGAAAGTGACCCTAGATTATTTTATAAATATATAAACAGTAAGTTGAAGGTAAAGAAACAAATTACTAAATTAAGAGTTGATGCTAGGACGTATGAAAATGTATCGGACATGTGTGAGGTAATGAATAACAAATTGGGGTCAGTTTTTACTAGAGAGGAAGGTTTTGACGAACCACAGGCGGGAGTACTGGAGAGTGGTCTTAGTAAGATTGAAATAACTAGAGATGAGCTGTTATCTGCGATGAGAGGACTTGAAGTAAGGAAAGCTATGGGACCGGATGAAGTGTCTGCCTGGGTTTTAAAGGAGTGTGCAGAGCAATTAGTGGAGCCAGTGAGGGACATAATTCAAGCTTCCTTAGATAAAGGACAGGTTCCTGTTGAATGGAAAAGAGCTAATATCATTCCGATATACAAGAATGGAAACCCTGAGGACCCTCTAAACTATAGACCAGTTTCACTTACTAGTATTGTATGCAAGATTTGTGAAAAGCTAATTAGGAAGAGATGGATGAAAATGTTGGAGAGAAAGAAGATAATAACCCCAAAGCAATTTGGATTCAGAGAAGGGACATCTTGTGTTACCAGTTTGCTATGTTATTACAGTAGGGTGATAGATGTACTCCAAGAAAGAGGCGGATGGGTGGACTGCGTCTACTTAGACCTTTCCAAAGCATTCGATAAGGTACCACATAAGAGATTGTTATCTAAGCTTGAGACGCTAGGATGTGTCAGGGGGAGTTTGCTGAAATGGATGGAGAGCTATTTAACAGATAGGGAAATGAGGACCAACATTAGAGGAACTTACTCATCGTGGCGGAAAGTTGAGAGTGGTGTGCCGCAGGGATCTGTGTTGGCACCTCTCATGTTCCTTATGTACGTGAATGACCTGCCGATAGGCATAAACTCTTACATGTCAATGTTTGCAGATGACGTAAAAATTATGAGACAAATAACAAATAAAAGAGTTGTGAGGAGCTGCAAGGGGATTTAGATAAAATATACGAATGGAGCACCAAGTGGAAAATGAAATTTAATATAAGTAAATGCCATGTGTTAAATATGGGAAGAAGTGTGAATAGACCAAATTGGGAGTACAGGATGGGAGATAATATAATTAGCAAGGCCGAAAAAGAAAAAGATTTAGGGTTGATTATACAAGATAATTTGTCGCCAGAGAAACATATTAACAAGCTCTTTAGCGGAATGTATGCAATGGCCGGGAATATGAAAGTTGCTCTGAACTACTTGGATGAGACCATGGTAGCGAAAATTATGAAGAGTATGATTAGACCAAGATTGGAGTATGCAGCAGTGGTGTGGTCCCCGCATCTAAAGAAGCATATTCACAAGTTAGAAAGAATCCAGAGAGCAGTCACTAGATTGGTTCCAAGTCTCAGAGAACTGCCATATGAAGGGAGGCTAGACAAATTAAATCTACCGAGTCTAAAAAAGAGGAGAGAGAGGGGAAACATGATAATGATGTACAAATGTACCCGGGGGCTGGAGAGGCTGGATAGGGAGGATATATTAATTATGGATACAGGAATAACTAGAGGCCACAGCTACAAAGTAAAAAGACCTACCTGCAAGAACGATATCAGGAAGTTTAGCTTCCCCTATAGATGTATTGACAAATGGAATGGGCTGGAGGAGGAGGTGGTAGGGGCAAGGAACATCCATATTTTCAAAAAAAAATTGGATAAAAAGTAGACTGAGAGACGGGACAACACGAGCTTAGCTCAACTCCTGTAAACTACAATTAGGTAAATACAATTAGGTAAATACACCAGGGGAGAGGAGGCACATCCCCCAGGAACCACCCAATCCACAGAGATAGAGCAAAGCCCATGAGGAGAAGTGGCAGGGAGGGTGGTTTCGCACAAACAGGGGCCCCCGTGGGGTACCCCTGGATTGGGCAAAAAAGACCATGAAAGGATGGAGGTGAAACAGGAAGAGAAAACAAAAACCAGTAAATGAAACTGACGAGAAAAAGGGTGGCCTAGCCGTGAGCAGAGAATGTGTCAGGGGCAAAAAACCCTGTGGTGTGAAGGAGGGGCCCCCGTAGGGTACCCCTGGATTATCACGAACCACCTGTCGCCCAGGCCCTTGAGACACAGTGAAGGCTCGAAAGGGGGGACTCGGGAATAACGCTAATAATGCGGCTGACACAAACTCTACAAACAGCACCGCCACCAACGAAATCTCAAGATTGTTTACCAACGGTACACCTTAGGCTATGAAAAAATGAAAACTCATAGGGGCATAGCAAGTCCTGAATGAGAAAACCAGCTAGGCTAAATTAAGCTAAAAGCTAAACTATGCCCAGACTAACAGGAAAAAAGAATATGAAAAGAGAAAGAATGAAAAACATATACGAGGAACGCCAGGTGCCCCCGTACCTTCGGTAGGCTATTTCCACATGCGTCTCCATTATACACACTTAGGAGCCCATTGACGTGTGCCCTAGATCACGTAACATCTGTCTAACAAAAAAGAAGGCCAGATAAGCCGAAACGAACCTAAAACAGGGTGAATTGAAGGAGCACAACAAAAGCGGACTCAAGCAATGGAGCGCGTGAAAAAATGATGACAAGAGAGGGTCGCTCATGCGCACGTTCGACAGGGATCTGCACATGACGGAACACGGGATGGGCCTTAAGCGGTAACTAAGGTAAACCCCTTTTTCTTCTCTTCTATGCTTTTTTCACCTTCGGTGGTAGTTTTGGTTAACCCTCCAGCCCCGGGGGCTATAGCTTGCGACTGTGCTGCGGTACCGGGTGTTTTGACGACCTTTGGGCTATGTTAACTACTCTGTAAGTCAATGAATATGGCATGTAATGTTGTGAATAAAAAAGAATAATGTTCCACAAACCTTCCTCTGTCGAATGGCGTTGAGTAGAGGTCTCTAGCCCCTCTGTTTGCATAATGGTGAGCGCGGGAAGACGAGTGCTTTTCGGCGGCAAATTCTTCCCGCGTTCGGACGCGTCGCCATGGCTACGACGCACCTAGCCGCTCGTCGCGCCAAAGTATTTATCTCCCTTAGACGATTTTAGTGTTTGATATTGAGAATGTGATGTTTATTTGATATTTTTCTAGTTATTTTGAGGCCAATTATATAAAATATGTTTATTAGTGTATTACTGTCACTGATATTGCTAATTTTCACTTGATACCGTACATTTTATTAGTAATTGAGGTAGGTTATTGTTGTATTAGGCACTGATTATTCGTTATTACAGGTGTTTATTATTCTTTGGTCATCAAGTATTGTGTCTTGTGTCACTTTCACTTTGATAAATATGCTTTAGAGTGTCACTGTCACTGATAATGCTCATTTTCACTCGATACCGTACATTTTATTAGTAATTGAGGTAGGTTATTGTTGTATTAGGCACTGATTATTCGTTATTACAGGTGTTTATTATACTTTGGCCATCAAATATTAGGTCTTGTGTCACTTTCACTTTGACAAATATGCTTTAGAGAGTGTCACTGTCACTGATAATGCTAATTTTCACTCAATACCGTACATTTTATTAGTAATTGAGGTAGGTTATTGTTGTATTAGGCACTGATTATTCGTTATCACAGGTATTTATTATACTTTGGCCATCAAATATTAGGTCTTGTGTCACTTTCACTTAGTTATATGATTTATAAACGTTTTATATACAATTTATTGTGTCTTTTTTCACTGATTTAGATATTTCTATAGGTTCTAATCATATGAATGTCACTTGGTATATACATATGTGTCACTTTCACATATTATTATGGTGTAATTGTATTTGTATCAATTTTCTCATAATACATGACTTTTGTATTACAATAAATTGGTTTTCTTCCACTTTTTGCCTATATATAATTATAGTGTACATATTGTCATTTTATTTGGCAATTTCAGTATGATTATTAGAACTCCAGCTTGGAGTGGTAATCAAAGAAGCACTCTAAAGCACAGAGTGCCACCTTGCACTCCACACACTCCATGGTTGACTTTTTACCTGGCCTCGGCCTCACCCTGCTGTTGTAGCAGACATGGCACCGCTTCTGCTGTGTTCTTCCGGATTCATTCTGAGGCAGGGAACCAAGCCTGTGCCTAATCAAGTATTGAGCACACTGCAAGCGGTCAATAACGGCGGGCCCAGGATGTGCCACTGCCCTCTGTGGCGTAGCATACTTCTCCAGGAGCTCCGTCAACACCTGCTTTTGGAACCTCCGCAGGCTATTGAACTTCATGGGTGTGTTCACATTCCGAAGCTTGTATATATTGTAGGCATTCAGAACTGACATGTCCACCATATGCAGAAAGAACTTTTTGTACCATCTGCACGAGGTACGCAGGCAGTCAATGAAGCCTATCTGCATGTCGGACTTGTCCACCAGCCTCATGTTGATGTTGTAGTCCAGGACAGCATCGGGCTTGGTCACCCTGGCCTGGGTGCGGCGATCCACCTTGCCAGTCTCCACCATTTCCCCCTTGTGGATGGTGGTCAGGAGGTTGACCTTCCGCTGGTCGTGCCAGTGGATAGCCAGAATGGGCCCCGACTTCTTCTTGAACACATCACCTTTTTTGGTCTTTGGAGGGAAAGGTGGCATGCCCTTCCTTTTCCCTCGTACTGTGCCTACAGTCCCCGTCTTGCGCTCATGCAGGTACTGTGAGAGAGTGGGGGACGTGTAATAATTGTCCGTGTAGAGGACGTGATTCTTGTGAAAGTAGCGGTCCATCATGGCTTGCACCACTGCTCCGCCAAAGCCAATGAGGGGGTCCACAAGCAAGTCCCCTTCCTTCCCGCTGTAGACCAGGAAGTCCAGGACATAGCCAGTTTGGCAGTCGCACAGCACAAAGAATTTTATGCCAAAGCGATGTCTTTTTGAGGGGATGTACTGCCGGAAGCTGAGTTTTCCCCGGAACAGCACAAGAGACTCGTCAATGACGACCTTGCGGAAGGGCTTGAAGTAGGAGGTGAAGCGTTCTCGCATCATCTCGTACAACGTCCTAATCTTCCACAGCTTGTCTGGGAGGTGGACATCAAGGTTGGTGACAAGATGGAGCGCTGCGAGGATATCAAGGTACCGGTCGCGAGACATATATTTCCCGAAGGCAGGGGTGGATATCAGATCATTGGTGATCCAATAGTCAGGCAACCTATGCTTCTTGACATGAGGCATTAGCATGGTGAGTGCCAGGAACACCATGAACTCTTTATGAGTCACTGGGGTCCACTGCCTTATGTGGCCCTTGGTCACCTTGCCCAAAAAGTGGACCTGGAATTGGTGCTGCTTATTTGTCTCTTTGACAACATAGCCTACCACCTCCTCATCAAAGAAGGCCTCAAATAGTTCGTGTGGTGGAGCATTGGGGCCTGCAGGAAAATTGGGGGTAATGCCTGAACCCTCCAGTACCTCATCAAAAGCTGGCACATCAGGGTTGTATCCATCCTCATCAACTACGTCTTGCCACTGAAAAACGTAGAATGGGTCTTGTCTACGCTGACGAGGAGCTCCAGCTGGTGGCCCAGCACGCCCACGGCCAACTCGGGAGGCGCGCGCCCTAGGGCGGCCAGGGCGTCGGCCAGGGCGGCGGGCAGCACGACGGGCAGCACGACGCCGGGCCAAGCGGATGGGTCGAGGGTCGTCGATGTCCATATAGTCATCGTCAGAGTGGTCATCTTGCCCTGACGGTGGACCTATGTAATCATGGCCAGAGTCTTCAGAGAGGTGCCCTTCATCATCAGTGGCCCCCACATAATCTGGCGGGGAACCAGTGATGCGTGGGCGGCGTGCGGGTTGGCGAGGTGGGGAAGGAGTGGCAGGTGAGGCTGTGTCCCCCCGAGGTCCTGGGCTCCTTGGCCTGCGACAAGTGACAGAAAGCAATGTTTCACTGTCACTAGGCCCAGGTATTGGTGATGCGAGCTCAAAGACTTCTTCAGGAAGACATGTTGAAGGCGGGAGAGGTGGGGAGGACCGTGGGGAAAGTTGCGGGGACGTATGGCTGGGGCCGGCCGGGGTGGACGCCGCGGGAGCCTCGAACAAAACTCTCTTACTTTTCTTAATTTTTTTGGTATATTTCCTACCTTTCCCCTTTTCGGCAGCAGTATGTTTCCTGTCGGGGGACCTAGGAGGCAAATAGGCCGAAAGTGGGGGGTCCTCAACCCTTGGCAATGGTGGGGGTGGTGGGGAAGAATGCGGGGCATCCGGGTCATCTTGGGTGGCGTGGGTAGATAAGGGAGACAATGGCGGACGAGAAGGGTCACCACGCTGACCCTCACTCACAGCCTCATCCTCACCAAGTAGTTTTGCTTGTTCCCTAGCTGCCGCGGCCGCCTTCTCAAGTATTTTCTGCTTATACAAATGTAGCTTGAAAGGCGATTTACCTGGGGAAGGGCTTGGAGTCGTGTCACTTATGCGAAATTTGGTGAGTGACCTTGAACTCTCCCACTCACTCACTCTCTCAAGTTCACTGTCTTTAGGTAAACCAGCTTCCTCAACAACTGGTACATCACCTTCATCACTCTCATCACTGTCATGTTCTCTCGCAAATCCCAGGAATTGCTCTTCTTTGTCACTCTCATGGCCATAATCACTCGACTTATAATTACTGGAGTCGTCACTGACTTCATCATCAACATTATGCTTGGCATCAGCTCGCTCATAAAGTCTCAATGTCGTCTCAATACCTCCGGGAGATAACACATTTAGGCGATGGCGTCGGGGTAAGGCGCGACGAACTAGCAAGGGCGTCGTAGGAAGCACGGTATCGGACACAGCGGAATCACTATTTGGCGTACTGTCCATGATGGCGTCGGGGTAGATACTGTTGCTGTGGCGTAGTTTACGCCTGGTGGCGCCACCTACCGTCCCACGATACCAAAAATTTACGCGCGGCATTCGAAAGCACGCACGCAAGCAGTGGGCGTTCAAGAGCCCTTCCGGGTTGCGCGGGCCGAGGTTGTTATGGGCGTTCAAGAGCCCTTCCGGGTTGGAGGGGTTAATGTACAACGTCTCCTAGAGCAAGATAAGGAGTAGACTCTAGACGTTTTCTTTTTAACCGCGGTTGGAATGACGACATAGCAGTCAAAATAGACAAGTCGTCATTGCAATTAGGTTAATAGCCTTGACGTTGGATTTGCCAAGACTACTAACAAATAATATATAACAAGGACTCACTAGGAGTGAGGAAGCTAGGCAAATGCCGAGACGCCCAGAGCAAGGGGGCACACGTCCGACTCGCCTGGATCACAACCGTAAAGAGGCAGATAAACACGCTAGAAAATCTGGCATCACGTGCAAGGGAAGCATGACGACAGCATAGCTGGAGGGCAGAGGCACCGGGAGGTTCGAAATGATAGATTCTTCTTTAAATTCTTATTTCTAGTGGTATACATTTTCAATGACGAGCCCTTGGTAAGATTTAATGGGTATTAACCAAGGATTGTTTATTATGCTATATACGCAACGGTTGTGATAAGAACTCCGGGGAATCCCGAACGGGTCCCGGAATCTCAGCCTATATATAGTATAGGCTCTTCGTCATTGACGAAGGAACCAATACTAAATAGAGAGGATGGATGATAAAGTTGGGTGAAAAGATGCAGGTCCATAAACTTGCAGGAAGCTGCACCAAGGGGCAGACCAAGAAAGATGTCGGATCAGACCTTACAGTATGATATTTAATAAAATAAAAATAAAAAGTGAGGCAGCTCTGAGCAGGGCTGCCTGGAGCGCCGCCATTAGGACGTGAAACCGGAACCGCATTTTGTGTGGAGCAGTTGTTCTTTAAATTTATGTATTTATGTATTTATATAGGGGAGGTGTGGTGGAGTGGTCTTGCCACTGGCCTGGTAATCCAAAGGTCCCGGGTTCAAATCCCGATGTATCAATGGGAAGATATTATTGGGATGGAATTTGTGCTGTACCTAGTATCAGTGCATTACCACAAAGCCCACCGAAACGTCAATAAAATACCCTCATTGTTCCCTGATTAAATAGCACTGTATGAATATTCCCATATTCAAAATATGCTATAGGGGTGCAATGCCTGGTGAGTTATCTGCTCAACAGGTGGCGTTGTGTGTGTGTAAGTGTGAGAGTCCGAGTGTAGTGGGTGAGACAGTGAAGCACGGGAACGAGATGGCTTCAGAGATGGGGTCGTTTCGGGTCATGAGTGAGCACCGTGCCTCATGTGAAGGCAAGATGGCAGGTGCTCGTTGTGCTCTTCGTGCTTCACATGTCTCACTCCCTAGACTGGAACAAGACCTCACGGGCTTCACTGTTCATTGTAAAGCGGTGAATGTTAAGGCTCTCAGCCTATGCCCGAGAGGAAGTAAGTTGGAATATAGAAAAAAATAAAATAAAAAAAAAAAAATTAACTGTCAAACCTGTGTAGAAATTTAACGAGGAGGTCCAGTTTATGGAGGTCGCTGTGAGAGATGAGTGAAGTGTAATAGTGGGCCAAGATCTCTGCATCCTCCACCTCGGGATTCGCACATGACCACACCCACTCACGAATCAGAGATCTCACTTCTGAAAGCTGGAATATGGTACAATGATTAAATTAAGGGCAGATTTTATATTATATATTTATGTTGTTGTTGTTGTTGTTGTTCCCCAAGCTGCCTGGCCGAACAGCCCCAAGGCCCCGAGCAATTCCAAGGCCATAACCGAGTGCCCCCACAGAACCCTCCCCGCCGACCACAATAAAGCCTGGGTGACCGAAGCCACTCCATGGCGGGGGGCTGAGGAGGGTGCGGAAACGCCCGGGAAACCAAAGCCCCACCCAGGGCCCTGTGCCCCTCAGCAATTATGAAGAGAAAGTTGAGGGGCAAAGGAAAAATGTGACGCTTTGGCTTCCAATCTTGGTAGATTGGGAGGTCAATCCACAGAAAAGACGCCGTCACTTGAGATCTAGAAAATATATAAGTAAAAGGAACAGTCAGAGTAAGCTATGGGTAGGGCAGAGATCGCTCCGTTCTCACTTTGATAGACCAGCCCATCACCACATGACTAGAACCCAATCCTCTCAGCAACAGCTAGGAAAGGCCCTAGAAAGCCGCCTTTGGCGGGGGGATAGCTCCCCTATTTCAACCCCTTTCGGGGTTGGGCACCCGCCCTCTATATATATATATATATATATATATATAGATATATATATATATATTTATGTTTTGTGTGTTTATGTATATTTCATAGTACAGTATGCCTTTTGTATTGCTAAATCTTTAATGCGTTATTTTCACATAGTGATTTTGATAGGTTCTTTTGTGTATATACTGTATTGTGCAGTTACTGTTTTGGTTTGTTTGTTTGCAATTCATCATACATCCTAATTTATTATTATTTAGTTTTTAGTTTTCTCCCTAGACCTACATCGAGCTTAAAAATATACTCCCAAGATAAATTAGTGCATTTCTTCAGTAGAAAAATGCTCCGGCCTTCCTTTGAGATAAATTTGTGCACTTTTCAGTAGAAAAATGCCCAGGTGGTTCCTCCCAAATTATCCATACTCCAATTACACCTAATGCTGTCTGGATCCCGTAGCAGTACAACAGTACAAGGACATTTTTTAGATTATGGTCGAGAGGCTATTAGGGTACGATGCCCAATGCAGACGCAAAAATAGGTACATTTTGTGTCGAGCTGCTTCTGTCAGCCTATAACAGATTGGAAATTCTGGGTAGGGGGGACAAATAGCAAAAAGTATATATTTTTAAAGAACATCAACAATTGTGTTGTCCCTGTTATTCTTTATGAGAGAGAAAGCAAATAAGACATGCGTCTCCTTTTTATCACAAAATCCTAAAGAGACACACCCTGGACCTAAGGAGACGTAGACGTGTTTAAAACACAACATCACAAACAAATTATACTGTATATTATGTACTTATCTCATGGGTACTGGAAAGAAAGCATGGTACTAATGGTTGTAAGTTTACAATGTTTAGGCAACAAAACTTACTGACATCGGCCATTTACTTTATACTGTATATATTAAAGAGAGGTCAGGTTTTCCTGCTATCTGTAACATGTAATCTGATACTACCTGTTTCATGATTGTTGGCGACTAAACCGGCTCCCCCTCCGGGTTCTCACTTGGAGGGTGGGTGGCTAGACACCCTGCAGGACTAAAATAATACCTGTCAAAGGGCGGATGAACTATATTTTAGTCAACGGCTATCTAGCAAATCTATGGTGTTTTACCCTGATGGATGTTTAGGATGCTGCCATAGCCTGCACCAAGGTCTCCCATTGTCTGTTGTCATCCATCCCTGCTGTTTGGTGCTATACAGCAACTTTCCTTCCTTTTCCTGCAATCCCCTGTTTTTTCCTCACGGTGGTTAGCAGGCCAATGAGGAAGATTTTTGAGTCTGATGGATTTTCAGGAGATTTGGCCTTCTTTTTCTGTTTCTTTCTCTCTCTTTTTTTTTTTTTTTTTTTTTTTTTATACTGTATATATATATATATACAGTATATATATATATATATATATATATATATATATATATATATATATATATATATATATATAATCCACCGCTACTGCTCCCCCCTGGATATGGTGTCTTTGGGTTGTTTTTTTATACCTTACCCAGATGTGATGGCTCCGTCTGGGTCGACCTGTTTATATCCATCATTATGTATTTGCATATGGATTGCTTTTAACTTTTTCTGTTTTGTTTCTACTTTTGTCCGGTGATATAGAAGTTAATCCCGGTCCTCACAGACAACCTGTTACAAGTTGTTGTGTATTTTATTCCAATATTCGTGGTCTCTATAAGAACTTCAAGGATCTTACATTGGCATCTGTTGATTATGATATTGTCTTTTGTTCTGACCCTTGTCTCTGGTTATAGAGATTATTCTGAACTTCTAATACCTAACTTCAGTAAACCAGTTCTTATTCGGCGTGATTCTAATCCTCGTGCTCGTGGAATAAGCTCGAAAATTAGATCTGGGTATAATGCTTAGCACTTAACTAAGCATATTTGTAAATGCCATGAGATGCAGTTAGTTAAAGTTTCCAGCAAGTATCATAATCATTACATTTTTAGGCTGTACAGAAATTCTGATGTTAACAATGACATACAGTATATGAATGCCTCTTAATAGCCATGGCTTAAATACAGTCTGTAGATGTCAAATCATCCTTTATTTTTGTTGGTGATGTCAATGTGCATCATCAAGAGTGGTTGAACTCGGTCTCTCCAACTAATAGAAATGGTCTTGCTGCTTTGGATCTTGCAAACTTATCTGGTTGTGAACAGGTAATCCAAGGACCTACTCATATGTCTGGAAATTGTCTTGATCTAGTACTAACAGATATTCCTGGTGTTGTAGAAACTTCCATTCTTGTACCTGTTGGCACTTCCGACCACAATGCCACCATGTGTAAAATTAATCTTGATTTTTCTGTTCCTGATATTACTCTCTCACGTAAATTCTACCTTAAATCCAGGGTTAACTGGGACAATGTTTGTAATTATATTTGTAATATTGAGTGGAATCTCATACCAAGATCATATGACCCGGTTTCAGCTCTCAACAATTCCCTTCTTGGTATCCTTCGCAAAAGAGTTCCATAAAAAACAATTAAGTCTCGTATCAGGGATAAAGCATGGTTTAATGATGACTGCAAGCGTGCATTTGATGACAAACAGGCTGCATATTGTCTATAGAGGCGTAATCAACCCCCTTGCATTGGGAAAATTATGTTACTAAAAGGGCAGTTGCGCAGAGAATTTTTGATGCTGCCGAGAGGGAATATAACTCCCATCTTCAAGATGTTCTGGCAGGAGCAACACAGCCTCATAAATGGTGGTCCGCTTTGAAGTCCTCTTTATTTGTAATAGATTCCTCCATGCCTCCTCTTTGTGATTTTGATGGCTCCATCTCTTTTGATCCATTATCGAAGGCCAATATTCTATCTAATATTTTTATCAATACGCAGAGTAATCAGGAATAGTCTTTGCCATTGACATGTTTCCCTAGACCCAACCTTCTTGTTCTTGTCAGGGGGACCCGCAGAGGGCTGCTCCCGGACAGCATGATATGTGGGGGTTGTGCAGGGGAATTATGAGCAAGGGAGAGGATCGGGTCAAGGATTAGGGAGATAATGAGTAGTGATCCTATTTCTAAAGGAATGAAGAGTGGGGCTATTAACCTTTAAACAGCGAGCTGTGTGTAATGAACACCCTATAACTGGGCAACGATATTAGGCCCCATTCCCACCTAAAATAGTCATTTTACGATAAATATCGTTATTACTTATTCGTATGTGCCTATTTTACGTTTAATATGAAGATAGTAACTAGTAACAACAATAAAACAAGTGGGAATTGTGTTTGGATGGTCAAAATTGCGAATTATTGCCGACCGGTCATTCATGAAATGTGGAGCAGAGGCGAGGCACACCCTCCCCTCTCGATGCCTGAAGCCAGACTGAGTAACTCTCTCACACTCTCTGTTACACCACACACTCGCTAGTCACATGACCACGCCTTACAACCGGTTTGGCGATATTGGCACGGTAAATACACCGATAAATATAGTAATAAGAGGAAAAATAGGTGATAATTGAAGGGGGGGGGGGGGAGGAGGGGATTTTGACACATGTGGAGGAGTGATAGGATGTATGGAGGGGAATTATCTCACGTAAACACCATTTATTTTTTTTAAAGTGCTAATGGGGCCTTTTAAACGTTTTTTTTTTTTAGGCCTTACCTCTTAACTCCCTCAGCCATATTATGTTCCAGTAAGTCCGAGGAGGCGGGAGCCCCTTGATCATTGCCACTGCCTCGCACTACACTCACAACAACACTGCGGCCGTTAGAATTATCGCAGGAGGCTGAGGTTGCCACCAACGGTTTTATCGTATGGTAACTTATCGGACTTACTGAGCTCATATGACGCAAAATCGCGTCATAAACTTATTGGAGAGGTATAGAGATAAGTCCATATGACGCGATCGCGTCATATGAGTTTTTGGTGGACTTATTCATATGACGCGATCGCGTCATATATGTCGCAAGGAGTTAAGAGTGTTTTCGCCCTTGCCCACCAAAACCTCTTAAGAGTGTTCTCGCCGTTCCCGGGTTAACTATGTGAGATGGGAGGTGATTCCACTCTTGGATGCTGTGAGGAAAAAATGAATGTCTGAATATGTCCATGCTTGCCTGAAATGTGAGGTATTTTAAGTTGTGGCTGCGTCTCGTAAAACGTATGTTTGTAGGGTGTAAATATGTATTTTTTATCTATGTCTGCTAGATTGTTTGTGATTTTGTATAACATTTGTTGTCTGTGTATTTGTCTTCTTGTTACAAGGGGGTCTAGTGTAATGTCTTGTTTGAGCAAAGTGACTGATGTAGTATGTCTGTAATCACGTCTGATCCATCTTGCAGCTTTATTTTGTATGGCCTCTAATTTATTAATATTATTGTGAGTGTGTGGATCCCAGAGGGTGTCGCAGTATTTTAAGTGTGGCCGAATTAGTGATTTGAAAGCTTGAATTTTTATGTTTGCGTTACACTTTGTGAGATTCCTGCGAAGGAAGCCCTGCAGGGCCCTAATTTAGTAATAGTTCTCTCCGTCAATGACGTGAGAGCCTTATATATATAAGGGCTCCCCGGAGACCCCCGTGAGGGTCCCGGAGAAAGCATTAACACGACCCAAATATATAAAAAGTACATCCTAGGGTGAAACCTTACCTTTGGATACCTTTGGATGTGTTCGCCGCTCCTCTAGCGGCACCAAGGAGCGCGACGCCCCTCGTTATGGGTGGTGATTTGGTGCAGTAGACTGTTTGAAGCGACAGCTCGCTCCCTTGCGAGGATGGGCTCTTCTGGCACTTTTTGCAGTTCGACATCTAGGGCTCTCTTGAAGTTGTCTAACGAGATGTCCCTCATGTCTCTTACTCGCCGTGGGAGTTTGTTGAAGAGACGTGGGCCTCTGTGTGATAACCAGCCCTCTCGCAGAGAGCCCATAGCACCCCTGTTATTCATCCGGGGGATTTCGCATTCCCAGCCTCTCCTATCACTGAATTTCATGACTATCGGAGTATGTAGGTTTGGTACTAAACCCTCTGCGATTTTCCATGTGTATATTATTAGGTAACATTCTCTTCTACGTTCCAGTGAGTACAGATTCAGTGCTCTTAAACGCTCCCAATAGTGTAGATGTTTTATCGAACTTATATGCGAAGTGAAATTTCTTTGTACACTCTCTACGTCATTTATTTCACCTGCTTTGTATGGGGATGTTAATACGCTACAGTATTCAAGCCGCGGTAGCACTAGAGATTTGAAGAGCGTTATCATAGGCAATTCACCGCGTGTTTTAAAAGTACGCAGAATCCAACCCGTTAGACGTTTCGCAGCCGCCACTTTGACCTGGTTATGTACTTTGAAACCCATATTTTCAGACATTAATACCCCAAGGTCTTTCACACTGTCTTTCCGTTCTATTATGTGGTTAGATTCTGTTAAGTAATTTGTAATTTCTTTAACACCATTATTATCTCCGTACCGTATTAATTGGAATTTTTCCTCATTGAATTGCATGTTGTTTTCCCTGGTCCACTGGAACACTACATTCATGTCTTCCTGCAGTCGGCCCGTGTCCTCTTGTGTGTTTACTATCTTGCTTAATTTTGTGTCATCAGCAAAAGACGACACCGTACTGTGTCTGGTGTTGGTATCTATGTCGCAAATTAGTATGAGGAACAGAAGGGGCGCTAGCACTGTTCCTTGGGGCATTGAGCTTTTGACATCCGAAGGCTCAGAAGTGACTTGGTTTACTGCTACCGATTGTTTTCGGTTTACGAGGAAATTGTATATCCACCGTCCGATTTTCCCAGTTATACCTTTTGCTTTCAGTTTGTGGGCTATTATACCATGGTCACATTTATCAAATGCCTTAGAAAAAACGGTGTAAATGACATCCACGTTTTTCTTTTCTTCTAGCGCTTTAAGAATTTTGTCATAGTGTTCCAAAAGTTGTGAGAGACATGATCTTCCCGCTCTGAACCCATGTTGACCGGTGTTGTGTAGTTCATTTGTCTCCATGAATGTTGAAATTTTGCTTCGCAGGACTCGCTCGAAAACTTTAATGATGTGAGAGGTTAGAGCTACCGGGCGGTAGTTTTTTGGTAGTGCTTTACTCCCTCCTTTATGCAGTGGGGCAATTATTGCGTTTTTCAAGCTATCTGGTATGTCACCAGTGTCTAGACTCCTTCTCCACATTATAGCCAGGGGTTTTGAGAGGTTTTCCTTACATTTTTTCATTAGGATCGAATTCCATGAGTCCGGGCCTGGTGCCAAGTGGGATGGCATGTTGGAAATGGCCTCTTCTATGTCTTTTGGACCGAAATCAATATCCAGCATCTGAGGGGTTTCCGTGGGGGAGGTTTCCATGAAAAATATATTTTGGTCTCTGATGACTTTTGTTTCATCAGGCTCACTGAATGACATTTCATACTGCCTGCTTAAGAGTTCGCTCATTTCCTTTTTGTCCCCTGTGAAAGAACCGTCCCCTTTGCTCAGTGGGCCGATGTTTGATGTTGTTTTAGCCTTTTGTTTGGCGTATGAAAAGAAGTATTTGGAATTTTCCTTTATACCTGCAATAGCTTTCCTCTCCTCTTCCATATGTTGTAGTTCATATGATATTCTTAGCCTTTGTTCAATTTCCACAATTTCTCTATCTATTTCGACCTTTTGCCTATCCTGTAGATTTTGATGTGTGCGTCTTTGTGTGAGTAATTTTCTTCTTCTGTACAGCCTCCTCCTTTCCCGATCTTGTTTGCTTCTTCGTTTTGTTTGTCTTGCAGGTATATGGTGTCTACAGATTTGGGTCATGGTTTCTGTTATTAAGACTAGACATTCTGCTGGTGTCAGGTTATCCATTAAATCTTCCCAGTCTATTTCCTCCATTTCTTGATTTACCTCTTCCCACCTAATGTTTTTGTTATTGAAGTTAAATTTACTGAAGGGGCCGGTTTTTGTTCTCGATTCTGAGGTTGTCTGTACACTTTCTAAGGTTGTTTTGATCTCAATTAATTTATGATCTGAGTATGTTGTGTCCGATATGTTAATGCTGTGTACTAGAGAGTCGTTGTTAGTGAAGACCAGGTCTAAGATATTGTATTCCCGTGTGGGTTCAGCAATATGTTGGGTAAGACTAAAAAAATCACAAAGTTCAAAAAGCTCTCTCGTATTAGTATTTGCTTCTCCGGTGTTATTTGCCACTAACTGGTTTTCTAGTTGTCTCCATTTAATGTTTGGTAGGTTAAAGTCTCCTAGCCATATAATATTTGGTGTTGGATTCCCCAGGGTTTCCACTTCTGATTTTATTTTGTTGAGCTGGGTTTTGAATTCTTCTCGGGATGAGTCTGGAGGCCTGTATGTAACAATAACTGCTAAATTTAGGGATTCTATTTTAACTCCAAGTATTTCTACCACTTCATTACTGTTATTTAGGAATTCAGTACATATCAGTGAGTCATGTATGTACAAGGCTACACCTCCATGTGATCTATGCATTCTGTCCGCCCTATGTAGGTTGTAACCAGGAATCCATACCTCACTATCTTCCTGATCTTTAATGTGAGTTTCTGTGAGAGCCGCAAATATAGCGTTTCCTTCTTCTAGCAGGCCCCTAATAAATGGTACTTTGTTTGTGGTTCTATTTTTTAGGCCTTGGATATTTGCAAACAAGATTGGGGAGGGATTGTTTGGAGTACTATGTGTACCTAATAGTCTTCGGGATGTATTGGCCACTCTTGGGAGGCCAGGAGGTGCTCGAGGTGGTCTATGTGCTCTTCCATCTCCCTCAGTCTCTTCATCTTCATCTGCCCTTTCCCTCCTTGCCTTTTTCCTCTGTCTCGTCCTCGCATAGCTAGAGAGTTTTTTGGGCTACCATTCGTGTTAGGTCTAGCATATCTCCAAGTCACTTTAATATGAAAAGCTGGGCATTTCATTTTGTAGCAGGTCTTGTTCTCAAGTGATGTCTTGCAAAGGGATGGGTGGTGGTATTTGCAGGTTTTACCAAATCTACATTTTCCATGACTGGTTATGTTGTTGCAAATCTACATGAATTCCCATTATATTCGCCCTTTTGACCAAAGTAGCACCTTCTTTCCAGATAATATCTGCACACTGGTGTAGACAACCCCAGTAGGTGTGGCTGGGGCTGCAAGGGGTAATGTGGTGAGCTAAGTGTGGTTGTGGGTGATAGTGGGCTTGGTGTATGGGTGGGTGAGGCCTGCAGGGGGGTGGAGTTACGGGTCGGTTGTAGGTGGGCAGGTGGCAGTGGTGAGGGGGGAGACGATGTGGAAGGGGAGCCTGATATGGGGGCTTGTTGCATCCTACGTTCATCCTGCAATTGTATTTGATCAACAGCAGTAGAGTGGTCAATGGCCATAGATGGGATTAATGTGGGTGTTTTCTGGGTCTGGGGAGGTGTGGGGATATGTGCGGCAGGGTTTGTGTATATGTAGGGTGCGAAAGGTTGTTGTTCGGCAGGCGATGTGTGCAGGAGGCAATGTGGGCATTATCATGGGAAGGTGTGCGTGTGTGGGTTGTGATATTTGTATGGGCCCTGAGGCCCCAATAGTTCCCCATTTTCTGTGAAAGGTAGCTATGTCTTGGCTATATTTCCGTCTATCTTGTACTTCTGTATTTTCTACAGTCTGTATGACTTGCCATGTGATATCGAAACAACTATCGCAGAAATGGAGGTTCTTCCCTCTTGTATTGTACGCCTCATTTATTGGTGTCAATCCTATGCAAATCCAGTGATATGGTTGCTTGCATATCCGACATGCGGTGCCTTTATGCATGTGTATATTCATCTTACAACTCGTACAGTTGTCTCTGGTAAACATTTTTGTTTGTTTTTTTGTTTTTGTTTTTGTTTTTCCACCCGCCCTTACATGGTTCTTTACTTAGTTCCTAGGGAACGTCATTATAAAAGGTAACCAATAGAAAAAGAAAGAAAATGTTTATGAGTAAAAGATTAGAAACTACGAATGTTGCATTACTAAATTAACTAGCGCGCCGTTATACAGTCCTTCCCTTGCACGCGTGTGGCCACGCTGGGTTCATTTGTCCTTCGTGTGGTCGCGTCCCGCGTGGGAGGTTGTGCTAGTTTTGTGCTCTCTGGATGTGCTACTTTTCATCTACGGATGTTTCCTGCTGCCTCTTCTGGGAAATATATGTTACTTTATAGTTGTTGTTGTTGTTGTTGTTCCCCAAGCTGCCTGGCCGAACAGCCCCAAGGCCCTGAGCAAGGTCAAGGCCATAATCGAGCGCCCCCACAGAACCCTCCCCGCCGACCACAATAAAGCCTGGGTGACCGAAGCCACTCATGGCGGGGAGCTGAGGAGGGTGCAGAAACGCCCGGGAAACCAAAACCCCACACAGGGCCCTGTGCCCCTCAGCAATTATGAAGAGAAAGTTGAGGAGCAAAGGAAAAATGTGACGCTTTGGCTTCCAATCTTGGTAGATTGGGAGGTCAATCCACGGAAGAGACGCCGTCACTTGAGATCTAGAAAATATATAAGTAAAAGGAACAGTCAAAGTAAGCTATGGGTATGGCAGAGATCGCTCAGTTCTCACTTCTGATAGGCCAGCCCATCACCACATATGTCCTCGTTCTAGCCCTTTCATCCCGTTCCCTCCCTTTCACACCCACACATTCATAATTATATACTTTATAGTAAGGAGGCGTCATAGATATGTATTTTGTATTGAACATTTTTCAAAGAGAGCTGAGATTCTCCCGCGGGACGTGCCACATGCCATAACCATTATTATTATATATTTTGTTATTGTTTATTCCTCCCTTTTTCTTTCTTATATTATTCTGTGATGTTAATTAGGCTATGTTAGTTAGAATGCCTCGTATTTCAGTTATTCTAGGCTTCGTTAGCTTTTGTCTAGTGGTCACCAGATTCAAGAATAGGCCTAGGCCTATTTATTATAGGAATTTTTCCAATACTAGATTCGAGTTTTATCATTCTAACTAATTCCTACTTATCACATTACTGTTAATCATTGAAATTCTCTTTTGCGCCATTACGAGTTTCCTTTTTGTTTCTACGCATTTTTACTGATAGCCTAACTATTTTACAATGACTTACTAGGTTTACTTACCAGGTAGGGCCACGCACTGTCCACGGAGCAGCTGTATTCAGTGGGGGGCCCAAGACATGAATACGGGCACTCTAACTAGATGTACGATTAGTAGCAGTTACTGGGAGTCCGGCAAAGATAGTTAGTTTATTTTGTGCCCTCATTGGAGACTAGCTTTTTAGTTGTGTTAGTTTGTTTTAGATGGTAGTTTAAGTGTTTGAGATGTGTGTTTTAAGTGTTTTAGTGATATTCGTGGAGGGAGTCGTGTATTTCTGTTTGGAGGCGTTGCTTGAAGAGTCTGAGTTTTGGTGCAGTAACGGTGTCCTCTGAAAGTGAGTTCCACCTCTTGACGACTCTGTGGGAGAAAAATCTTCTGGCTTCTGAGGAGCTGTACTGTACTTGGATTTTGTAACTGTGGCCTCTGGTGCCAGTCCTAGGGGCCATGGTGAAGAGGTCGGTGGGGTTGATGGGTGAGAGGCCATGGAAGATCTTGTAGCAGTAGATTTGGTCATACCTGATCAGTCTGCCCCTGACTGAGAGGAGTTTGAGTCTTTGTAGGCTCTCGTCGTATGGGTACTCACTAAGGCCGAAGATCTGCTTCGTCCATCTTCTTTGGACAGACTCTGTGAGTCTGCTGTCGGTCAGGTAGTCTTGGTTCCAGAGTGGGGACGCAAAGTCGAGGATGGGTCTTAGGTCGACCTTTAGGAGGGATAACATGAATTGGGGGGAGCGGTTTACAGTACTCTTGAGCAGATTTTGGGAGACTCCTTCCGCTTTGTTTACCGCCTGGCGTATATGGTGGTGAAATTTGAGGGTTGTTGGGACGAATACCCCAAGGTCCTTCTGCAGGTTTGATGCTGGATGGGCAGGTTTTGGAGGGGTTGGGTAGGCTGGTTCGTTTTGTGGTGGGAGAAGCGCATGTGAGCACATTTTTCAGTGGCAAACCTTAGACCCCACGAGGAGGCAAGTTCATGCAGCCGGTTGATGTTTTCTTGAAGGGTTGCCATACCACCGTGGGCTTGGTATGAGGATGATGGGCAGCCGAGGTATATTTTCAGGTCATCTACAAATATGAAGTATTTGCAGCATAGTAGTGATCCTATGTGGTTTATGAAGATGAGGAACAGCAGTGGGCCTAGGACGGAGCCTTGGGGGACCCTGCTGAGTACTGGTCTTGCTGAGTTTGTTTTTCCGTTGATGCGCACCATCATTTTTCGGTCGAGCAGGAATCTCTTGATCCAGCTAAGGAGGTTCCCCGATATTCCTATGTCTCTCAGTTTGTTTAGCAGGGTTTGGTGGTGGACTTTATCAAACGCTTTCTGGAAATCGAACAGGATGAGGTCTACTGTTTCACCTTTGTCATATTGTGCGGTGATGTAGTTGTATGTCAGTAGTAGTTGGTCGACCACGGATCTGGAAGGCCTGAAGCCAAACTGGTTGTTGTCGAACAGAAGATGGTCATCCAGAAAGCTGTAGAGAGATTTAGTGATCAGTCGTACCATGGTCTTGCATACAACTGAGGTTAGGCTTATGGGGCGGTAGTTTAGCGGGTTTGACGTCGCTTTTTCGGTCCACTTTTTAATGCGGACTTTATGCTATCGCGATATACTTTTATTTAACTCCAACTATTTCTTCTTATCAAGAAATTATTATGTTATATCGATTAGGCTATATTAGATAGAATACCTATCTTTAATTTTCTAGGCTCCTTTAGCTTTTGTCTGGCGGTCACCAGACTTCGTGAATAGGCCTAGGCCTATTCACCATCGCCGATTTTCAAGTAGCCTACTCTTAACCCTTAAAAAGCGGCTCACCACTTAAGTCGAGTTAAATAAAGCTGGACTATGTGGCGGCGCTCGACATAGGTCGAGTGGCAATTTCAGCACGTAATGTGGCTGAGAGAGAGAGACAAGTGGTGGCAGGAGACTAGCGAGCGTATGACTGCTCCAGACCACCGCGGCGAACCTACTGACACAAATCTCAGCTCCCTCCTCCCTCTCTCACTCGCTACATACTCAATTATGTACCGAAAGTACCGAATTACCTGCTTTTTGCACTCGCGTTGCACGGTTATTGCAAGAAAACTATCCATCATACAAGGATCGTTATGGTGTCATTCGAAAGCTCTGTTTATGCCCTTTCAGGGATAGATACTTGTTTTATGTTCTGGGTCTTATTTAGGCATGAAAATGATCACGTAAACAGCCCTATTTTGGCTAAAAACACCCCGCTGGGCGGTACACATAAATAAACCGCATAGGCCGCTCGTAAGGTGTTAACACCTTAAGAGCGGCCTATGCGGTTTATTTATATGTACCGCCCAGCGGGGTGTTTTTAGCCAAAATAGGGCTGTTTATGTGATCATTTTCATGCCTAAATAAGACCCAGAACGTAAAACAAGTATCTATCCCTGAAAGGGCATAAACAGAGCTTTCGAATGACACCATAACGATCCTTTTATGATGGCTAGTTTTCTTGCAATAACCGTGCAACGCGAGTGCAAAAAGCATGTAATTAGGCACTTTCCCCATACAATTCCTTATATAGCGAGTGAGAGAGGTAGGAGGGAGGTGAGATTCGTGTCAGTAGGTTCGCCGCGGTGGTCTGGAGCAGTCATACGCTCGCTACTCTCCTGCCACCACTTGTCTCTCTCTCTCAGCAACATTACGTGCTGAAATTGCCACTCGACCTACGTCGAGCACCGCCACATAGTCCAGCTTTATTTAACTCGACTTATGTTGCTCGCCGCTAATTAAGGGTTAAATTCGAGTGTTATAATTCTAACTATTTCTCCTTTTCAACATTCTGTTTAACGTTGAATTCGACTTTACGTCTTCAACGAGAATTCTTTCTTATCACTACACATTTTGTCTGATAACTTAACTATTTTCCATTGACGTCGCACTTTCAGTCCAAATTTTAATGCCGACTTGATTGTCTCGCGATATTTTTATGTTTCACCGCGACATTCTAGATGTTTCGAAATTCGTTTTTTTTTTTATATCTTGGCTCCTTTGAGCGTTTTTCTTATGTATTGTCCATGCTAGAATAAGAAGGGCTATACATACATACATACATAAAATGTTAAGACTGAGTGTTCCACACATAAGTGCAGTTTCAGTCTCTTGTCCTAATGGCGGCATTCCAGGCAACCCTGTTAAGGGCTGCTTCACTTGTCAAGTTCTTGGATTTGAGATCGGCGCGTATAGTCCGATCCCAGGTCTTCCTCGGTCCACCCCTTGGTGCAGCTCCCTCCACAATCACAGACCTGCATTTTTTCACCTAATTCTGTTCATCCATTCTCTCCACATGTCCATACCATCCCAGTCTACTTGTACGCATCACCTCGCTAATACTCTTTATACCTAAACGTCTCCTCAGCTCAACATTTGTTATTCTATCCTGTAGCCTGGCCCCACACATCCATCTCACCATTCTCATCTCATTATGCTCCATTCTGTTGACATCCTCTACTTTAACGGCCCATGTTTCTGAGGCATACATCATTGCACTTCTAACACATGAGGCATACACCTTTCCCTTCAGGGGGAGAGGCATTCTTTTCATGGTCAGGATTGGCATCAATTCTCTGAACTTCCCCCAGCCACACCTAATTCTAGCAACAGTGGCAGCCTCAGCCCCACCACCGGCAGAGATGGTATCTCCTAGGTAACAAAACTTGTTCACCAGCTCCAAAGACTCATTTCCAAAATTCACAGCCACAGGATCATCACTTAACACAACCTCGCCTTTGCACACTACGCACTCAAAATTCTCTATTTCTGACTTATCCTTCGGCAGGGGCCCCTTTATTCTACTACAGCACTTACTCCCATGGTGTACCCAACATCGACAGATGCTACATTGAATTGAGTTAACGCCCACTTCCTTTCCACACACTGCACATGGGTATGCACCGCTCTTTTCCACATTGCCTCGTCTCAAACTACAATGCATAACCTTGGTTTTGTTAATATTGACTCTTAAACCCTTGCTCGCCATGCCCTCTCTCCACTCTCTGAATTTGGCCTCAGCATCCTGCATACTGTCAGCTATTAGGACTAAATCGTCTGCATAAAACAGTTCCAACGGGAGTCCGCCTCTAAAAATTCTAGACAGCGCCTCCAAGACCATAATAAAGAGGAGGGGGCTTAACACTGAACCCTGATGGACTCCAACACGGACTGCGAACTCATCACTCAGTACACCCTTCACCCTCACCGAACTTCGCGAATCCTCATACATCTTCATTATCACACGCACCAGCCACTCTTCCACACCAAGTTTTCTCATAGCCCACTGTACAACATCTCTAGGTACCCTATCAAAGGCCTTCTCGAGGTCCACAAACACAAAGTAAAGATCCCTGCCTTTTAGTAAGTATCTTTCCTGTATCTGCCTGACTATGAAGATAGCATCGGTTGTACCACGTCCTGGCATAAAACCAAACTGCATATCATCAATAGAGATGCTTTGCCTGATCAAACCCTCAAGGACTCTCTCACAGACCTTCATGATTTGGTCAAGCATTTTCAGGCCCCTATAATTTCCTCTATCTAGCGCATCCCCTTTTCAAGAAAAAATGAACAGAAGTAAGTCACCGGGACCGGATGGGATACACCCAAGAATCATAAAGGAAGGAGGGGAGATGTTAGTAGAGCCATTGAAAATGTTATTTGAGGTATCGTTTAATACAGGACAAATCCCGATGGACTGGAGAGAGGCGAACATAACAGCTATATTTAAGAAGGGAAAGAGAAATTACCCAGGGAATTATAGACCAGTCAGTTTGACAAGTGTTGTGTGTAAACTAATGGAAACGGTAATTAGAGAAGGAATAATGGATCATATGAAGTCAAACCAACTTTTCAGTGGGAGACAGTTCGGATTCTTACCGGGGAGGTCGACAGTACTACAGCTAATTAAGGTGGTAGATGATTGGATGCAAATTCTAGAAGATGGTGATGTAATAGACGTGGTATATTGCGATTTTATGAAGGCCTTCGATAAGGTCCCACATAAAAGGTTTATAGAGAAAGTTAGAAGCTATAATATAGGGGAGAAATGTGTGAAATGGATAGAAGCCTTCCTGAAAGATCGGAGACAGAGGGTACTGGTGAATGGAATAGGCTCGGGGTGGAGGGAAATTACAAGTGGGGTACCTCAGGGATCTGTGTTGGGACCACTGCTGTTCGTTATATTTATCAACGACTTGCCTGAAGTTATAACTAATGGAAGTGAGGTATACCTGTATGCGGATGACACTAAGCTGTATAGAAGAGTGAGGAGTAAGGAAGATATGGGTTTGCTTCAAGGAGATGTGGAGGGCATGAAGGGATGGTCTGAACATTGGTTAATGCCTTTTCATCCAAAAAAATGCAAGTACATGCGGATTGGGACCAGCAAGATAGACAAGGTAGGATACAGTATGTATGAAGCGATGGAGGAAGTGAATGCAGAAAAGGATATAGGAGTAGTGATAGACAATAAGTTAAATTTCTCAGAACATTTAGCGGAAAAGATAAACAAAGCCAATAGAATTGTAGGGCTGATAAGGAGGACATTTGTGTCACTTGACGAAGAAATATTCAGGAATCTCTATACAGCGCTGGTTAGGCCGCACCTGGAATATGCGAACCAGGTGTGGGCTCCATATATGGTAAAGGATATAGAAGCAGTGGAGAAAGTGCAGAGGAGAGCTAGCAAGCTGGTACTAACGTTGAAGAACGCGGGCTATGAGCAGAGGTTGAGGACACTGGGGCTTCCAACAATGGCATATAGGAGAAAGAGAGGGGATATGATAGAGACTTTTAAGATAGTGTCAGGAAAGTACGATGAGGATGTGTGTGAAGGTATCTTCTTGATGCGGGAGGGAACAAGAACGAGAGGACACTCTAAGAAAATTTACAAAGAAAGAAATAGGCTTGAGAAGGCAAAGAACTCATTTTGTGATAGAGTGGTAAATGAGTGGAACGCACTGCCCCAGTATGTAGTCGATTCCGAATCAATAAGGGAGTTTGAAAGTAATCTTGATAAAGCATGGGGAAGACAAGATTTGAAGTTTGATTATAAAACAAAAATACAGAATAGTAAAAATGTTGCGTCTGCTACCGCCGCCGCCAACACCGTGAACGACCGCAGAAGTGCAAGTACTGGTACTGAGCTGGATACACAGGCATAGTTTGCCTTTTTCCAGAGGATCTACTGTAAGAAATTGTAAGAAAATAAGTTCTCTTACTAAAAGTTTTTATTTTAACATTTATGACATGTTATTGTTATTATTATTTTGTAGCAACATCATACAAAAGTTTCAGAACCCAACAATATCACCGTAAACTCCCACAACCGTGCCGGAAGCTCCTCCGATAGTGTCTGTGCGACCCCTGGTGACTACCAGGGTTGTTGCTCCTCATAACGTACCGCCTACCACCTCTAACGTAACTCCAACACCTACGTGTGCTAGTAGTTTCCCAGTTGCATCTACTTTAACTACAACTAACGTAAGGGTGATTATTGACATTATTCCCCCACCTTTGGAGAAGGCTCCGATAAGGAAAGGCACTACAGTGGAGCCCCCATTTTCGTTACATCAGTCTTCGCTGATTCAATTCTCGTGCCACACACCAAATATTCCCAATTTCAATTCTCGCGCCAAAAGCCTCAATTCTCGCATCAAAATCCCAGCCGAAACCCGAAAAAATATCAAAAATAACGAAAAACTCAACATAAAACTAGAAAACAAACAAAAACAATCATTTTGTTTTAACATAACGAAAGAATCTGCCAGGTGATTGCCGTTTAGAGACGAAATCCGAGTGAATCCGAGATCCGATCGTCAAATGTACAAGATGCCGCCATCTTTGTATGACGTCATCACTAAGCAGACGCTTGCAGTTTAGCTAGTATCTGTGTTGACAAAACAACCGTTTGCAAGCTTTTTTGTGCCTGAACCCCTTATCTCTCGCGTTTATTATAACCTCTAGTACATCTAGTGATAGGAATGGTTGGCCTGGTGGTAGCAATGAAGGAATTTCATGCTCAAAACACAGAGCAATGTCGGACGAAAACGATTGAAATGCCTAGGCTAGGCTAAATATGACAATTATTTATAATAAAATCTGTGTGGTAAGTAATCTTCTCATAATACGTATTTATACGTATTTTCCTCATAATATGTATTTATTGGATGTATTTGGGGCGAAATGGGTACTTGAGGGGTGGCTGGACGAATTTAGAACCTAAGCCTAGGCTCGGCCAAAAATGTTTCGCATGATAGAAACAATGCCCCAATCTACAGTATTTATGGTTAGGACTGTTATTTAGCCATGTCTACATTATTATTTACAATGCATAAGATTTAGGCCTAGGCTACTTGATGTAGCCTTGACAAAAAACATGTTTTCATAGCCTAACACTGGGAAAAAGTGCAGTAATTGTTTAGATTTGGGCCTTTTTTTTCTAGTTATTAAAAACTTATTCTATGGTGTATTATATGATACATTATAATGCATAAAATTTAATTTGTGTACAATAAAACATGTTTTCATAGGCAAAAAATAGAAAAAGACGCAAATTTTGGCATGAGCACGGAACCGATTGAATTTTCCCCATAAGAACAGTGCCCCGATCTTGGCTGTTTCAATCCTAGCTCTATTTCTGCGGAACCGATTAGCAGCTAGGATGGGGGCTCCACTGTATGCCTCTCCTTTACGGTCCAGATTGTTCATGGGTTACTATTACGGCTTAAAATCCCTCTAGTGCACAACAGACAATCTCGGGTGAGCTTACGGTTCCGAATGAGTGGGTCACCCAAATGAATAAGAACAGGAAATTAAGAGCAAAAGATACTCCAGGTAATAATTTAGATGTGACTGTAAGAGCAATCCCTAATGTATACACATAGGAGTATTTTGTTTATTCCCCCACACCAGCTCTCCCACCTGCCCCATCCTGCATCCCTTTTTGCAGATTGATCTAAGACTGACAGGTTAAATGACATTCTTACCTTGTTAACGCCGGAACTGGATACATTTCCAGTTAGCGATCAGTCCGGCAATCCAGTCCTGCAGGTGGAACAGGTGGGCACAGGTCCGTGGGTAGACTGGGAAATTGAAGCACAGCAGTTTACCTCAACCATTACTTCAAAATCTTCCCATCAAATACCCCAAGATCATCACTCTTGGTTCTCAATGCCAATTGTCAAGGCCGGGGGAGTACCACCTGTTATCTTTAATTTTCTTGCTGCCCCCAAATTGGGAACCGCAGGAGCCCTTTGTTCGAGTTTAATAAGCCTAGTGCTTCCCAAGCTAGGAAAGACCATTTCAAATTTCCTAAGCCATATACCAAACCCTACAGTCAGTCCAAAGGCTCAACCTAGTGGTTCCAAATTCTTTCAGGGCTCCGAAGTCTCCTCCGGCACAGGGAAGCACTCATGCCAAAAGTATAAACAGGGAAAGAATTCAGGTATATGGTTCAAACAGCAACCCAAACACAAATCAGGTCAAGGGTCAACTTCGGCCAAAACTAGCCAGCCGTCTAACCCTACCCCACCACCTTCAACAAACTTAACGTATCACAAAACTCTCTCACTCCTGGGGCCTGTCGTGGGCGAGTTGGATCAGAGTGTAGTTACGCCAGACATGCCCAGTCAAGTAACTGGGTCATTTCAGGTGTGTCATCGGGCTTGGCCCCGGAGGACTTGAGCAAGGACAGCAAGGGCATAACCTGGCAGTGGCTCCGGCGACCTCGTTTACGTCAACCACTCAAAATCAATGTTTCTTTAGAGGTGGAGTCACTAGTCCAGGAAATGATCACCAAGCATATCATAGTCCCGGTCATTCCAACTTGCCCAGTTTACACGTCCAGATTGTTCTCGCACCAAAGAGGGACAGTATTCAGATGAGGCCAGTGGTGGACCTGTCTTGTTTGATTTGATACATTCACAACGCATCGTTCAGGATGCTCACTGTGAATCAAATCGGGCTAACACTTCCGCCGCAAGGTTGGATGTGCTCGTTAGACCTGACAGAAGCATATTGGCATGTCCCGGTAAACAAAATGTTCCAAATAATTCCTCGGTTTGAGGATAGAGCATCAGACTTATGTCTTTCAGAGGGTGCCATTCGGGTTGAACCTAGCACCGAGAATATTTACCAAATTAGTCCGGCAGGCTTTACTACCACCTTTAACACCTTACGAGCGGCCTATGCGGTTTATTTATATGTACCGCCCAGCGGGGTGTTTTTAGCCAAAATAGGGCTGTTTACGTGATCATTTTCATGCCTAAATAAGACCCAGAACGTAAAACAAGTACCTATCCCTGAAAGGGCATAAACAGAGCTTTCGAATGACACCATAACGATCCTTTTATGATGGCTAGTTTTCTTGCAATAACCGTGCAACGCGAGTGCAAAAAGCATGTAATTAGCCACTTTCCCGATACAATTCCTTATATAGCGAGTGAGAGAGGGAGGAGGGAGCTGGGATTCGTGTCAGTATGTTCGCCGCGGTGGTCTGGAGCAGTCATACGCTCGCTACTCTCCTGCCACCACTTGTCTCTCTCTCTCAGCAACATTACGTGCTGAAATTGCCACTCGACCTATGTCGAGCGCCGCCACATAGTCCAGCTTTATTAAATACGACTTATGTGGTGAGCCGCTAATTAAGGGTTAAATCAGGGAATCAAAGTGTTGGGTTACTTAGACGACTGGCTAGTGGTGGTGGAATCAGAGAGTCAATGCAAGAATCATGTAACTCAAATTTTAAACCATGTTCACTCCCTGGGGTTCAAGGTCAACTTGGCAAAGTCGAACCTTGTCCCAACAAGGGTAATTCAGTGGATAGGTCTGGTCTGGGACACTGCACTTCTTACTCTCAGTCAGAGTGTGGACAATCGAAACACATTTCGAGAGAAATTGTTTTTGTTTCTCCACAGTCGGACTACCACGAGAAGGACGTGGGAATCCCGGGTCGGCTCTCTCAACCGGATTCAACTTACATTAAAGTTGGGCCAGTTGGAGGTAGAGATTAATCCTGGAATGAAACAAACATTTCCCACTATTGCCGGCGGGAAAGTTATGGCGAATTCCATCATTAATTCACAACTTGCTATCGGTTTGGGCGAGGAAAGAAACATTGCACCCAATAATAACGTGGACGTCTCCTCCACTCATGATATGGATAGATACAGATGCATCAGGGATAGGCTGGGTTGATCAGTCAAGCCTCGGCCATCAGGGTCAAGGACTTGGGTCCCAATCCGAGAATTTTCACATAAACGCGAAAGAGTTGTTAGTCCCCTTATTTTTCCTACAGGCTCACGGCTCCACCTTGCGGGGGAAATCAGTAGCCTTTCGATTGGACAATTTGAATGCAGTATTCTACATTCAAAAGCAAGGGTCAACGAGGTCTCGGAAGTTGCTAGAGTTGTCGGAATTTTTTTTTGTTCTGGCGAACAAGCTGAACATTTATCTTCACGCATCTTACCCGCCGGACGTAGCCAACGTCTGGGCAGACGCCCTGTCACGAAGACAGAGCACTAGAGTAGAATGGTCTCAAGCAAACCATCTTCAATCAGATGATTGCAGAGCCATACCGTCCACAAGTGGATTGATTCCCGTCCAAGGAAAACCAAACCTAACCCGCCGGGAAGTACCTTCGGCGGGGGGTCCAGACGCATTGATGGAGGATTGGAACAGGTGGAATTCCATCTGTTTCCGCCTCCAGACGCCTCTCTAATGTGTCAAGTAGTTCGCAAACTACGGGATTACCGGGACTTAGTCTCGGTAATCGCGCCCCTGTGGCCGGCTCAGGTGTGGTATCACCAATTGAAGACGTGGTAGGAGGACCCGGTGTCACTCCCGATCTCGTACTTCCAATTAGAGACAATGGGCAACCTAGAGACCTCGCTGACTTTTGCCTTTTGGACATTCAGAAAGCAAAATGGTTAACTCAGTTGGGTGAAAGCGTCACTAATAAATGTTTAAATCAGTACACTCTATCTACCAGGCATCAATGCTAATCACATTGGAAATCTTTAACAACCTGGATAGTGGAAACGGCACAAACTGACGCATCAGTAGCTCTAATTTTCAATACCTAGACTACTTATTTGAACAGAAACGCATTTCCGTAGTAACGCTAAAGAACCATCCGTCAGCTATCAGAATCCCCTTTTATGATTTAACAGGGCTTTATGAGGGCGTGTTTTAAGCTTCGCCCACCACCCCGTCAGCTCATGACTACTTTTTTTTTTCTATGTGATTGAGGGAGGCAAAAGGCATAACTGCCTATAGCGAGTGCCTCCCCCATAGTTGAAAGAGTGACAGGGCCAAAATCAAGGGACGTTCGAGCCAAAATGCCTGGACACACAGAGTTTGAAGCAATTTAAGTCATAGGAAGCGGGAAAAACTGATTCTGGGAGAGAGTTCCAGAGCTCAGCTGTTGAGTAGAAGAAAGTTTGAGAGTAACGTTTCACTCTTGGGTTGGAGAGTTGCACAGAGTAGGGGTGGGATTGAGTTGCAAGACGGGTACCACGTGCCCTACGTAAAGGAGGTGGTATGCACTGGGATAGCTCTGAGGAACACTGATTATTAATGTAGCGATAGAATAGCGAGAGAGATGCAACATTGCGGCGGAGAGAGAGAGATTGCAGAGAGTTGGTGAGTGGACGGGAGTTAATGATACGAAAGGCCTTCCTTTCAACCTTGTCTAGGAGAGCGGTGTGTGAGGAACCTCCCCACACATGTGAACAATACTCAATACAAGGGCGCACTATGCCCCTGTACAGAGCAAGAAGCTGTGCTGGGGAAAAGAACCCCCTAAGGCGGTTGAGCACACCCAGCTTCTGGGAGGCTGCCTTAGCAAGACTGGTAATATGGTCCTTCCAAATGAGAGCAGAAGAAAAAGAGACACCAAGAATATTGAGAGAAGATGAAGGGTTGATTTTTGTATTGTTGAAGAATAAGGGATAGTCCGCTGGGAGATCCTGACGGGTAGATAGATGGAGAAATTGGGTTTTGGAAGCAATAACCCTCCAGCCCCGGCTATGTATTATATATATATTCCTCGAAAACCGGGTGTTTTGGCCGAAAAACGTCTAGGCTAGGCTACCGTATATTCGTTAATCAGACTGCTTCCCGCATTCCCGCGCATCCCCAAGCGTAGCTGTGTTATTTACCTGTAGAATGGCATTAAGTAGAGCTCTCTAAGTCAACTGGTTGAGCTGTGATGATGATTTCATTGGAGATAACTTTATGGTCAAAACAGCCACTTTACACTACTATTCGATACTTAACAACAACATACAGGCACACACGAACAAGCGCCGCTCTCCTTCTTGTGGCCGGAGATGCGGGGCGTCGGTCCAGCCGGCTGTTGTTTACATGCGTCGGACCGACGCCTCGCACACGAAGCTCACAGGCTTTCAACTACAGGGGTGTTCAAGAGTCCTTCCGGGTACCTGGTATATGCTTTTTTATGGGCGTTTAAGAGCCCATCCGTGTTGAGAGGGTTAAAGTTAACAAGGTTTTCTCTGCCCCAATTGGAAATAGTATTTAGATCAGAATTTAAGAGTTGTATGGCTTCATTACGTTTGTCGTTGAGGGATTGCTGGCTGGGGCGTTCTGAAAAAGTAATGGAGTAGTGTAAGGTTGAGTCGTCTGCGTATGAATGGATGGGAATTAAGGTACAGTTAAGGATATCATTTATAAAAATTAGAAAGAGAATAGGAGATAGGACAGAGCCTTGAGGAACACCGGAGTTTATAGGGTGAGGAAGTGAACAATGGCCGTCCACAACCGCGGCTATGGAACGGCCGGAAAGGAAATTAGAGACAAAGGCACAGATGGAGGGATAGAAACCGAAGGAGGGTAGTTTAGAAATTAAAGATTTATGCCAGACTCTATCGAAGGCTTTCGATATGTCTAGTGCAATAGAAACCTGGTCACTCGACAAAGCATTGTCTTTACTTCATTCGCGCAAGTGTAATCACGCGCCAGATTTTGATTCAATCTTAAAGAAGGCTGTGTTCTTTATGGTTTGGCCACAGGTAACCGGGTGTCTGAGCTAGCGGCGATGAGCAACGAACCTAATTGCCTCAGGTTTGGGAGACGCAATATCAATGTCCAAATTGCGCCGTCCCCCACTTTATTGCTAAAATGAGCATGGTGATCATGTTTTTTTCTGATTTTACAATCCTGGCGCTAACGTGAAGGGTTACACATAATTTTTTATGTCCAGTACAATCTCTTATTAACCCTCCAGCCCCGGCTATGTATTATATATATATTCCTCGAAACCCGGGTGTTTTGGCCGAAAAACGTCTTGGCTAGGCTACCGTATATTTGTTAATCAGACTGCTTCCCGCATTCCCGCGCATCCCCAAGCGTAGCTGTGTTATTTACCTGTAGAATGGCATTAAGTAGAGCTCTCTAAGTCAACTGGTTGAGCTGTGATGATGATTTCATTGGAGATAACTTTATGGCCAAAACAGCCACTTTACACTACTTTTCGATACTTAACAACAACATACAGGCACACACGAACAAGCGACGCTCTCCTTCTTGTGGCCGGAGATGCGGGGCGTCGGTCCAGCCGGCTGTTGTTTACATGCGTCGGACCGACGCCTCGCACACGAAGCTCACAGGCTTTCAACCACTGGGCGTTCAAGAGCCCTTCTGGGTACCTGTTATATGCTTTTTTATGGGCGTTCAAGAGCCCTTCCGTGGTGAGAGGGTTAAGCTTTTGAGAGTTTCAAACCCTCAACAACAGGGAGATCTATGGGTCTATAGTACAGGCAAGCGCATCACGAAAAGGAAATTAGCATCATTACTTGTAGAGGTTATTAGGGAAAGTAACCCCGGTCTAGTGGGTAGGGCCCATGATATTAGAAAATGGGCAGTTTCATTAAGATTCTTACAAAAAATTTCAGTCTATGACATAGCTAACACTCGTTTACAGTCATCTAATCATACATTCCTGACGCGCTATTTGTCTGTTGCCTTAGATAAACCAACATTTACCTGTATGGCAGTACGTCCACGGGTCTAACTGGTCTTTGTGCTATTAGTTTTAAGAATAATTTTAAGTATGAAAAAGGGGGGGGGGGGGAGGGGGGTCAATGTAAGCTAAGACCCTCAGACCCTCCGCCGGATAATGTGATAAGTGATACTTAATAGTGTCAAACTGGTTTTACAGTTCAAATTTTTAAGGGATATATATCAATGATAGTTGCAACTATGAGATATATGCAATAAGTTGTACAACATTTTACAGTAATTATATGTTCAAATTAAGTTTAAGGACCAAATGCTTGTAACCAAATCATTTGTTTGTTCCTACAGAACTCTGACATCTAGAGAAAGTCAGAGAACTATCTTTATTTTTATCAAGAATCAGGAAATTCTTGACCATTAGTTTATGGATCTCAATGTTGTTGTTGTTGTTGTTGTTCCCCAGGCTGTCTGGCCGAACAGCCCCAAGGTCTCGAGCAAGGCCAAGGCCATAAACGAGCGCCCCCACAAAATCCTCCCTGCTTACCACTAACAAAGCCCGGGTGATCGAAGCCACTCCAAGGCAGGGAGCTAAGGAGGGTGCGGAAACGCCCGGGAAACCAAAGCCCCACCCAAGGCCCTGTGCCCCTCAGCAATTATGAAGGGAAAGTTGAGGGGTAAGGGAAAAATGTGACGCTTTGGCTCCGAATCTGCCAACTTCTAGGTTGGCAGTAGGGAGGTCAATCCACGGAAAAGACGCCGCCACTTGAGATCTAGAAGATATATAAGTAAAAGGAACAGTCAGAGTAAGCTATGGGTATGGCAGAGATCGCTCAGTTCTCACTCGGATAGACCAGCCCATCTGACTAGAACCCAATCCTCTCAGCATCAGCTAGGAAAGGCCCTAGAAAGCCGCCTTTGGCGGGGGGATAGCTGCCCTATTTCAACTCCTTTCGGGGTTGGGCACCCGCCTTGGATCTCAATGTGATATTCATTACCTGCATGTAACTGCAAGGTAGACCGAAGGTAGAGGTGGAAGGATGGAGTGAGGAACTATATGAATGAAGGTGGTGCTGGTTGGGAGGAGGGGCGTTGACTGACTGGGGACAGAGGTGCATGGGGGCGATTCGTTCGTGGCCACCCCTTCGGGGATCATGGCATCAGGCAATAGATAGATAGATAGACCTGCAAGGTTATGTACAAGCAGACTTCTTCGAAGTGCACAATCTGCTTCTCTTTCCATTTTTATACAAAAAATATTGTATGTATACAAAAAAATTAAGAATGCTATTTTGGGTGTTTTTCTCGACCTACTGTATAGTAGGTTTGACTAGGGGTTTTAGAGATTGTCCTGAATGTCCCCCTCAAGTCTTGAGATATCAAGCATATCGTCAATGATGGAGGGGCCACTAATAAATTATAGGTTTGAGTCACAGAGGGAAGAATGAAAACCTAATATTTAGTAGTGGCCCCGAAATCATTGACGATGCAAGCCCTCCCATCCATCCCCTTCCCATTCGTTGATGTCTTAAGTTAAGTCTTGATATATCATTGGAGGCAGGATGATGCGACTCGGTTCAGCGTCTCTGATAGGGATCCACAGCAAGACATCCACAAAAGTTGGGAAGCTTTATTATAGCATTTCTTAATTAGATTTCTTTTTTTTTTTTTTTACAAAGTTTGTTCGTAGTGAGTACCCAATCATAATGACGATTCCATAAGAGAATGAGCGTACCCTTATGACGTAGGCACTCTTTCTCCCTGTGGCGGGTTGTTTCAAACAGGCTGACGCGGGCGCTTGAAAGAGACCTATTCTGTAATAGACATATCGTCAATGATTTTGGGGCCACTACTAAATATAGCTATTATCTAATCTATTGTCATAACTCGAGATCAACTTCCATTTCAGTAATAGGTGATCACTTTTGCCTACAGGACATAAATAGTTTATATCACTAATTTCATGAGGATCTTTTGTAAAAATCAGATCGAGCTTAGAAGGTTCGTTATTACTCCTCATTCTAGTATTCTCCTTCACATGTTGTGCGAGTATATTCTCCGTCACTAACTCTAATAACCGACTTCCCCAGGATCTCTGATTGGGCCCAGCATCTCCCGATTCCCAATTAACTTCAATACAGTTGAAATCTCCCACCAAGAACAATCTATTCTTTCTTAAAAGCAATCTTCTCAACGTCTGAATCATATCCTCGACCATCTCCTCAAACTCTAACTTCCTCCATGCTCTGGTCTTTGGTGGCATGTAAACTACTGCTATGTCTAGCTTTTTTCCTTCAATATCATTGAATTCAACTGCCATTATTTCTGCCTTATCATTATTTAACTCCACTTGTTATGCTGTCATAGGATTCTTAACTAATACTGCCACTCCACCTCCCCTTTTCCCCCTTTCTATCATATCTCCATACATTATATCCTTCACTAAACACTATATTGCTGTCAAAGTCCTGGTTCAGCTTTGTCTCCATCAAACAGACTATCTGTGGTTGATACTTTCTTTACCCTTTTTTAGCGGGGTCGGACTTAAGTCCGATACGAGAAAATTGGACTAAATGGCTGGGTCGGACTTAAGTCCGTGGGCGTATTCCCGCCCTAATTTAGGTGGAAAGCGAAACTTGGTGGTCAGACGGTGTACTACAAGGGCCCACCCACACATCACCACTGCGTGACCGTGACTAAGTGACCCTCAAGCAGCCATAATGGAAGGTCAAGATTTGCCTTGTGTACGATTCGGTGGCCGCCATCCATAGTGCGTCGCGCCGCCCTACTAACCACGCCCGGCTTACCACCCAGGAACTAGATATCATGCTGAACTCTTCAGATCTTTCTAATAAGCTGTTGGATGAAACCGTCGAAGGTCTGGGTGAAAGTTTTGGTAGTGTGGATGAATCGGAAGACGAAAATAACCCGATCATAGGCTTTCACCCCAAGCATAATTTGCGTGGGGTGGATGTTGTGGTTGATATTGGACAGACCCTTGAGCAAATTGGAGACGTTCCTGACAAAGAACATACTGGTGTAGGTGTTGGTAAGTACAATTTATATTTTATAATTGCTTGAAAATGTGATTGCAAGCATTTTATCACCTTACGAGCGGCTGGTGGAGTATATTTCACTGTGCCGCCCAGCGGGTTTTTTTTTTTACCCTAAATGGGGTTGTTCCGTGCTCTTTTTCATGCATAAACAAGACCCAGAGCGTAATACAAGTATGTGCCCCTGAAAGTGCGTAAATTGAGCTTTCCAATGACACCCGAACCATCCTTCAATGATCACTGGTTGTCTTTCAACGATCGTACAACACAAGTGCAAAAACCCTAAAATAGGGTAATTTCCTTATATAATTCCCTGTGTGGCGAGCGGTCTTGAGGTAATTTATGCTCCTAATCACCGCTCCGCTCTCTCTCTGAGCACATTACGTCCTCAAAATTGCACTCTACAAGAAATTTCCTTTGCATTTTATAGCGTATTATTTGCAGGCGTTCGGTAAATTTCTTACGGTAATACAAACAACGAAAGATTGAATATTTGTGGTTGGCATTATATGATTGTGGGGAACAGATGTAGGCCTACCGTATATATTATGTTTTCATATATATGATACATATGTAACATTTTTATATTATCACGACTCTCTCTCTCTCTCTCTGTCTCACTCTCTTTGTTTGTACTCCTTTGTACTCTCTTTGTCTGATGTAGGCCAGGGCACGCCCCTAACTAATCTCTTCCCTCCCAGGGGAAATCACACCTAGCAGATGTTTTTGACCTCCCCTCTCTCTCTGTCTGTCTCTTCCTCTCTGGGTCTACCTATACTGCATGTGACATTGAAATTGCTTGAGAGTTTGATTGCAAGCATTTTATAGCGTATTATTTGCAGGCGTTCGGTAAATTTCTCACGATAACCAGGGTGTATGGTACATTTCTCACGATAATACAAGCAACAACGAAGCTTGGCGAAGATTGTGGTCTACAATATACCTTTTTATAATTGCATGTGACCTTGTAATTGCTTGAAAGTTTGATTGCAAGCATTTTATAGCGTATTATTTTCAGGCGTTCAATAAATTTGATAAATATATCAAATTAAGTCCTGTGGGACTATGAAATAGCTATTATTGGACAAGGAAAATATTTTGTTCATCCCTCCACTGGAACATCAACAACAATGTCAACAACGTAGCGCCGTCGGCAATCGTAAGATTGAGTCGTAAAGATTCCAGGACGAGCTCAATAGAAAATGAATGAATGAAATGAATGAGTGTGCAGTACTGCCAATACGTATAGCGACTTCCGCTAGATCTAGAGACCTTTACTTCGATCTAGCAGCAATGACTTACACTAGCGGTTTTGTTTTGAAATTTCAGAACAATTTTGAAGTGATATTATATGGATTTTGCCAATTCATATTTCTAGTGGTATTTATCATGTCTTACATCTAACAATATATGCTAGCGGATTTAACTTCAATTGGTAACCCTCCCGCTCGAGTCGGCTCCAAGAAAATCGATAATGGTGGCACTTTAGTAAACAGGTGATAAACAAAACCGCATGCGGATCGGTTTGGTGTATCGGTATTATGGTAAGTTGGCTACCTACTATTGTTTATACGATATAGTAAGTAATGATCAGTAAATTATTATATATTATATATAAAACAAAAACAAAATTCCTGCAAAGCAAGCGAAACAGAGAGAGAGAGAGAGAGAATGCAGAAACTGAACTGAAGAAAGAGTGCAAAAGATATAATAATACAGAAATATTACAAGCAAATAAATGAAATAGAGGGATTAGTTAGAGAAAATAATAATGAGAAATACATAATACGGATGAGGAAGAGGGAAAGCGAGCGAGCCAGAGAGAGAGAGAGAGAGAGAGAGAGAGAGAGAGACAGGAGGAGTGAGAGAGATTAGAGAAAATACAGAGATTGCAAGCATTTTATAGCGTATTATTTGCAGGCGTTCAGTAAATTTCTTACGGTAATACAAACAACCAAACAACGAAAGATTGGGAGGTTTAACGACCCTCCCAATACCAAATGAGGTAAACCTCCTATTTGGTCGTAGCCTCGGAGTATCCAACGTAGAGCTATATACTTATCGTATAATTCTGCTCCGCTCTAGAGCGGGCAATTATCGAAATCACTAGCGCGATAAAACGATAATATCTAGAGTAGCACCTTACTCTCTCTACTAGGTACGTTGTACATACTTTGGAGGCCACTATTTGAAAAGGAAAATAAGAAAATATTGATGAGAAAGAAGAGAAAATTACAGGATTTTAGGCCATCCTATCTGGCTCCTTCAGCCGTCTTGACGGATCCACCCCACTACCCGACAGGGTTCATTGGGCATTCCCGGTATCAAGTTACAAGAGACAAGATTGGATGGGCAGGGGTACGGCGCGAGGGCGGGATACTATGACGTTGGATACTCCGAGTCTACGACCAAATAGGAGGTTTACCTCATTTGGTATTGGGAGGGCCGTTAAACCTCCCAATTTAGTAGTAGCCTCTACGTTCCAACGTAGAGCTAGAGTACCAAATTGGAGGCGGACATACAAGCTGAAAACACAAACTTTAGCCATTAGGTAATATCAGGACCATAAAAGACAGACTTAAACAAAAGAGTTTATATAAAAGAGTGTACTGACAGGCGCATATCAAGAGAGGTCAAGTACAGTCAAATCTTATGTAATGGTATATCTTAGCCTAAGACAAGAATGATGCATTTCATAAGGGATAATATGAATCCCCGGATGGCCCCCCCCCCCCCCCCCGGAGCCTTCTGGAAGAAGGCAGGAAGAGTCATAAAGGAAGGAATGACTTCAGACAGTTGCCGAAGAGGAGGACCGTACATGACGGGATGATAATACATGAGGAGAATCAGTGACTAGCACGAAAAACCGGATGACCAAAACAAGTGAGACGATGTAGAAACATACAAGGCCATGGAGCATACACAAGATAAGAGAGGACATCAATATCTTAACCTAGTGAATCCGTAAACATAGGTGCAGGAATGGTTATAGTGCAGGAAGAACCCCCCCTTCCCCCCCCCCCCGTCTGTACAAAGCAGTAGTACCCATAATATAATGAGGGAAGACAGACACATATGGAAGAGGAGTACTGTACCGGAGGTACCGAGAATACCTGAGCATATCCAGCGCGGAGCAGCAGGACCCCTTGAAAAAACAGTAGCAGAAGGGGGTGCATACATAAAAATCAATATGTAGGAGACTTAAGACTAGAAATAATAAAACATCTTAGCCTAGGAAAGTCCTTAACCTTAAGTGCACATAAGGGAATATGAATAACATGTCCCCCCCCCACCCCAATAAAGGAATGACCGGAAAGGAAAAGGGACAAAAGACAGAGGGAATAGTGCAGGTAGACCCTAACTAACCCGCTGGCCCAACGCAACACAAGGACGCCCCGGCCTGTCCGTGGACATGGACAGATAGGAGACAAACGTGTTGGAGGAAGACCACAGCCCTGTGTCGGCAATATCCGGAAGCGAATGATTATGAAGAAAACAGATCGTCGCAGCGTATGAACGAATGTCATGGGCAGTGCCCTGAACTTGAGGGTTGCTGGCCCGAATAATCCGACACAGGCGAATTCCTACCGCACGTTTACCAAGCCTCCTACCAATACGAGGCGCCACCCACAATGCCAACCCCGACATCGGCCTGACTGTCTCCACATAAGAATGGAGAGCATGAACGGGGATAAAAGATGATGAGCCCTACCCCGTTTCAAAGCCGGGACAGTAAATGGTTTAAAAACGTGAGTCTCTCGCTCATTCTTAGCAATAAAATGAACCGACGGGGCCAAGGTGACCGACCCAAGGAGGGGAGAAAACCTCCTGCAATTCTGGGCCCGAGACATGGCGGCCATCTCCGAGACTCTCTCACCCGTTGCTAAACCTAGAAGGAACAAGGTTTTGTCAAGGAGGTGTTCAGGTGATGGGTTCGTAGTGTAAGGGGCTGACGAGAGCAGTTTGAGAGCCTCCGCCAGAGACCATTGAGGAGGAATCTGGCGCGGGGGTGGTCTAAGCCGAAAACAGGCACGCATGAAGAAATCCAATTCTTTTTGAGGAACGACCAACCCCGTTAACTTCTCAAACGGCTCCCGGATGGCAGACAGGTGGTTCCTAAGGGTGTTGAACATGTTGTGACGTGTCTCAAATAAATAATTGAGGTAGTGAAAACCAACGCCACCGATGGCAGTGTCTGTGACGTGTCGTGTATCCAAGAAGTAAAACTGTGCCAGTGAGATTCGTATGTCTTCCATGTGGATTGTGTCCAGTGTAGAGTAAATTTGTTAGTTAATGATCTTCCAAACGTTGGCATCCACCCTGCCTCACAAACATCCACGATGCGAATGCCAACGAGGTCCCTAGGTCTCCAATTGACCCCAAGTGGAAGTCTGAGACCGACAGGGGAACGGGACTCGGGCACCATCGCTTCAGCTGAGCGTACCAGGCTTGGGCCGGCCAGATGGGCGCGATCAACCAAACTTTGCCCTGGTACTCTCTCAGCCTGTGGAGGACCTTGCACATCAAAAGTGCGTCGGGTGGAGGAAACACATATAGAGACTGCCACCTGCTCCAGTCCTCGCTGAAAGCGTCCGGTCCCCCCGCAGGAGTTCGAATCCAGCGGGTCAGGAACACAGGCAACTTGTTCGTCTCGGACGAGGCGAACAAGTCTACCTGCGGAACACCCCAGGAGGCCGCGAGGTCGTCGAATAGGGTTTGTTTGAAAGACCATTCTACCTGGGTGCTCTGTCCCCTCGACAGAGCATCCGCCCATAGGTTAGCCGTCCCGGGCAGGTAGGTCGCATGCAGTGTGATGTTGTAAAGGTCTGCCTGGAAAAACAGTTTCTCCGCCAGGTCCTGAAGAATGGCGGACCTGGAGGATCCCTGTTTCTGTATGCAATGAACTGCAGTCATGTTGTCCATCCTGAAGGCCATCGACCTGCCGGAGAGGGCCTGCCCATGATCCCTCAGGAAGAACAACAGAACTAACAGTTCTAAGACGTTTATGTGAAGATGAGTGAGGCCTGACCACCTGCCTTGACCTTGGTGTCCCGTGTTGGACTGGTAACCCCAACCTACCTCGCTCGACGCATCTGTGTCGATCCAGATGGTCGGCGGCGGCGAAGTCCAGGACACAGCCCTCGCGAGCGTGCCCCGAACCACCCAGTGTGTCAATTGTAAGTGGATCGAGCGCGGAATCAGTCGCAGCCGATGTGGAGGCAGTAGCGGAAAAGCCCTGTTGCTTAGTTGAATCAGGCGTTTGAGTCTGAGCCTCCCTAAGGGAACGGTCAGAGACGCCCAATTGAGTGACCCGATCAGCGAGTCCCAGAGTTTCCTGGTAATCGAGACCGAGTGCAACGCGGCAAAAAGTTTCCTTCGAATTTTCGACGCATTCACCCGGCTCTGTCTGACAGTCGCGCTCGCCATGTCCTAGTCGAGGCCCACCCACGTCACTTCTTGCGACGGCGTGAGGCATGACTTGGGAACGTTTACCTTGAAGCCTAACCGGGTGATGTGTTGGATGACAAGGAGAGTGTCGTGTACACAACGGGTGGGAGAGTCTGCGGTGATGAGCCAACGTCCAAGTAAAACAGGATCTGAATCCCTTGACTGAGCAGGGGAGTCAGAGCCTGTTTGACGAGTTTCGTAAAGACTCTCGGTGCGATGTTGAGACCGAAAGTCAGCCTGTCGAACGTGAACACCCTTTCGTGCAGATGGAGCGCCAGATAACCCAGGAACCGAGGAGCTATCGGAACATGCCAGTAAGCGTCCTTGAGATCCAGGGAAACCACCCAGCAACCGGGACGGAGCGCCAACCGCACCTGACTGATGGTAAGCATCCGAAAGTGGTCGTTTACGATGTGCAGATTGAGGCACGACAGGTCGACCACCGGTCTCATCGCATCGCAGTCCTTCTTGGGAACCAGAAAAACATGAGAGAGGAAGACTCGCTGGAGAGGCGAGACTTCCCGAATTATCCCATCCTTGTGCATGGCCAGAATAACCTTGGCCACGTCCGGAGACACAGACCGATGTTTGGGAGGCATTCTGAGTGGAGGCCTTGACTGCCACCTCTAGGACAGACCCCGCTTGACTACCCGACGCGCCCACGATCGGCGAGGCCATTGCCGATAATGGGGGCGAAAAAAGCCGGTAGTGATGGCGACCACCGTTTCGGCGAGGCAGTCGGGAGAAGGGAGAGAGGATAGTCCCGGAGGCACTAGGCGTTTTTTGCCGCGGAGTTGTCCCCGGGCTTGCCGCGCCTAGACTGACCGCCTCGGTTAGTCCCTCCCCTATAGCGACTGCCCCTCTGAAACTGGCGCCGACCTTCCTGCGTCGGCCGCCTATCCTCCTGCCTCTGGTCGACTCGCCGAGAGGAGGCCTCAATAGCGAGGTGCTGAGAAGGGCGAGGCGGTGAGCGACAGTCATACAGACGGCGCGTTGAAGACTTCACCACCTGACGCTTCCCAGCAGAGGATCCTCTCCAAGCCTGGAGTCCTCTTGACGAGCCGGCCTTCCCACCCCTACTAAGGGAGGAAGCAGCTGAGGAGCGCCGCGACACCCCAGGTGGACGGGGTGCGAAGCGCCCCGCAGCAGCAAAGAGGTATGCTTCCTGCCACGCCGCGTCAGAGAAGAGCCCCTCTGTAGCGAGCTCCGACAGCAGCAGCTTCGTTCGTACCTCAGTTGGCGCCTTCTTACAGAAGGCCACCCTCAGAGACTGCCGACAACGCGCAGCCTCATGGATGGCACAACGAAGGTCCCCGACCGAGTTAAGGGCGAGCTGCAGGTGTACCCGCCGCAAGTGCTCTACCCCCTTCCTGATCTCACCAACTGGTTGTGCCCCTATCAGACGCAGGTGAAGCCGAGCCAGCTGTAGCTGCAGCAGGAAGGTGGAGAGCAGGCGAGCAGTGCGCTGGCGGAGCTTGTGATTACGCTCCAGGGCACCCTTATCTGGCGGCGTGAAACAGGGCTGAGGCAGTTCAAGAAACGCCAACTTAGGCGCATTGAGCCATGCACAGTACTTAGGGTCTACCCCGGACGAACACGTGACTAGGCTCGACACGAACGATGAGTCGTGCTGTGGAAGCGGGGAAGAACCCTCCGACGACCGAAGCCCGAAGTCCAAGCCTTCAGCCAGCCACAAATCCCAGGGACCTCCCTCGAGATGAGGAAGCCGAACCATGAGGTTACCCTCTACGTCCCGAGCATTCCCCACCAAGGGAAGGCCCGCGATGGCTGACATTGACGTCGTGTCGAGCAAAGTCCGACCATAACTTATTAGACCCAGAGGGCGACACTTGAGGACGGTACGTAAAAAACTGTAGATCCGTCCTCCCAGGGTGAGCCCTGATGTCGACCTCAGGGACTCGGACGTGGGTGGTCAGACCCTGGTTGAGCAAACCGCCAAACACCGAGGCCCTGGCCTACGCTCTCTTGAGACTCTGAAACATTCTCAATTACTGAACCCCCTGAACTTTCCATTTCCAGGGTTAAAATATTAATTGGCAAATCCTCTTTTGGGACAGGCGCTGCACTGGACTCTGAGGCCGTAACACAAACTCTGTCTGGTGTAGAGGTACGATGAGATGCACTAGAAGTTGGTGAATGTCGAGAGGACTTCCGTTTATGTGAATCCTTTTTGGAGGATTTATGGCTACGGTGTGACCGCGAACTAGTCTTAGATCTGGAGGATTCCTCGCCGTGACCACTGGTGGAACCTTCCGTCCTACTCTTCTTACTCGCCGGTGAAGAGGCACGACTAGATGACTGGTGTCTGAGAGGTGACCTTGACCGAGATCTCGCCCGAGACGAGGAGGCGGATGCCGGGGGTGTAGGCTCTCTTGGGCGTTTAGGTGTAGCCGCAGAAGATACAGAACCCTGACTAGTCTCCGCCGGCTTAATACTCGTGACTCTAGAGGAACGTTTAGGGGAGGGTGTTCTGAAAGCAATCTATCCCAAAGTGGGATGTTGTCACATTGAAGTGACTTATGCGCAACAATGGTAGTGTAGGCCGACATCTGTTGCCTGACTTCTCTCAACGCTACCGCTGCGGTCTTATCATTCTCACAAAGGACCTTTACAGCTAATTGGGAGCAAAAAGAACAATTACGCATAACCCAGAGACCCCTTGAACGGTCTAGACATTTAACACACCTTATGCAAAGGGTATGCGCAAAAATAGGGATACCAGCACAAGTAGGGGTAGTGCACAGGGCAAAAACTGGGGCCACGGTAGCCATGACAGAGACTGGTGGGTGAAAACTACCGCCGGGTCTGTATTGGTCCGCCGGAGCTCAGCTCTGGAAAAAAAGAAAATGTCCAGGAATTAATGCACATAAGGTTAACCCAACATGTTCGCACACAAGTGTTAATAACCCGCCGGGTAACGAGATGTAATGAAACAACGAACACAGCTCGCTACGTGGCGGGGTGTAAAAAATCTAAACAAATCTTTTGCTAAAGAAAGTGAAGAATACCCTCTGATATAATATAACGGTCCAGCATGGCGCTTATAGTCTCTTGGAGGTGGTCACTGTCTCAAGATTCAATTTTGTAACAAAGCAACCCCCCATAAAGACGCCGGCCCTTGAAATATTTTAGTAGAATAGCACAGGGCAGGATGATACGAGATCTGATGTCTAACGAATTGTCACAAAAGATCGCCGTAAGTTAGAAGGCGGCGATACCTATTTGTATCACTAAATTAAGTGGTTAAATCGAAATCGAATTTTGTAAATTCCTTAGTTCCTCCACCTAGGAGCACCCGCCGGGTGTGAGAATCGATATTTAACCTAATTGAACCTTCAATCGCCGTAAGTGTAAAGGCGGTGATACACATAGTATCACTAAAAATGGATTGGTTAACTAACTGAAAGACATAAGTCGTTCATCCCACCCTACCCAGGTGCACCCGCCGGGTGAGATGTCCAAACGTTAACCCCATAAGTTCCTGTCCCCACTTCTTTGTAAAAGATCGCCGGGGAGGAAAGCCTAAACCAACAGCTAGGTTTTTCATGTGGTTTTTGTAAAACCGGGTAGAAAAACTACATAACGTATGTCCGCATGAACAACGTTTTATAGATGGGTACAGCCATCCCGCCGGGAATCAAAGGAGGCCTGAAACCAGGCACCCACAGAGACGCAGTCCTGGAGAGCCACAGACACCCCCAACGCCGGGGATACAAGCCAGTGTTAACAACCACGTGTGGCCCAACACGGCTCTCGGCCGGGATTTTTTCATGGTGAAACCGAGAAAAAACCCGCCGGAAGGAAACCCACCCTGATCAGACACCATCTGAACAAACAAGAGACACGAGGAGAGCTACGCACAACTAACCCAAGGTCACACAATAATCCGTGGAATTAGCCAATACACAACTAAACCAGGAAACAATTATAGTCCGAGGAATTAGCCAATACACAACTAAAACCCGGATACACATGATACAGTAGGGCATATTTATAAATAATAAATAATAACACTAGTACATGTGGCAAAGCTACGAGCGGCTGGCTAGGCCTAGGCAGACGGCATAATAAAAGTTGAAATATACACAAACACTGGAAATATCACAACAGGAACCACCGCCAACACACCACCGTAGCAAAAACTTCCAACCCAGGGAAGACTGACTCGGGACCCAGAAAAAACTTCACTAAGTGAAGAAAAATACGCTGGGAACGACAGAAAACAAAGCTTACCTCATCAGAAAGATAAAAGGCAGCAATAATTAACGCGTAGTGAAAGCCGCCTGCATCACAAACTAACTCAACTGTGAAAAAGTTCACATGTCCACAACGGGACCACGAGGGTACATCCGAAATAGATGCCCCACACACACGACCCAAAATACACTGCACTGCGGGCAACCAGCCCAGGACACTCCTGCTACGCCTATCCTAACCTTACTCGATACATCCTGGAGTAAACAAATGAGAAAAAACTCACTAGGGACGCAACGAATGCGGAACCAGCGGAGCGTGGGGAGGCACGTCCGGGCAGGCTGAGCGCAGAGCAGAGAAGGAGGAATGACGCCTGAATCAGCGTCTGGTCAGAGATCCACACAAGTACATCCACGATATGATGGAAAGCTTATTAGATAGTTATTCTTATTTTCTTTTTGTTTTTATTTTTTACAAAGTTTTTTCGTAGTGAGAACCCAATTCATAATGACTGAAGCCATGAGTGAGGTCGCGTGCGCTCATGATGAAGGCTCCTCAGTTTTTAAATGCTCTGCGCGGTAGATTCAAAACTACGGCGGATTAGTGTTTGAAGAGGATGCCTTATGTAATAGGCATGTTCGTCAATGATGGAGGGGCCACTAATAAATAGGGTAATTTCTCAGCTAAAGGCCACAAGTTTCACATGGGCGAGGACTGTGGTACGCAAAGGCATCACTTGGCAGTGGCTCCGGCGACCTCGCTTACGTCAACCAACAAAGGCCAATCATGTTTCTTTAGAGGTGGAGTCACTAGTTCAGGAGATGATTACCAAGAGTGTCATTATCCCCGTCCCCCCGACTTACCCGGTGTTTACATCCAAACTATTTTGAGTACCAAAAAGGGACAGTATTCAGATGAGACCGGTCGTAGACCTGTCTTATTTGAATCTCCACATTCACGTGTCCTTCAGGATGCTGACAGTGAATCAAAACAGGCTAACACTTCCGCCGGGAGGGTGATTGTGTTCATTAGACCTGACAGACGCGTATTGGCACGTCTCGATAAACAAAAGATTTCAACGGTTTCTGGCCTTACGAATAATGCATCAGACTTATGTCTTTCAGAGGATGCCGTTTGGATTGAACCTAGCACCTCGCTTATTCACGAAATTAGTCCGGCAAGCCCTGATGCCCTTGTTAGGGCAAGGGATCAGGATTTTGTGGTATCTAGACGACTGACTAGTGGTGGCAGAGACGGAACAATTATGCGTCAATCATGTCAACTTAACATTAAAACATGTCAAATCTCTAGGATTCAAGGTAAACCTGGTAAAGTCAAACCTTGTTCCCTCACGAGTAGTTCAGTGGATAGGGCTGGTTTGGGACACAGCTACTCTCACTCTGAGTCAGAGTGTGGACAATCAAAACAGATTTCGCAGGAAATTGTTTCTCTTCCTTCACAGTCTGACTACGACACAGAGAATCTGGGAGTCTCTGGTCGGCTCTCTCAACTGGATTCAACTAACTGTAAAGTTGGGCCGGTTGAAAGTCAAACGTTTAATTTTGGAGGGCAACAAATATTTTCCACTATTTCCGGCGGAAAAATTATGGCCCATACCAAAATTAATCCACACCTTACTAGCGGTCTGGGCGAAGAGGGAAACGTTGCACTCAGTAATGTCATGGACCTCTCCTCCGCCGACGGTATGGGTAGACATGGATGCGTCAGGAACGATAGGTTGGGGCTTTCAGTCAAACCAAGGGCACCAGGGTCAAGGGCTTTGGTCCCATTTAGAAATCTTCCACATCAATGTCAAAGAATTACTAGTCCCCTTATATTTCCTTCAGGCTCACGGCTCTGCTTTACGGGGTAAGTCGGTGGCCTTCAGAATGGACAATCTGAATGCGGTTCACTGTATTCAGAAACAAGGGTAAACAAGATCTCGGAAGTTGCTAAACGTGTCAGAAAAGATTTTTATACTAGCCAACAGGCTGGACATTCATCTTCACGCATCGTATCTCCCAGGCGTAGCAAACGTCTGGGCAGACGCTCTGTCTCGGAGACAGAGCACAACAGTAGAATGGGCGCTCAAGCAAACCATTTTTCAACCAAATGATTGCGGAGCCTTACCATCCACAAGTGGATTTGTTTGCGTCAGAGGAGACTCACAAACTCCCACTGTACCTCACCCACCGGACGATATCACCGGCGGGCGTACCAGACGCTCTGATGACGGACTGGAACAGGTGGAGTTCCATTTATCTATTTCCGCCGCCAGACGCTTCTCTAATGTGCCACGTAGTCAACAAAACTACAGGATTATCGGGGCGTAGTCTCGCTAATCGCGCCCCTGTGGCCGGCGCAGTTGTGGTACCAGCAATTGAAAACGTGGTGCCCGCACCCGGTGTCACTCCCGGTCGGGTTGTTCCACTTAGACACAATTGGCAACCTAGAGACCTCGCTGACTTTTGCATTATGGACATCCATGAGGCCAAGTGGCTAGCACCATATGGTAGCGACGTGACCAATAAATTCATGAATCAATATACCCAGTCTACAAAGCGACAGTATCAATCGCATTGGCAAGCTTTTACGTCTTGGATTCTTAGAACAGAACAAACTGTGCCCTCGGTGGCGTTAGTTTTTAATTATTTTAATTATCTGTTCGAGCAGACACATTTATCTGTAGTAACTTTACAAAATCACTTAACAGCGATTAGGATGCCATTTTTGGGCACCTTACCGGTCTCACCATACCAGTCGCAGAGGAAACAGGTTTTATGAGGGCATGTTTTAAACTCCGCCCACCTCCCCATCAGATCATACCTACCTGGTCTCTGGACAAAGCATTGTCGTTACTTCGTTCCCGTCTGTTCCAAAAGACTGCAGATTTGACATTACTTTTAAAAGAAGGGCAGTATTCCTTTTGGCTTTGGCTGCCGGGAACAGAGTATCTGAGCTAGCGGCGATGAGCAACACACCTAATTGCCTCAGGTTTGGTAGGCTTAATGAGTGTATTCACATTGCACCTTCCCCAGGATTCATAGCCAAGAATGAGCACGATGAACACGTGTTTTCAGAGTTCACGGTGCCGGCGTTGAAAAGGGGAAAGGTGCACCATCATTTTTGGCCAGTGCAAGCTCTAACCAAATATTTGAGAGTGGCACCTCTAAATCACCAGGGTGCTTTATGGGTAGCAAGTACGGGTTAAAACTTGATGGAACGTACACTGGCTTCTCTCTTGGTCGAGGTCTTTAAAGAGAGTAATCCCGGCGTTGTGGGTAAGACCCACGATTTACGCAAGGGGGCAGCCTCTTTACGTTTCCTTAATAATCTTTCGGTGGAAGATATTAAGTCCACACAGTTGTGGGCCTCTAATCATACGTTTTTGACTCGATACCTTTCAGTAGCTCTAGACAAACCTTCCTTGCCATGTATAGCTTTAAGGCAGAGGGTCTAGGTGGCCCTTTTAGTAACTTTTTGTTTAATTTCAAGAAAGGGGGGGGGGGGAGGGTGCAGTCAGTGTAACATAGGACACCCTAGACCCCGCCGGAGTATGTGTACGTAACATACGAGCTGTGATACTGTTTGTAGGTATTGTGATATAAAATTTCTCTGTAGTATTCATTACAGGAAATTGTGCTAAAGTCCAATAGTAGTGCTTTGGCTGTGAAGCAATAGATTTTTAAGAAATCTCAGTAGTTGCAACTACGACTTTTATTTTTGAAGTAAATATTTCTGCATAAGTACACGAGTTCAGTACTTCTACGAAAGTACAGTACAAGAATTCATTTATGTCTGGGTATATTTTTAGGAATATATCCACTAGTTTAATGGGGTTCATATGTGCACATATAAACTTATAAGTTTTTATTTTTCACCACTTACTTTAATTAAGTGGGGTGCCTTCTTAACTAAGCAGATCTGTGTACAGAGTCTCAGAGTTAACCCTTTTTCAAGCAGGCTTCTTCGAAGCACGCTCCTGCTTGTACCCCTTTTTGAATATTTAGGCTGTATAAAGTTTATGCACCCAAATATATCTTTTTTACAAAGTAAGAATACTATGTGGGTGTTTGATTATCTGCTTTTGCTAAGAGTTATGATATGATTACGAATGTCCCCCTCCAGTCTTAGATATCAGGCATAATCGTCAATGATGGAGGGGCCACTACTAAATTATAGGTTTGACTCCTGCAAGGAGATAAAGAAAACCTAATATTTAGTAGTGGCCCCGTAATCATTGACGACTGGGGCCCTCCCGACCATCCCCTTCCCATTCGTTGATGTATTAAGGATTTTGGTTTACTTGATATGTCAGTGAAGGAAGAATGACGCCCGAGTCGGCGTCTGGTCAAAGATCCACACAAGTACATCCACGATATTATGGAAAGCTTATTGAATAGTTATTCTTATTTTCTTTTTGTTTAGTGAGAACCCAATTCATAATGACTGAGCCATGAGTGAGGTTGCGTGCACTCATGATGAAGGCTCCTCAAATTTTGTATGCTCTGCGCGGTAGATTCAAACTACGGCGGATGAGTGTTTGAAGAGGGTGCCTTATGTAATAGGCATAATCGTCAATGATTACGGGGCCACTACTAAATATTAGGTTTTCTTTATCTCCTTGCAGGAGTCAAACCTATAATCTGGCCAAGAACAGAAAACTATATGCAGCATTCATGGATTGGAAAAGCCTACGACAAAGTAGACTGGGAGGGTCTGTGGGATGTGTTAACAGTATATGGTGTGGGAGGAAAGTTGCTAATGGCAGTAAAATCTTTATAGGAATGCAATGGCAAATGTGAAGGTAGGAGACAAGTTAAGTGAAAGTTTTGAGGTCAATGTAGGAGTAAGACAGGGATGTGTCATGTCAGCTTGGTTGTTCAATATATACATGGATGGAGTGATTAGAGAATGTAGGGCGGGATCAATGGGTGTAGGAGCTAGACTGGAATCAGAGGAAAGAGCATGGAAGATTTTAACATGCCTACATGCGGACGATGCAATCCTGTTGGCGGAAAATGCGGAAGAACTTCAGAGAGTGGTCACTGACTTTGACAGAGTATGTGAAAAGAGAAAGTTAAAGGTCAATGTAGGGAAATGTAAGGTAATGGTGTTTGAGAGAAGAATGCATGAAACCATAGATTTTAAGGACAAATATAGAATCAAGAAAGAACATGAGAAAATTTGTAAAATAAAAAAGAAAAATTAAGTACTGGAAGAGGTTGAAAGTTTCAAGTATTTGGGAGCTGTACTATGCAAATATGATAAAATGGAGAGTGAGATAAAAGAGAGAAAGGTGATTGGAGAACTTGATAGTATTCTCAAAGGAAGAATGGTTAGTCAGGAAGTCAAAAAGTCACTGAGAAACAGTGTGCTGCTCCCAACACTCTCGTATGGAATTAAAATGTAAAACTTGCAAACTAAACAAACCAAAACTGGGACAAAGACAATAAAAAGTCCAATTAAAGTGAGACATGGACAGCAAGTGACGAGGACCTCTCCAAACTGAGAGCTGTGGAAATGCGCTTTTTCAGAATCGCAGCTGGTGTGAATAGGCTAGATGGGACAAGTATAGGGAAGTGTATGAGTCCTTTGGAATGGAAGAGCAGGCTTTGGGCATTGATTGTGGTGTGGTTGAGTGGATAAAGAGAAGTACTTTGAGGTGGTATGGTCATGTTCAGAGAATGGATGAAGACAGAATGCCAAGAAAGATATATGGGAGTCAGGTGAGTGGAACCGCTAGTAGGGGAAGACCACCTACGGTATGGGAAAAGAAAGTGGAAAAATATATTGAAGAAAAACTTCCACGTAGTGGAAGGGGCATTGTGGCACGGGCAAAGGAGGCATGTCTTGACAAAGTAGCCTGGAGACGTTTCTGTCATGGCCATCCTCTAGCGGGGGTTTCCCAGGGGGAAACAAGGCGTCGGAGATGATGATGATGAATACAATCATCTGATAGTTGCCAGAATATAATGATATAGACGTCACCGGTAATGAAGTTAAAAAATATTATTTTTATGAAAATTACACATCTAGACGGGTAGAATCAACATTAAATATACAAGAAAAACATCTATTGTCAATTGTCAGTCGAAATTCAATATGGTAGGCCTATTAACAAACACAAGATTTCTTCCTAAATGTCATACAGTATTAAGACAGTAGAATCAACATTAAAACAACATAACAAATTTAGTAACTCGTTTCATTGGCTGTTAATTCAAAAGCAAAGGTAGGGCAGAAATTATGCCTCTCGATTGTACCATACTCACCTTAAAAGACATCTCCTTTTTAACCTATGCAGTACCAGTTCCCTCTTTTTAATTTTATTCTGGCTACTAATAGACAATTTTATTCAGTTTCAAAAGGGCCTCCAGCAATTAAAAGGCTTCGAACTATCTCACTTAACCCTTTGTACTGCCGCAGATCCTTCTTAAACTGCACAAAATCGTCTAAATATACTGTAGCTAGAATAAAATTAAAAAGAAGTCGCTGATACAGAACGAGTTAACATATTTGCAATTTGTAAAAGTGAAACTATATTAAAAGCTTCATTATCAAATTCTCTGCAATGAATTATCTTGATCATAGAGGGATATTTAATGGGCACAAATTAAAATATATAATGTCTGAAAAGCCAAAAAAATACATTAGCAGCAACAATGCAACATGTACTTAACCCTTTTTTTAGCGGTGACATATTTTCATTTTATTTCAGCTATATTTAGACGATGTTATGAAGCTTAGGAAGGACATATGGTAGCTTATAGGATTTTATTTCAGCTATATTTAGACGATGTTATGAAGCTTAGGAAGGACATATGGTAGCTTATAGGATTTTATTTCAGCTATATTTAGACGATGTTATGAAGCTTAGGAAGGACATATGGTAGCTTATAGGATTTTATTTCAGCTATATTTAGACGATGTTATGAAGCTTAGGAAGGACATATGGTAGCTTATAGGATTTTATTTCAGCTATATTTAGAGGATGTTATGAAGCTTAGGAAGGACATATGGTAGCTTATAGGATTAACCTCTGAAGTGCGCATGGGGGTAATTGGAAACGTCCCCCTGTGCTGACGTATTTGAGGTGTTTCCGTCACTAAAATATTCATTGTGCCATTAATAGCATTAATACTTATCCATATGCGCCTATTATGGGTTGATTATAAAGGTATTAACCTGAAACAACAATAAAACTAGTGAAAACAGCGTTTGGATGGTCAAAATCGGAGATATAGCCCGCGAGTTGTATAATGTATGGGTGAGGCAATCTGCTTTCCCGCCAATTTCCCCCAAGGCCACTGAGACACAGTCGATCGATACTCTCTCTCTCTCTCTTGCACTCGCTTGCTATCAGTGATGACCACACCCTCCAATCGGATTTCTAATGTTAGCACGAAAATATACCTCAGAATAAGGGAATAACAGGGAAAATAGGTGATAACTGAAGGAGAGGAGGAAAGTGGGGAAGGAGGGGAGGTAGAGGACTGAGATTTTGCATGGCCCAGGGGCCAAAAAAAAAAAAAAAAAAAAAAAAAAAAAAATTTTTTTTTTTCGATGTCAAAAGTTGATTTTTTTTTTCTCTGACTCTTAAGAGTCTCCCCGCAGTGCGCCGGGGGAACTCTTAAGAGTCTCCCCGCAGCTCCCGGGTTAATTGAGATAGTCTGTAGCCTGTTAATGGGTAGATGTCCTTCCTAAGCTGAATAACATCGTCTCGTAGTGCCGGAATATAATGAAAAGGACGTCACCGGTACTGAATGGGTTTAAGCCGGTTTCACACGAGCACTTTAGCGCTGGATGTATCGGAGTCACAGTATCAGAGTAAAAAAGTAGCTAAAATTGAGCCTACTATCGGATATTTTACTCTTTCATTATGACTGTACAGTATTTTGCATCTTAGAGCTACTAATTGTGTAGTCTAATTTAACTGTCTTGATGGTGTAATGGTTAGAGTGTTTAAGATCTGTATGTGGTAACCCAGGTTCAAATCCCAGTTGTTGTTGTTGTTGTTGTTGTTCCCCAGACTGCCTGGCCGAACAGCCCCAAGGCCCCGAGCAAGGCCAAAGCCATAACCGAGCGCCCTATCAGAACCCTCCCTGCCTACCACAATAAAGCCTGGGTGACCAATAGGAGAGCCCATACTTGGCGGTCCGGGGGATATGGCCCATGTGAGGTGGGAGGTTACCCGGACCCATAATTATTGGTCCCATCATTGCTGGGTGGTGTGGTGGTGGTGGTGGTGGTGGTATAACTCGTAGTAATGGTGGTAGTGGTGGTATTACTCCACCACCACCACCACCATTAACACCACCACCACGCACCATCATACCACCCTCACTCACCATCATCTGAGAGGTATACCACCACCATTACCACCACCACCACCACCATTACTACCACCACTCTCAACTCACAGACCCACAAAGTATCTCTACCAAACTTTACCACATTGATTGATTATTTTCTTCTCTTTCTGATTATTGAATAGACTGATTGAATATTTCCTTCTCTAACTGATTATTGAATAGACAAATTTAAAATGTAAACCCCTTTTAGTGGAGAGACTTGCATAAGGAGAAAAATACGAATTCTGGCTGTGTGTTGTTGTTGTTGTTGTTTTTCCCCAAGCTGCCTGGCCGAACAGCCCCAAGGCCCCGAGCAAGGCCAAGGCCATAACCGAGCGCCCCCACAGAACCCTCCCTGCCGACCACAATAAAAGCCTGGGTGACCGAAGCCACTCCATGGCGGGGAACTGAAGAGAGCGCGGAAACCAAAGCCCCACCCAGGGCCCTGTGTCCCTCAGCAATTATGAAGAGAAAGTTGAGGGGCAAAGGAAAGATGTGACGCTTTGGCTTCCAATCTTGGTAGATTAGGAAGTCAATCCACGCAAGAGACGCCGTCACTTGAGATCTAGAAAATATATAAGTAAAAGGAACAGTCAGAGTTTGTTGTTGTTGTTGTTGTTGTTGTTGTTTCCCAAGCTGCCTGGCCGAACAGCCCCAAGGCCCCGAGTAAGGCCAAGGCCACAAATGAGCGCCCCCACAGAACCCTCCCTGCCGACCACAATAAAGCCTGGGTAACCGAAGCCACTCCATGGCGGGGAGCTGAGAGGGTGCGTAAACGCCCGGGAAACCAAAGCCCCACCCAGGGCCCTGTGCCCCTCAGCAATTATGAAGAGAAAGTTGAGGGGCAAAGGAATAATGTGACGCTTTAGCTTCCAATCTTGGTAGATTGGGAGGTCAATCCACGGAAGAGACGCCGTCACTTGAGATCTAGAAATTATATAAGTAAAAGGAACAGTCAGAGTAAGCTATGGGTATGGCAGAGATCGCTCAGTTCTCACTCTGATAGACCAGCCCATCACCACATGACTTGAACCCAATCCTCTCAGCATCAGCTAGGAAAGGCCCTAGAAAGCCGCCTTTGGTGGGGGGATAGCTCCCCTATATCAACCCTTTTCGGGGTTGGGCACCCGCCCACCTGGCTGTGTGTAATAACAATAAGCAGACACTGCCATCTGGTGGTAGACAGTTCAACTATCACTCAATCCCACTGAAAAACATTAGGCGTTTGTCACGAATCGCTAGGTGAAGTTACCCGGGTTTGATATCTACCAATAACATTTTGACAGTGCGGCCTCGATCTGCCGACCCTTTGATTAGCAGCAGACGCTCTACTGACTATGCTATGCCTTGCGATTACTTCCCTACTAACATTAATTTGGAACAACGGTATTACATTTTGTACATAATATGCTTGTACAAATGAAAGTACAGTATAGTTTGTCTAATATTTGAAAGGGAAGTCCATACACAGGTATACCTTGCCTAATACAGTACTGTACTACACTACCCTGCAGCATCTCAAATTAAATCCTGTAAGATCCCCCTAAGATCCTTCCTCAAGACATCATCCCAGGCCTTCCTCAGTCACGGATGTACTTACTCTAGTTGTATTTGCGGGAGTGAGCATGCTCGTTAATTCTCGCCTCCCAAAACATGATTGTCGTACCGTTCTTTGAAACTATATAACAAAGGCGCGGACACTACTTTGGCTGGCAGGCTATTCCACCCCATGATCGAATTACCGGTGAAAGAGACAACCAGGAAAATTACCTTCCCTAAAGAGGGCCATGCACGAACACCATTAACCCAGGAACTGCGACGGTCCTTCCGTAAGGCATGATATTTAAACATGTGCAAAAAAAAAACTTCAAATACTGTGCCAGTGCCAGCAAATGTCTCAAAATTGGGAGACACATAGAAAGTAGTGGTATCTCTCCATACCACATCCTCCACTCTTGCCTCCCTTTATACATCCCCCCCCCCCCCTCCCTGCCTTTTATTTTGCACAAGTTCTAGCAGTTAATGGGTTAAACAGTAGGATGCAGACGGGGGTCTATGCCCCGACCACTACCACTACCAAGGACAAGCTTTAAGTGATCGCATGTCATTATCAACGCCAACCATAATCATAATTAGGTAACGAAGGTTTAATGCCAAGTTATTTTGAACCTATAATAGTTGAACTATCCTGACATCAGATGGCAGTACTGTACCTTCAACTTGTCACACAAAAATAACCAGAGTTTGGGTCTCTCCTCATTACACTCTCTCTGCTTTCAGCAAGATGACGTTTCTCAATTATGTTCTGACTATTATTAGACAATATTGATCAGTTTAGGAAGGCTCTGTGGGAGTAAAATAGATAACCACGATAGTTTTTACCTCCTGGATTCCTAAGGGTCCTCCATAAGTTGAATAAATTTGTCCGTTAGTAAGAATAAACTGAATATGGCATCAAAATATTGAGAGGATTCTAACCACTCAAACAAGATGGCTAATATTAGACACTTTTACTCAACTTAGGAAGGACCATAAGGAATAGTTAATGGCGAAAAAAATCAATCTCCTAACCCTCCGACTCCCACAGATGCATCCTAAGCTGAATAAAATCACCTAATAATAGCCAAAATAAGTGCCAAACAAACTGTCATCTTACTATACTAAGAAGGGTATCGACACTATAAGCGAATAATATTAATTTTGGAAAGCAATTGTGAATTATTTTTTGTCTAAACGGACAATTTAAGCATTTGACAATGATTTTGAACATTAATTTTGATTTAAGTGAAATGGTTACTATATTTAAGTCAGACAGCTATTTTGATAAGCTGTCGATTAATTTTTACTTTTTTTTTAGGGGGGTCATTAATTTTCATTCTCAAAAGTTCTCAAAAGTTAATGATGATAGTTGGGGGGAATCATATTTTAAACAATTGTTTTAGATACTTTTTCGATAGCAATTTTGGATATTTTGTAATGTATTTTATTATATACTGTATTTCTCTTTTAGGGATAATTCTTTTGGATGATAAACTTAAATACTTTTTGGGAGATACTTTTGTATAATAAGTTACTAATGATCTGTGTGTCTGTCAGTATAAATAGCACAAGACTACTGCAGTACCTTCATTAGTTAATACACTACACAACCATTCTGCAAGATGGTGGCACATGATACATTTTTCGGGCATTTTTTCTTACCTAGTAACGATTTTGGCTATAATTTATCACCTCATTTTTAAGGGTAATTGCACACGCTACCTTTTTCCGACAATTTATTTTAGCCTAGTAACGATTTTGGCTATACTGTATATCTTTACCGTATTCTTTACTGACTAAAACTTCAATTGTGTTCTTTTATTGATCAAGAATTATTATTTTGCTTAAGCATTGTTTCCACATAGCTATTTTGACAAGGTGTTTTGTCTTATTACTGTTTGTCAAAGTTTGGGTTTGTTTATTTTGCAAGTTTTACATTATAATTCTGATATATTTTGAAGCCTCGAGAAATTTAACGGAACCTTTGTGACATATGTTTTTCTGACGTCTTGTCTACTCTTTGCGAGTTTCCGGCTATAAGGAAGTTGGAGGTGTAGACATCGATATTATATATAATATAATTTCTATACATCTGAGGTGAAACCATTGATTTCAGGGGCTAATGAGTGATTGGTGCTTCTGAATGCTTGTGTGCTTGTTTATTGTGGGTGAACTCTTATACTGTACCTGTATGTTCTTCTCCTGTCACCTATTTTTCCTTTCGTGTCTCTTGCTGATCCTCCCTACCCTTTATGGGAGTAAGGGTTGGCTACTGACTGACTGAATTTATTTCATTTAGAGGTTACTAGTGTTAAGAACGATATTACTTAATACTTTACTGATTATACCTTTTAATTAACAACAGTATTGCAATGTACTATCGTCATCAAATATGTAAGTTTCACCTCATATTTCGCTGATTTCGTCTTCAATTTTCTGAGCAATGTACGATCATAACTAATCAATCAATTAATTAATAACACCTTGCCTCCTCCTAGAAAACACCCGCTAAAGGATGGCCAAAGCAGAAACGCCATCCGAGATTCATTAGCAAAAATCGGATATCGGCTTGAAAAAAAAAAATGCCGAAATTGTTTTTGTGGGCGACACCACCTTAACCAGTAATACCGTTAAATAGTTTATTTAACCCCGGCACTGTAAAATACTATAGGAATAAAAAAGGTACTGTATATGTGAATTTCTTCATGTACTGTACTGTATATTGAAAGTGATTTACCTTTGATTTACGTGATATACTTTTTGTTTTTATATATAGATTTATCATTAACAATATACAGTACAGTATCTTAAAATGCCAATTATTATTGACACTTAATTAACTTATCCATTTCATACTTTTTTTTAACTCCTAATAATTTACAGCGCATGGTACCAAGGCGACCTTTTCCATAGCGATTCTGGCTAACATTGGAGGACTTTATTCAGCTTAAGAAACACCTCTAGAACCTCTCTCTCATTGTGCCATGAATTAGTTTCCAAGTTATATATATATTAATTAATAATTCATGGGGGGTGAGGGAGGCTTTGAATTGTGTTCTTTTATTTATAAAGAATTATTATTTTGCTTAAGCGTTGTTTCCACATAGTGATTTTGATAAGTTGTTTTGTCTTTTTACTGTGTTCGTCCAAGTTTTGGTTTGTTTGTTTTGCAAGTTTTACATTATAATATTAATTTGAACAGTAACTTTTGAGTTTGTTTTCAAGTTTTATATATTAATTAATAAGTCATGAGGGGTGCGGCGGGTGCTTTGAATTAGACCTGAATGTAACTGGTAGCGTGCGACAATGTAAAAAAAGTGGACGGTACGCCCGCTAACACCATCCTTACCAAGTTTAGCCTTACTTGAAGCGTCACATTCTGGTAGTTGAAGTAGCCCCTGTACCCTCGCCCATTACCACCTCTTCCTCGTCTCACGGGCATGGTCTGGCCGCGTTTTTTGGACCCGGAGGAGAACGTCTTCTTCCCGAGGCTGTACTTATCGGCCCCTCGGAGCTTAGACGACCACCCGACTCGCTTGGCCAGCCAGAGAGGTTTGCCGCGGGAGAGGTAACTGCTTGGGGGTTTTGGGGTGGAGGCTAGGTCGTCGGACTTTCCCTCGGAGGTAATATTGGTGTCGTTGGAGTCCTCCGAGTGTATGGAAGAGTCTTGGGGGTCGCAACTGTCTTCGTGAGCTGTGAAAGAAAGTAAAAATATGGTTAAGGGGGGATGGGCATATTTATTTGCTTATTCATGTATATTTATGTGGCTAAACATTACATATTAATGAGGAAGAAGGGGGATCAGCCCGAGAGGTTTGCCGCGGGATAGGTAACTGTTTAGGGGCGGAGGCTAGGTCGTGGGATTTGCCCTCGGAGGTAAATAATGCAGTGGGGGGGGGGGGGGGACTTTCAAAGCTTTAACCACCAACTGTCACCCTATACTAACAGTAATAGGTACAGTACGCCTGGATTATTTGTTATGTATGTACTGTATATACAGTACTGTACTCAGGTATAGCGTCAGACCTATGAGAGTTCCGTATGGAGCTCAGTGGTCTGGTTAATCTGCTCTACATAACTACAACTACAACTCAGGTATAGCTGACTCGAGACAGAACCCAAACAGAAACATTTAAAGTACCTGCATCAAAGATGAACGTCTACGAGTAAATTACATTATTGTTGATCAGAAGATGGATGTGGATAATTGAACTGGTTATTTTAACCATTTCGCGCACAAGGACGCGATTTGCACCGTTTGTAGGATACTGTACTCAAAATCCTTTATGACAACGAGGGTTGTTTATAAACCGTTAGTTTAGTTACTTCAACCTCTGCAGTTGTCTTGAGTGAGTTAAGGCAAGAAAACTAATGTTGGAGAGCTAATTATGAGATCAAGAGAATTGACCACTTGCAAGTTTCAGGCTATAAGGAAGTTAGAGCTGTAGACATCGAAATTAAGCAGAATTACAGTACCAGCTAAATTACGGTCGTAGTACATATATAAATACTGTACATAAAATTAAATTTCTCATACTTTCTATCTATCACAAGCCCACATTATTATTGCCTTTCCATTTTATATCGATGTCTATGGCTCGAACTTCCTTATAGCCTGAAACTGGCAAGTGGTCAATTGATGCATTTGTTTACCAGGATGCACTCCATGCTCAAGAGCTGGGTAGAGTGGGTCTCCTGATGATCAAGTACTTCAGTCAATAGCTGCCACAGATTGCTAGACCAAGCTGTAATTCTATTGCTCAATACTAAACGGCAACCCCTGGTGCATCAAAGGGTTAATTGGTACAACCATAGACTACAGTAGATCTGGACTAGATACGAACAAGGAACTTTGGGTAAAACTAGAAGAGACCCCAGACAGCCTTTTTACTAGTTATTTTGTGTTGCTTTGTTTATTTTCTTTGATATAGTGTTGTCTTGTTTCAACCAGCAGGGGTGGCAGCCCCCACCCATAAAACTAGGATAGGTTAGGTAAGGTTGCTAGGTTAGGATTAAAAATGCTGTCTGGGGTCTCTTCAATTTTTGCCGAACTTTGCAGTAAGAGACCCAAAATCGAAGAACGAACACCCAAGTTCAAACCTTGAAACCGCAAAAATATCACCTTTTCGCGGTTTCGGGGAGTTCGTTTTCCTATTTTGGGTCTCGTACTGCAAAGTTCCATTTGGTAACACTTAAGATAAGTTGTGGCGGTATATTTAGCAAGTGGAAATACTTGGGAGTTAAAATAGAATCCCTAAATTTAGCAGTTATTGTTACATACAGGCCTCCAGACTCATCCCGAGAAGAATTCAAAACCCAGCTCAACAAAATAAAATCAGAAGTGGAAACCCTGGGGAACCCAACACCAAATATTATATGGCTAGGAGACTTTAACCTACCAAACATTAAATGGAGACAACTAGAAAACCAGTTAGTGGCAAATAACACCGGAGAAGCAAATACTAATACGAGAGAGCTTTTTGAACTTTGTGATTTTTTTAGTCTTACCCAACATATTGCTGAACCCACACGGGAAAACAATATCTTAGACCTGGTCTTCACTAACGACTCCTCTCTAGTACACAGCATTAACATATCGGACACAACATACTCAGATCATAAATTAATTGAGATCAAAACAACCTTAGAAAGTGTACAGACAACCTCAGAATCGAGAACAAAAACCGGCCCCTTCAGTAAATTTAACTTCAATAACAAAAACATTAGGTGGGAAGAGGTAAATCAAGAAATGGAGGAAATAGACTGGGAAGATTTAATGGAAAACCTGACACCAGCAGAATGTCTAGTCTTAATAACAGAAACCATGACCCAAATCTGTAGCCACCATATACCTGCAAGACAAACAAAACGAAGAAGCAAACAAGATCGGGAAAGGAGGAGGGTTGTACAGAAGAAGAAAATTACTCACACAAAGACGCACACATCAAAATCTACAGGATAGGCAAAAGGTCGAAATAGATAGAGAAATTGTGGAAATTGAACAAAGGCTAAGAATATCATATGAACTACAACATATGGAAGAGGAGAGGAAAGATATTGCAGGTATAAAGGAAAATTCCAAATACTTCTTTTCATACGCCAAACAAAAGGCTAAAACAACATCAAACATCGGCCCACTGAGCAAAGGGGACGGCTCTTTCACAGGGGACAAAAAGGAAATGAGCGAACTCTTAAGCAGGCAGTATGAAATGGCATTCAGTGAGCCTGATGAAACAAAAGTCATCAGAGACCAAAATATATTTTTCATGGAAACCTCCCCCACGGAAACCCCTCAGATGCTGGATATTGATTTCGGTCCAAAAGACATAGAAGACGCCATTTCCAACATGCCATCCCACTCGGCACCAGGCCCGGACTCATGGAATTCGATCCTACTGTAATGAAAAAATGTAAGGAAAACCTCTCAAAACCCCTGGCTATAATGTGGAGAAGGAGTCTAGACACTGGTGACATACCAGATAGCTTGAAAAACGCAATAATTGCCCCACTGCATAAAGGAGGGAGTAAAGCACTACCAAAAAACTACCGCCCGGTAGCTCTAACCTCTCACATCATTAAAGTTTTCGAGCGAGTCCTGCGAAGCAAAATTTCAACATTCATGGAGACAAATGAACTACACAACACCGGTCAACATGGGTTCAGAGCGGGAAGATCATGTCTCTCACAACTTTTGGAACACTATGACAAAATTCTTAAAGCGCTAGAAGAAAAGAAAAACGTGGATGTCATTTACACCGATTTTGCTAAGGCATTTGATAAATGTGACTATGGTATAATAGCCCACAAACTGAAAGCAAAAGGTATAACTGGGAAAATCGGACGGTGGATATACAATTTCCTCGTAAACCGAAAACAATCGGTAGCAGTAAACCAAGTCACTTCTGAGCCTTCGGATGTCAAAAGCTCAGTGCCCCAAGGAACAGTGCTAGCGCCCCTTCTGTTCCTCATACTAATTTGCGACATAGATACCAACACCAGACACAGTACGGTGTCGTCTTTTGCTGATGACACAAAATTAAGCAAGATAGTAAACACACAAGAGGACACGGGCCGACTGCAGGAAGACATGAATGTAGTGTTCCAGTGGACCAGGGAAAACAACATGCAATTCAATGAGGAAAAATTCCAATTAATACGGTACGGAGATAATAATGGTGTTAAAGAAATTACAAATTACTTAACAGAATCTAACCACATAATAGAACGGAAAGACAGTGCGAAAGACCTTGGGGTATTAATGTCTGAAAATATGGGTTTCAAAGTACATAACCAGGTCAAAGTGGCGGCTGCGAAACGTCTAACGGGTTGGATTCTGCGTACTTTTAAAACACGCGGTGAATTGCCTATGATAACGCTCTTCAAATCTCTAGTGCTACCGCGGCTTGAATACTGTAGCGTATTAACATCCCCATACAAAGCAGGTGAAATAAATGACGTAGAGAGTGTACAAAGAAATTTCACTTCGCATATAAGTTCGATAAAACATCTACACTATTGGGAGCGTTTAAGAGCACTGAATCTGTACTCACTGGAACGTAGAAGAGAACGTTACCTAATAATATACACATGGAAAATCGCTGAGGGTTTAGTACCAAACCTACATACTCCGATAGTCATGAAATTCAGTGATAGGAGAGGCTGGGAATGCGAAATCCCCCGGATGAATAACAGGGGTGCTATGGGCTCTCTGCGAGAGGGCTGGTTATCACACAGAGGCCCACTTCTCTTCAACAAACTCCCACGGCGAGTAAGAGACATGAGGGACATCTCGTTAGACAACTTCAAGAGAGCCCTAGATGTCGAACTGCAAAAAGTGCCAGACGAGCCCATCCTCGCAAGGGAGCGAGCTGTCGCTTCAAACAGTCTACTGCACCAAATCACCATCCATAACGAGGGGCGTCGCGCTCCTTGGTATTTACCTAATTGTATTTACCTAATTGTAGTTTACAGGAGTTGAGCTAAGCTCGTGTTGTCCCGTCTCTCAGTCTACTTTTTGGTGCCGCTAGAGGAGCGGCGAACACATCCAAAGGTATCCAAAGGTAAGGTAAGTATATATATATATACAGGTACAGTAGGGTCTCACATAAAACGAGTTTATGGTCGATAAACGAGGGCGTTTTATGCGATTTCGTTTTATGTGAACACAGCATTTTGGTGGCGCAATATCGTCAATGTTCACTGTAAGCGATTTTTTGTGTACAAAGTGAACGATATTTCGTACGTTTTGTACGATATTTCGGCGCTCTATATGAAAACTCCTCGGATTTGCCCCACTTTGGCGGCGGACTCGTTTTATGTGATCACATTCGTTCTGATCGAAAATTAAATATTAATATTTTAGGTCGGTCGTTTTAATCGACTCGTTTTATGCGGGACCCTACTTATATATATATATATATATATATATATATATATATATATATATATATATATATATATACATATACACCGGGTATATATATATTTTATTTTATTTTATTTTTTTTATAAGTGAAAAAAGCAACTTTGAAAAGATATTAGCCTAACCTAACAACCTATCCTAGTACAGTATTATGGGTGGGGGCTGCCACCCCCGCTGTTGGGTTTATTTATGCGCAGGACTCTGTTTATTTAATATCATATCAGTGTTTTCAAAGTTGTTGTTATCGCAAATCCTCCATGGGGACAATATTGAGAATATTATTGCAAGTCTATACATACTTATTGTCCCTAATAAATTGTTTCTAATAATGCACCACAAATCATCTTAAGTATTACCTTCCATTTTGGTATCAAATCCAGATATACTGTAGTCTATGGTACAAGGTTTATCTGGCAGAGACAGTTTTGAAAATCCTACATTATACCTTATGTTTTAGTGATAGATGAAGTAAGGGGAAAATGTACAAATTAATGTAGAAGGGGGATCTAATGGAGGTTTTTCTAAGTTTGATGAAGGTCTAGGGAGGAAACTAGAAAAATAATTAATAAATTAAAAAAGTGAACCATACCTGAATCTATGCAGAAGTCATACAAATAAACGACTCATAATGTAAACAAAAGAAATATAGGGTAAAATTCAAGACGGCTAGAGCCGCCTTATTTACCAAGTTTTCTTCATATTTTTTTCAAGGAGTACAGTATAGTGTTTTATTGTTGTTTTTCATGGTTTGAGTGGAGGATTTGCATTAACTTACCCATTATTCATTAATCTGAAGATACGGCGTCAAATGGCGCCATTTATTGGGTGAATCGCGCTTTTACAGTAGGTAAGGGAAATTGTGGGGTACATTGGATACACGATGGGTTGAGGGGGGGGCGTTGCCCCCCTCACCCCCCCTTGATTTATTGTCATATCTCTATATGTAGATCTGTAAGGGGGCAAAAACAGGTTGCCGGTAGTTCATTTAAATTGTGAGTAATGCTCACGCCATTTATAGGGTGAATCGCACTCACCGTATCTTTCAAAACAAGAAGAAGAGGAGTCAAGTCGAAGGATTCATTGGGCGCAATGCTTTGTTTACGGTCGGGACTTATTGTTTTCGTGTTATTTTTCGGTGTAATCGGGTTTTTTCAAGTGTCGATAACGAAATTCCTCCATGCGGACTATACAGTAATCAGAAAAATATGGCGAGTCTATTGGTCCCTATTTTCCCTAATAAATTATTTCTAATAGGGCGGCGAAAGAGGTCTTGAATATAATTATTTCATAAATGTTTATACATATTTTAATAATGCATCACTTAGCTCTACTCCCACTAGTTCTATATATTTTGATAGAACTAAACTTAAAGATGCCCTTAAATTCCTCCTTTTCAATACTTATGTTAGATTCGGGCCTTACATTTTCAAACAAATATTAGGAATTCCTATGGGTGGAAATGCTAGCCCTTTAATTGCAGACTTATTCTTGCTTGCTTTAGAATTTAAATATATAGTTAGTTATGTAAAGCAGATTAACCAGACCACTGAGCTCCATACGGAACTCTCGTAGGTCTGGCCCGAAGGATTGGATCAGATTACTGAAAGGAGCTTAAGGCGACGCAAAAAACGGACGATAGGGGGGAAGGAAAATGACGGAGAATCGGATAAAAGGTCAGTGAATGATTTAGTACCAAAACAAACCGTACGCAGACGGGCAGTATCTGGGCAGTCAAAGACGTGGCGAACAGTTAGAGGGGAATGACAGGAGGAGCAGGTAGGGGGCGGAGTGCGGGGAGTGGACATCAAATAACCGTGAGTCAGCCTGGAATGGCCTATCCTAAGTCTAGTTAGTAAAACTTCCTCACACCTGTGAGACCTGGAAGACGAGGGCCAAGGACGGACAGAAGGTTTGATTGCACGGAGTTTATTATTGCAGGGTAGAGCATCCCAATGAGATTGCCACGTGCAAAGAATAGAAGGCTTGAGTAAGGACAGCCAATCACCTAACGGAAGGTGGGGCTGGCGAGGGATCATTAAAATAGCATTCTTAGCCGCAGCATCGGCGTCTTCATTGCCACGGACACCGATGTGAGCAGGAATCCAACATAACTGGACCTGGAATCCACGTAGGATCATCTCGTGGAGAGCGTGTTTTATGGCTAAAACTATTACGTGGGAGGACGAATAAGCACGGAGCGCTTCGAGGGCACTACGAGAGTCACTGTAAATTATAAAGGGCTGTTGAGGGGTGTCACGTATAATGTCAATAGCAGATTGGATAGCTAAAAGTTCAGCAGTAAAGATAGAGGCTTGGGGCGGGAGAGAAAACTGAAGGAGCTTAGTAGAGGACACAGCAGCGAGGCCCACCCCAGAGTCAGTCTTAGACCCGTCAGTGAAGATGGCAAAATGGGGGCCTTTACGACGTATGTGTTCGAGTGCGTGTTGGCAGTGATGGCTAGGGACAAAAGGATATCTCTTAGAGAGGAAGGAGAGGTGAGTGCAAACATTGGGGAGAGAGATAACCCATGGGGGGGAAGGGGAGACAACAGGCAGCGAAACAGCAATGTGAAAGTCAAGAGAGTTACCTTTGGATACCTTTGGATGTGTTCGCCGCTCCTCTAGCGGCACCAAGGAGCGCGACGCCCCTCGTTATGGGTGGTGATTTGGTGCAGTAGACTGTTTGAAGCGACAGCTCGCTCCATTGCGAGGATGGGCTCGTCTGGCACTTTTTGCAGTTCGACATCTAGGGCTCTCTTGAAGTTGTCTAACGAGATGTCCCTCATGTCTCTTACTCGCCGTGGGAGTTTGTTGAAGAGACGTGGGCCTCTGTGTGATAACCAGCCCTCTCGCAGAGAGCCCATAGCACCCCTGTTATTCATCCGGGGGATTTCGCATTCCCAGCCTCTCCTATCACTGAATTTCATGACTATCGGAGTATGTAGGTTTGGTACTAAACCCTCTGCGATTTTCCATGTGTATATTATTAGGTAACGTTCTCTTCTACGTTCCAGTGAGTACAGATTCAGTGCTCTTAAACGCTCCCAATAGTGTAGATGTTTTATCGAACTTATATGCGAAGTGAAATTTCTTTGTACACTCTCTACGTCATTTATTTCAACTGCTTTGTATGGGGATGTTAATACTCTTAAGTATTCAAGCCGCGGTAGCACTAGAGATTTGAAGAGCGTTATCATAGGCAATTCACCGCGTGTTTTAAAAGTACGCAGAATCCAACCCGTTAGACGTTTCGCAGCCGCCACTTTGACCTGGTTATGTACTTTGAAACTCATATTTTCAGACATTTGAGGAGAATTGTAGCACGAATCGGAAAGGAGGGGGAAGATGGACACGGATCGGGAATGAAGATATCACTGAAAAGGGAATTAGTGGGAGAGTCACTATGTTTAATTTTTAATGCACGGCGCATAGTAAGTAAATCGCGATGGAGGGAGAGCGGGGGCTCGCCACTCTCAGCTAAGACGGAGGTATTTGGGGAGGAACGGAAAGCTCCAGTACAGAGACGCATACCCTGCGTATGAACAGGGTCCAACATCTTCAAAACGGAAGCAGAGGCCGACCCATAAATGGGGCAGCCGTAGTCAAGGATGGAAAGAACCACCGCCTTGTAGAGCATCAACATAGTGGTACGTCTGGCACCCCAAGTGGTATGGGATAGTTTTCTGAGGAGGTTGAGAGCACGAAGGCCTTTACCTTTAGTATACTGAACATGGTCTCTCCAGTTGAGATGTTGGTCAAAGATTACGCCTAAGAATTTAACACTGGGATAGAAAGAAATCGGAGAGGGTCCCATTCGAAGCGATATTGACTGGCCACGGAGCCAGCGTTTGTCTCGATAGAAGACTATTGCCTTAGTTTTCTCAGCCGAAAACTGAAAGCCAACTGAAGATGCCCAGGCGATCACCCATTGGATGGAGATGTTGAGTATACGTTGAGCATGTCTGAGGGTACGGGCAGTGCAATAGATGGTAAAATCATCAACGTACAGGCTGCCATGGACTTCCGGCAGCAATTGTTGAATGACTTTATTTATGGCCGCGGCAAAAAGTTTGCTGCTGAGAACGCTGCCCTGGGGAACACCATTGACGAGTGGAAAGACATTAGAAAGGATTCCCTCCACTCGAGTCTGGAATGTTCGATCAGAAAGAAAGTTGGAAATAAAAAAAGGTAGATGGCCACGGGCACCACTATCATGAAGTAGTTGCAGGATGGGACGCCACCACGTGGTATCATATGCCTTCTGGATGTCAAAGAAAACGGCGACGGTGATGGACTTACTTTCAAAGCCACGCTTGATATGAGATTCTAATAACGTAAGCGAGTCCAGAGTAGATCGATCTTTCAAATTGGGTCGGAGTGAGAATTTAGTGTTTTGACGGAGGAACCAAGTGAGTCTAGTATTGACCAATTTCTCCATTAATTTACAAAGACAACTGGTGAGGGATATTGGTCTATAACTCGAGGGCAAGCTCGGGTCTTTTCCAGGTTTTGCAATTGGGACGACAATAGCATGTTTCCATGAGGTAGGAAATTGATGACGGATCCACACCTGATTATAAAATTGCAAGAGGTAGGATTTAGCAAGGGGGGCTAAGTTAGTGAGTAAGGCAAAACTTATGTTATCTTGGCCAGGAGCGGAGTTAGGACAATTGGAGAGTGCATGTTCAAATTCATCCATAGTAAAGCATGCATTATAATCAAAGGTGTCTGGTGAAGAGAAGTTGAGGGGGATCGACTCCATTTCAAGTTTATGGCGGCGGAAATTATCGTCTAACCTCTCATTACTGCTGACATGGGCAAGATGTTGACCCAAGAGGTTCGATATCTCAAGGGGATCGTGAACAGTACGGCCACCGTGTACCAAAGCATGGCGCGGAGGGGCAATGTGAAGGCTGTTAATATTCCTGAATTTATGCCAAACGCATGATATCAGGGTAGACGGGGAAATGGTGGAGACATAAGTTTTCCAGGATTCGGATCTACTACGGATGACTTCTCGACGGAATTTAGCTGATAGTCGATTGTAGTGAGGTTTGATGGCACATATATCCATCAATAACGAGATGGAATGGCATAGAAGATCATCACGTAAAGGTAAGCGTGAACATAAAGAATTGTAACGTTTATTGAGACTATCGAGGCGGCGGCCTAATTCATGTTTACTTTTAGCAAGAGTGGATAAGGTGCTGTCCCACCAGGGGACTCGACGACGTAGGGGGGAAGAAGTCGTCTGGGGTATAGACTTAGTAGCTGCATTAGTAAAAAAATTAACGAGGAATGAATGCGTTTCATCAGGATCCCTTTAGGGATTAAAAGGTGGGATTTGTCTGGTGTGGAGGACATATGCGTCCCAGTCAGCTTTGTGGAAGTTATAGCGAGGGAGCGAAGGACATGGACGGAATTGCAAGTAAGACAGGATGACAGGAAAGTGATCGCTTGAGAACGAATCAACACAGACCCGCCACTCGAACTTATCAACAATTGCTGTGGAGCACAGGGTGACATCAACAGAGGAATAAGTATGATGGGAAGCAGAAAAGTAAGTGTGTGAGTCGGCCTCATTAAGGCAGCAAAGGTCACGGTTCAAAAGCAAATGTTCAATCTGCGAACCGGCTGTATCAGGATTGGAGGAAGTAGGGTCCCATATAGGGCTATGGGCATTAAAGTCACCCAACAGTAAGATGGGAGAGGGTAGTGTAGAGAAAAACTGAGAAAGCAAGGAAAGGTCATAATTGTAAGCAGGTTGGTTATAGATATTGCAAATGGTAACAGAGTCACCATCGGGGATATGAAGAGTAAGGATAGAGTGCTGTAGGAAACTTGTACGAATGGGAAACAAGTCAAAAGTTACTCGATGATGGACATAAATTGCTGTGCCATATTCTCCATCAGGGGATAAAGAACAGCACGCAAGGTGGTAGTTGGTGATGGATTCATTATAATTTCCAATGTGTTGTAAACAAATACACATTGGATTATAGACACGGAGTAAACGCTGGATCTCACCTAGATGGACTCTAGATGAGAGACCATTACAATTCCATTGTAGTATATAGGGATTGAACAGGTTAAGTGAGAGACGTAAGGTTACGTAAATTAACAGCACTGTTCGGCTGTTGGAGATGAAGAGGAACGGGTCTGGGGGGAGGGTCATGAGAAGGCAGGGAGTTTCGACGTGGACGGTGGGGGGACACATTAGAGGACAGGTCATGGAGGATAGTAGCTATCTTGGAGTGTGAAAGATCTGAACGTGACTTTAAGTGAAAAGCGCATAAGCACGAAGAGTTATGAGAGGCGGTGTTATCAGGGGTTGGTAAACGTCGGTCACGGAGAAAGGAGCGTATCAACGCAGCAACAGTGGATTTAGTGCGGGTAGGCGTCCGGCGATACTCCCGCACAAAGCAGTCATGACAGCCGCAGTGGGGTGCATGGGATCCCGAGGCGGTAACATTGATAGGTGCGTGAGGTCGAGGAAGAGTAGGCGGGGGGGACGCATGCGTAGAGGGGGTGTGGAGTGAGGGAGGCTGGGACGGAGAACCCATATCAGAGCGGAAGATGCGAGAGCGAGGAGGAACACGTTGAGGTTTGGGAGGCATAGGTCGGGCTGTGAGGGTCTTACGTTTTACGGAGGGAGATTGACGATCTGAGGAGGGAGAATGTAGAGCATCAGATCGGCATTTACTGGTGGAGGGGTAGAATCCATGACATCGTCAACATCGGTAGAGGGAGCCGGGGCAAGAGGCAAGGATTGAATATCAGTTACTGGTGAAGGGGACGCGGATGCTTTTGGGGTGGAGGCTTCATGAACAGGGGGAGGGGTATTCAGTGCATGAAATCGGTTGGAGAGGGGAACAGTGGCTGGACTAGAAAGGGGTGAATCCAAAACAGCATCACTGTCCTCACGTCGTCGACTACCGGGAGAAACGTCAGTTGTAGGTGCACGAAGTCTAGCACTGTAAGTCATATCTCTAGAGGGATCTTAAACATCTCTTACTCTCAGTTCTTGCTTAGCTTCTCTGACAGACATGCCTGACCGACTAATGAGAAGCTTTAACTCAGCATTGTACATGTAGAACACACATTGCTTTGAGCGAGCATGGTGTTCAAGGCCACAGTTAACACATTTTGGAGTGCCACAATTCCAACGGGTAGCATGTCTGACGGAGCTACAGAAGGCACACACCCGAACCTTCTTACACCTACCAGCTGAGTGACCAAAGGTGGAACAGTTTGTACATTGTAACGGTTTGGGGACATAAGGTCGTACTTCACGCCTTTGTCCTTCGATCCTGACGTCTCGTGGGAGGGAACGTCCACTAAACTTAATGCGAGCTATGCGGAGAGGATGAGAAGGAGTTGATTTGTTTGGGATACTATACAAATCAACGTCGTGCACATTTGGATAACGCAAGCGCAACGACGACAGGAGGGTCGACTTATCAGGAAGTCCGTCATGGTCATAAGTTGAGGGTAGAACAACAGTACCGAGGATGTAATTGAGGTCGTTATGTTTCGTGACAGTAACAGGGATATCGTCCAAGGTAGTAAGAGATAGGTATGTCTCAGATTGGGCACGAGTAGTGGTTTCCACAATCCAATCATTATTACCAGTCTCACGGAACGATAAGTCCGAAGTTGCATGCGCCGAGAGGAGGAGGTTCTCTAACTTAGCCCCCGAGATGTAGGAAGCCGGTCGTATGACGAGGAAACGCGGCCAGTCATCATCGCCAAAAATTGAATCGAAGTGCCGGAGGGTGGCATTGGGGACAAACTGACGCCGAGGTTTCCGCCGATGTTGGGGGCCGGAATGAGGCATGTGAGGCTCCAGAATTGCAACGAGTGAGGTGGAAGTAGTGGCTGAACTAACAATCGGCTGAAATGGTGGAGAAACAGTGTCGATGGGAGGTGAAGGGTCACCAACACTGGTGTCACTCTGCAGGCGGTCAGTGGAAACTGTAAGTCGGTTAACGGGTAGTGCTGAGGAGCAGGGCGTGTCATGAGAACCCGGCACGCCAAGGTCTATGGTTTGAACAGGAGACTCAACACAAGGAGGGTCTCTCTTATCTTGGGAGAGGGGAGGGACATTTAAATCATGAGCGGCAGGTGTAGTTGGGCTCTGTGGAGAGTCGATATGAACAGGGGCCATTGTAGGGTCCACAGATGGAGGATGGGAATCCTTAGTCGTAGAAGCAGGTAATTTAGTATCAGAGCGTGAGAGAGCATCAGACTCGGAGGGGAGGTGTCCAAGGTGGTAGACTCAGAGGGCAGAGGAAGGTCAGATGAAGAGTCCAGGGGAATGCAAAGGTCAAGTACCGGGGGCGCCAAAGCTGGATCCAGGGGAGGAGGTTTGCATGGCTGATCCATGATGACCCTAGTTGTTTTTACTATTCTATTTTCATTTTATCGGAAATCAAGAAAGAAAGAAAAACATAACCGAGGGGAAAAAAAGAAAGAAAAAGAAAAAGAAAAATAGAAACAAAACAATAAATAAAGAACATACCAGAAGGGCCAACAGAGAACCCTCCGTCGTGAGTCAGGGAGCCCCAGCCTCTATACCGGTGGCGCAAACAGGGGCAGGTCTCCAGGGGGCTCATCCTCATACCCTATCCCACCTATAGGAGGGGGTATAGCACCAAAACACACAGAAAGGCCAAGCTTAGGCAAAACCGCTATACTGGGACCGAGGGCAAAGTTAATTGCAATCATCCCCAATCTGTGCGTAATGGAGGGCAGCCGGACAGAAGCCAGGAAACCCACCAGGAAGGGAAAACGGACCCCTGGAACCGAGACCGGTCCCCACTGATGGGCGACCCCAGGGGCATCAACGCGGGCAACCACGTCGACGCTCCCGGGACCAACCCCCTCGGGCGGTGAGCTAGACCGCCACGGCCCCTGTAAACGGAGAGGAGCCAGTACTCCAGACTCAGCGAGGGAAGGCTCTCGAGCCTAGCCGGCACAATTTAGTTAAAATAGGGAGGAAATCCTCCGCAAAATTAAAACAAAAATGGGAACATGAAAAACGTCGTCACCGGGAGGTTCCGCTTACCCCAATGACGACGGGGGGGCACTTTGTCCACGACGCCGATTGAATCCCTGCCCTAAAGAGAGTGACACCAACGACCCCGTTTCAAGCCCCGCCACCACGACAAGGTGGCTCCCCATTGGCGGGGTTTAAATATATAAAAGACTTAGTTGACAGTAGCAAGAAAAATAAAATCCCAGAAAAATTAGCACTTGCTAAATTGTTAAGTAATAATAGTAGATATATTGATGATATTCTCGTTTGCAATTTGTTAAATTTTAATCAAGTTGCTAAACTTATTTACCCTAATTCTATTCCCCTCACACAATGTAACGTAAATTATAAAGTTGAAAATGTTCTTGATATAAATATAGAGATTGTTAATGAACAGTGCATACTTAAAGTATATCACAAAGTTGATGATTTTAATTTTAACGTAATAAACTTTCCTTTCCCTAGTACAGTAGTAATATCGATAGTAAAATCACTTATAATTGTTTTTATTCCCAGTTAATAAGATTTTGTAAAATCTGCACTAAAGTAGATGACTTTTGGGCTAGAGTTAGGTTACTATACAGACTCTTAGTAGACAGAGGTTTTGAGGCAAGTAAATTGTTCCATAAATTTAATCTTTTTAGGGTCAATTATTGTGACTGTATTCTAAAATTTGACATCAATAATTTTAATCAAGCATTTTTAACTTGGAGTTTCTTGTATAACCTCTGCTTACTTTTTGTCTGAATTTATTGTTTTTTGTCTGTATTTATTGTTTATCTTTTTCTTTTTCTATTATTAATATTAATATTGATGATTTTTTAAATTGATTGTTCTTGTTAAAAGAGTACTCTTTGTTTACATCTGTTGTTACTTCATATTTTGCAATTATGTGTCTTTATATTGTATGTATTCATTGTCGATAGTATCAATTGCTTGCTTTTGCGATTTCCTTAGTTTATTTGTGCGATAAATATAGGATATTTGTAGGGTAGTTATTGATAGGGGTCACTTGAGGCATGCTATGCTTACAGGTACCTACCCGATAGCACTATCGTTAGTGAGTGCTGTACTGTATTTTATATATTATTTTGTAATAGTATAGATATCTTATCAATATTTGTATTTTGTACTATTGTTAATGTCTTGTCATGTTGCAAATTTGATTTTAAATAATATTTTGACATTTAACATGTAGTTTCTTTATTCATGCAGAGTTTAGTAAAATTTACCAGAACATCCCGGACTTCCCAAACTTGACTAATTCCTTTAACGTGACGATAGTGCGTCGTTATATGTGCGATTAGTTTGCTTGGGAAACAGATTAACTTGCTCATGTAGTAATGTACACCCTATGTGGTGGATTGTGTTCTTTTATTTAATAATTTTCATTTTAGTAAGCGTTGTTTCCACATAGCGATTTTGATAATTTAATTTGACTTTATATTGTCCTTGTCCCAATTTTGGTTTGTTTAGTTTGCAAATTTTACATTTTAATCTGTACATGCACGATATAACTACACCCAATACGCCCCAAATAAACTTAGCTTCCTATGCAGATGACATAACACTCACATGCACACACCATGACCCAAAAAGAGCAACAGATCTCCTTCAACCCTATCTCAACACACTACATGGCTGGTGCACTACAAACAGACCTAATCTAGCCCCAGCCAAATCCACCGCAACCCTGCTCACATGCTGGACAGGAGAACACGAATAAATCCCTCAACTCACCATAAACAACACACCCCTAACACATACACACACATCCAAAATCCTAGGAGTAACATATGATACTCATATGACATTCAAACAGCACACCACAAACATAAAAAAGAAACTGACACCCAGACTTAATGCCCTCAGGTCACTTGCTCACACAAAATTTGGACACAACAAAGAAACTACCGGTACCACCACAGTATATAAACAATACATAAGATCAGTGATGGAATACGCAAGCCCAGCCTGGGCTTCTAATCTAGCTGAAACACATCATAAGACCTTACAGACTATTCAAAATAAAGCCCTGAAGATCATTACAGGCTGCACAGCTACTGCACCCACAGATCACCTACATCAAGAAACCAAAATCCTCAAAGTCAAAGACCATCTGGACATGAGAGGCACTCAATTCCTGGCAGCAGCCTCCACGAACCAAGACCACCCACTAAACTACATGGCAACACACCCACAGACACCAAGAAATATCAAAACAACACCCAGCACACGGTATCACACACAATTATTGTCCTCTCTCCCTCTCTGCCCACCCCGAACCAACTTCCAGAAGCACATCCATACTCATATCTCTCGCCGATCCATCCACTCACTCACAGACAACACGCAGCTGCATGCACGACCTCCCGAAATCCATCCTTCCGAATCCTCCCTCCCTTGCAAGGACAGAGTCCACCTGGCCAGGCTGAGATGCGGACACCATCCAGCTCTCCTGAGCTATCAGAAGAGACTGGATGACTCTGTTGTCGACGCCTGCCTGGGATGTAACACAGCACTCCATACCATTAAACACATCATAAAAGACTGCATTTCACACAACCACTTACGCCAACAACACAATCTACACTCAATGAGAGCTCTGTGGGAAAGCCCGATCGTGGCCATGGCCTTCCTCAGGGACTCGGGGCTGTTCGGCCAGGCAGCTTAGGGAACAACAACAACAACAACAACAACCAGCACCGCCTTCGTTCATATACTTTCCTCACTCCATCCTTCCACCTCTCTTTCGGTCTACCTCTCCCTCTCTGTCCCTCCACCTTACTCTCGTACACCCTCTTAGTCATTCTCTCGCTTTCCATACGTTCCATATGGCCGAACCATCTCAAGTTATTCTTTTTCACACTTTCCAGCACATCTACCTCCACACCACACCTCCTTCTTACTTCCTCATTAGTCTGTCTATCCCTCCATGTAACTCCGCACGCACTTCTTAAGTAATTCATTTCCACTGCTCTCACTCTTGGTCTGAGTCTCTCAACCAACGTCCATGCTTCGCTTCCGTAAGTCAGTGTCGGGATTACCACACTGTCATGCAAGGACTTCTTCACTCCCATACTGACCACCCTATTTCTTGTTACTGCTTTCAGTATTCCTACAACCCTCTTCCCCTGTTGTACCCTCTCCCGCACTTCTTCATCCATAGTCCCATCTTTACTCAACACACTGCCCAGATATTCTGGCTCTTTGGTCCGAATGCGATTTAATTTTTCTCAGCCTTTCGGACAAATCCGAAAGGCTGAAATAATGTCCGAAGTTTATAAGTCCGAATACACATTCACCTAACCAGACAAGTCCGAAACTCGGCTCTGTGGTCCGAATGCGATTTAATTTTTCTCAGCCTTTCGGACAAATCCGAAAGGCTGAAGCATGAGTCCAAAGTTAAATGTAGTCCGAAAGTGTAGTCCGAAAAGGACGGAGGTATTTTCTCAGCCTTTCGGACAAATCCGAAAGGCTGAACCATGAGTCCGAATTGAAATGCTAGTCCGAAAGTCTGAGAATTCCGAAAGAGCGGGGGTTTACTGTAACTCAGCTCATCAACTAATACAATATCTACCCTTGCTCTATTGAAACATCAGCCACAAAGTTAGTTCACTTGGTATATTAAACAGATTACCTTGCTCATGTAGTAATGTACACTCTATGTGGTGGATTTTGTTCTTTTATTTATAAATTATTGCTTTGCTTAAGCGTTGTTTCCACATAGCGATTTTGATAAGTTGTTTTGTCTTTTTACTGTGTTCGTCCAAGTTTTGGTTTGTTTATTTTGCAAGTTTTACATTATAATTCATGCGTACATATTAGCCATAATAGGTTGTTGTTGTTGTTGTTGTTCCCCAAGCTGCCTGGCCGAACAGTCCCAAGGCCCAGAGCACGGCCATAACCGAGCGCCCCCACAGAACCCCTCCTGCCGACCACAATAAAGCCTGGGTGACCGAAGCCACTCCACGGCGGGGAGCTGAGGAGGGTGCAGAAACGCCCGGGAAACCAAAGCTCCACCCAGGGCCCTGTGCCCCTCAGCAATTATGAAGAGAAAGTTGAGGGGCAAGGGAAAAACGTGACGCTTTGGCTTCCAATCTTGGTAGATTGGGAGGTCAATCCACGTTAGAGACGCCGTCACTTGAGATCTAGAAAATATATAAGTAAAAGGAACAGTCAGAGTAAGCTATGGGTATGGCAGAGATCGCTCAGTTCTCACTCTGATAGACCAACCCAAACATTAGGTAATATTCTACACCTGTTTGAATCTTTCAACATATACAAATTACAAAGTACTGTATATTATTAAGAGGAGGGTTTTAGTTTGCTCCCCAGACCTCCATCAAGCTTAAATACAGAGCGATCCTTAAATAATTGCCCATAGGAATTTCATATGTATTTTATTATAAGAGATATTACCATAATCACTACTACTATCATCATAATGAAATACATGGGAATCCCTATGGGCAATTATTTAAGGATCGCTCTGTATATACCACCAAGATCCCCTTTTCTAGAAAAAAAAGTGTCCATTTTTCGGTAGACAAATGTCCAGGCTGAATGCCTGTTCCTCATAAATTGCAGGCTTGCTATCGTTCGCTAGGAACAAATTTGACTCCTGACACCACAGGCCGTAGCTCGATTGGTAGAGCGTTCGCCTGCTAACCGTGAGGTTGACGGTTCGAGCCTCTGGCCAGCCAGTGAGTTATTGGCAGATGTCAGTGCTGTTGGTGAACGGTGCGGTCTAGTAATCTGTGGCAACTATTCACTAAGTCCCTGATTCATCAGGGCTAGAGATTATTGGCTGTAAATTTCCGCGTCTATACCTTGATTGACTCTTCACAAATGGTAGCAATATTAGCTTGATTACTCTAGTCGTTTTTTAGTTACCAAGGTTAGAGGTCATGATTTCTCGCCTACTTACAGCGAATAGACTATAGTGCACTGTCCTTGTGACTAACCTTCCTTGCAATGGGTGACAAGGTAGTGATCAACTGTAGATCACCAGTGCTGATGATGGGAAAGTCTCCACACATACCATCAGCGCCCCCACCAGCTCTCCCGCACATCCCTCACTCCTGCACACACCGCAGCACCTGCTTGTAGATTTAGGGGGGCAGGTTATTGTTATTATATCTGTGTACACCGCGCAGTCACGCCCACACTGCTTTCTCACGCAAACATCACTTACTGTATTCACGCACACACCATTTATGCACACATTGCTCACTCACGCACACACTACAATGACAGGTACTGTACCACCGAGGATTTAATACATATTTGTTTTCGGTTTCCACGCATCCAACTCGAAGCTACACCTTTTTGGGAGCAAGACGTTTCGCAGCAAGTGACGGTTCGCCTTACCGCGGAAAACGAGCCCGGACGCTAATTGGAACTGCGGCGAACCGACCCACACCAGGGCCACCAAATCAAGATGCGGGAGGGAACAAGAACGAGAGGACACTCTAAGAAAATTTACAAAGAAAGAAATAGGCTTGAGAAGGCAAAGAACTCATTTTGTGATAGAGTGGTAAATGAGTGGAACGCACTGCCCCAGTATGTAGTCGATTCCGAATCAATAAGGGAGTTTGAAAGTAATCTTGATAAAGCATGGGGAAGACAAGATTTGAAGTTTGATTATAAAACAAAAATACAGAATAGTAAAAATGTTGCGTCTGCTGCCGCCGCCGCCAACACCGTGAACGACCGCAGCAGTGCAAGTACTGGTACTGAGCTGGATACACAGGCATAGTTTGCCTTTTTCCAGAGGATCTACTGTAAGAAAACTGTAAGAATTAATACTAGTAGAGTCGTGGGAAAGTAGCTAAATTGATACTGACATCACTGTACGATGCCATACAACTAAGGATGGATCTCCTACATTTCGAATGCCATCTGATACTTTTCAAATGATAAACATTATCTCAATTCACATATGCATAAATTCACATATGCATAGCCTACGTGAGTTGCAGTTGGGATGTGTGTACATGCTTAGATTGATATGCAGGATTCCAAGTTGCATAATAAATCGTAGGCAGTGTCCACCATCCTTTAACTGTCTTCGTGGTGCGATGCATAAGGTGTTGATTTTTGGTGTGAGCATCCTGGGTTCGAATCCACGGACTGTCACATGTGTTTGTAAATTTCATAAATGGATTTTAGGAGTATAGTTGGTTGTTGGAAGGAACATAATTCATTACATAGGCTATATATTTCCTAATATGAAGAAAACAGTCTAATATCAGCCAGTATATATAATATGCGTCATCGTGTCTTAATTTAAGAAGTTTACACATTAACCCTTTCAAGCTCCAATACGCATTTCTGTTTTGTTTCCTGGTAATTATTAGACGATTTTATTCAGATTACGAAGGGTATATGGAAGTCAGAGGGTTGATTGAGAGAGTCTTTACCCTTTTAAAACCCACAGATCCTTCCTAAGCAGCTAAGCTGCATCTATCTATCTATCTATTGCCTGACGCCGTGATCCCCGAAGGGGTGGCCACGAACGAACCGCCCCCATGCACCTCTGTCCCCAGTCAGTCGACGCCCCTCCCCCCAACCAGCACCGCCTTCGTTCATGTACTTCCTCACTCCATCCTTCCACCTCATATTCGGTCTACCTCTCCCCCTCTGTCCCTCCACCTCGCTCTCGTACACCCTCTTAGTCATTCTCTCGCTTTCCATACGTTCCATATGGCCGAACCATCTCAAGTTGTTCCTTTTCACACTTTCCAGCACATCTACCTCCACACCACACCTCCTTCTTACTTCCTCATTAGTCTGTCTATCCCTCCATGTAACTCCGCACGCACTCCTTAAGTAATTCATTTCCACTGCTCTCACTCTGGGTCTGAGTCTCTCAACCAACGTCCATGCTTCGCTTCCGTAAGTCAGTGTCGGGATTACCACACTGTCATGCAAGGACTTCTTCACTTCCATACTGACCACCCTATTTCTTGTTACTGCTTTTAGCGTTCCTACAACCCTCTTCCCCTGTTGTACCCTCTCCCGCACCTCTTCATCCATAGTCCCATCTTTACTCAACACACTGCCCAGATACTTAAAAAAGTTGACGATCTCCATAGCCTGACCGTTCAGCTTCACCTCACACTCTGTGACTTCACCCCTTTCGAAGACCATAACCTTGCTCTTCCCCGTATTTACCTTCAAATTCCGTTTTTCGCACACTGTTCCAAACTCATTTACCAGACCCTGCAACTCCCATTCATTATCACTCATCAGAACTGTATCATCCGCAAACAGCAGTATAGGTAGCTTCCACTCAATTCCCTCCCTTTTCAGCGATACACCAACATCCACTGCTCTTGATAGTATTTCTTTCATAACTCCATCCATATATACAGTAAACAACCACGGGGACATCACACACCCCTGTTTCAAACCAACATTCAGGTCAAAGAACTCGCTCTGCTCACTCTCCACACGTACTGCCGCCTTTGCACCCTCATACATGCTCTTCACTGCTTTCAGCAACATGCCCTCTACTCCGTATATTCTAAGTACTTTCCACAAACCTTCTCTATCCACTCTGTCATAGGCCTTCTCCAAGTCCATAAAGGCAACATACACCTTTTGTTTCTTCTCCAGATACTTCTCCACAACACAATTCAGGGTAAAAATCTGATCTACACATCCTCTTCCCTTCCTAAAACCTCCCTGCTCGTCGCCTATCCATTTCTCCGTTCTCACTCTCACTCTCTCAATCACTACCCTACTGTATACCTTCCCTACTACGCTTAGAAGACATATTCCTCGGTGGTTACCACACACTCCTCTTTCCCCTTTGCCCTTATATAGGGGGACTATTATGCCAGTCTTCCAGTCATCGGGTGCACTCCCCTTCTCCCATGCTAGTTTGCACATTTTCCATACCCATTCTATCACTATCTCACCACCATACCTCAACATTTCCCCACACACTCCATCTGTTCCTGGTGCTTTCCCCAACTTCACTCTTTTCATGGCTTCCCACACTTCTGACCTCCTGATCCCCACCTCCTCCTCCACTACTTCTCTTCTTCTCCCTCCCATACCATATCCAGCTATGTTTGCTGGCTCTTCATTCCTTTCATTTAGCTACTCACTGAAGTACTCCCTCCATCTTTCGACTCTCTCTTGCTTCTCGGCTAGCATTCTCCCATTCTTATCTTTCACACCCTTACTACCTTCCCTAACTTTCTTGACTTCTTTCCAGAACAGTTTCTTACTCTCCCTCCATTTTACACTCAGATTCCTTCCAAATTCCTCATCTACTCTTCTCTTACTTTCCTTCACTACTCTCTTCACCACCCTCTTACTCTCCACGTACCTCGCTCGTTTCTGTCTCTCGGAATCTTCATTCCCTCTACTACCCAACCACTCTCTATATGCTTTCTTCTTTTCTTCCACAGCTATTCTTACCTCTTCTGTCCACCATGCTGTACCTTTCACTCCCCTCCCTCTTCTCCTCACTCCACACACCTCCTCACATGCTGCACAGATCTCATCCTTAAACACCTTGCTCATCTCCTCCACTTCCTCCATAACTTCCAGGTCGAACCCACCTAGTCGTCTTTCCACTGCTCTCCTGTACTCCTCCCTGATTTCCTCCTCCTGCAACCTCTCCACCCTCCTCACCATTCCACCCTCCTCTCGCCTCCCTCCCGCTCTCCTCACCCACTTCTTTTGTATCCTAACCTTAGCTACCACTACATAATGATCAGACAGACCCCCTCCAATACCCCTATACACCCTAGCATCCATCACAGATTTCTTCATTCGTTCATCCACACATACATAATCAATCAATGACTTTCGTTCCACCACTGTCTTATCCTTCATCGTCAACATCCGTTTCCACGTGTACCTGTGGACTAAGCTGCATAAAATTGTCTAATGATAGCCAACATATACTGCTAAAACGTGTCAGAGCTTCAAGGGGTTAATAGGGACGATAGGACAATACACCAGCACACTTGCGTAAGAGCTTCTTGGCCTGCATGCTTTTGGGTGTGTGCTTCTCATATATTCTTCCCACGCCTTGAATAAGTGTCCTTGGATTTGTTTATTGGTTGCTCGTTGGTACCTGGACAATGTGCCTTCACTAACGAACTGTAGGCTACCTCCACACTAACTGTTTAGCTTCTTCAAGCAGATCGACCCACAGATAAAGTGGAAGTTTGGATTTTCCTGCTCGACGATTTAATGCACCGTGCCAACTTTCACAATCATTGTTTTTCCTGGTTGTTTGAAAAACACCAATTAGGAAATCTTATGGAGATAGAGAGGAAAATTATGGTAATTGCGACAAATATACACTAGACTGACATTAGGAATGCACTAGAATGTATCATAGGTAGGCTAGTACGGTAATAACCTGCATAATTACACTATAAAAATATCGCAAAGTATCCTTTGTATTGGAATACAAAATATAAATAGCCTATATTTACTAAGAAAGTTAAAAATAAGGATTTTTAGAAATCGAAGGAATTCAGAATAAAAGCTGTGGAAGCACTGAATGCATAATCAAATTTTGGATGGTGAACTAAAAAACCTGCTTACCTGTACCGGTGCATATTTTAAAGTCAGCAGTAGGCTATAATTCATATTTTTTCACCAAACAACTTTAGTTCCTACTTCTAAACTCAATTAATGAAATCAACAAATACATGTGGCACTCCAAGGACTCGAACCTAGGATTTTTTTTTTTTTTTTTTCCATATTCCAACTTACTTCCTCTCGGGCAGAGGCTGAGAGCCTTAACATTCACCGCTTTACAATGAACAGTGAAGCCTGTGAGGTCTTGTTCCAGTCTAGGGAGTGAGACATGTGAAGCACGTAGAGTACAACGAGCACCTGCCATCTTGCCTTCACATGAGGCACGGTGCTCACTCATGGCCCGAAACGACCCCATCTCTGAAGCCACCTCGTTCCCGTGCTTCACTGTCTCATCCCCTACACTCGGACTCTCACACTTACACACACACAACGCCACCTGTTGAGCAGATAACTCACCAGGCATTGCACCCCTATAGCATATTTTCTATCTATCTATCTATCTATTGCCTGACGCCGTGATCCCCGAAGGGGTGGCCACGAACGAACCGCCCCCATGCACCTCTGTCCCCAGTCAGTCGACGCCCCTCCCCCCAACCAGCACCGCCTTCGTTCATGTAGTTCCTCACTCCATCCTTCCATCTCATATAGCATATATATCTATAGCATATTTTGAATATGGGAATATTCATACAGTGCTATTTAATCAGGGAACAATGAGGGTATTTTATTGACGTTTCGGTGGGCTTGTGGTAATGCACTGATACCAGGTACAGCACAAATTCCATCCTAATAATATCTTCCCATTGATACATCGGGATTTGAACCCGGGACCTTTGGATTACCAGGCCAGTGGCAAGACCACTCCACCACACCTCCCCTGTGTGGATAGGCTATACTCACGCCAAAATTCTGCGCATTTATGCATTACGCTCTCAAGACAGTTAAAGAATTATGCTATGCACAAGCCTACGATTTATTATGCAGTAAACAGTACCGTACTGGTCAGGAACACTGCTGTAAGAAGAGTGACACAATCTGGGGTTTTTATTGCATTAAACTAACGGTATGACCTGCTGCGAACCGTCTCATTCATTTGCTGCGAACAGGCATAACAAATTCTGACCGTACCTGCGGCGAAACGTCACTTGCTGCGAAACATCTCGACCCCCACCTTTTTCTAGTCCGGTAATAGAATTGAAAACGATAGGCTATAGCCTAATAACGTTTTAAATGTGGTTTTCGACGAGAATAAAACGGCGCGTTTGTGCCGAAAATCGGCGGCGGGGGGGGGGGGGGTCCGCCGTCGCTTCGGATCGTTGCGGTTTGTTTACCGAGGACGCTCGAGGTTGTTGTTGTTGTTGTTGTTGTTCCCCAAGCTGCCTGGCCGAACAGCCCCAAGGCTCCGAGCAAGGCCAAGGCCATAACCGTGCGCCCCCACAGAACCCTCACAGTCTCACGGCCGACCACAATAAAGCCTGGGTGACCGAAGCCACTCCATGGCGGGGAGCTGAGGAGGGTGCGGAAACGCCCGGGAAACCAAAGCCCCACCCAGGGCCCCTCAGCAATTATGAAGAGAAAGTTGAGGGGCAAAGGAAAAAATGTGACGCTTTGGCTTCCAATCTAGGTAGACTGGGAAGAGAACGCCGTCACTTGAGATCTAGAAAATATAAAAGTAAAAGTAACAGTCAGAGTAAGCTATGGGTATGGCAGACTCGCAGAGATCGCTCAGTTCTCACTCTGATAGACCAGCCCATCACCAGGACGCTCGAGGTTACTACGGCCAGCTGTTTTGCCCCCTGCCGGCCACATAGCCTATAGGCCTATGACTATTATTATAGCCTAATCCCCCCTCAACCCTGTCCTGTATCCCACGCCCTATAACGCAAGTCGGTAAATCTACAGTTATGCTACCCCTTCCCCCCCTTCAAAACACGGCTTTTAGCGTGTTTTTGGATGGTTCAGCAGACGCGGAAACTGGAAAAAAACTTATTTTGATAAACAATTATCACCAACCAGATAGCCTACGAGTTTTTCAGGTAATTTTTGTTGTTGTTTTTTATTTTTTATTTGATATACAGTGTTGTTTAATACCGAGGACCGTCGCATTTTAGTATTTTTATTATTAGCCTAACCTAACCTAACTAACCTAACTTAACCGAAAACTAACCTGTCTCGCGACCGGTCTAAACCCAGCTCACGTTCCCTGTTTATGGGTTCGCGAAGGTTAGTAATACTTCAATGTATCTATTACAAGTCAAATATACATTTCCGCGCACCATCAATGCATGCTAAGTCTACTACTAATAATATTAACCCATTAGTACCAACAGAATAGCGACAAAATAGGGGTAGTATAACTGTAGATTTATCCGCAAGTCTTTATCAAAAGATGGACCCAACAACTGGTTATAGCCTATAGGCTAAGCTTAGCCATTTGAAGTCGACCGCCAAGGCGGGACCGGGAAGTCACTCCGAGCGTAAAGTAAACAAAGCGACGCTACTTCCACGAACGCAACCGAGTTGTCTTTAGCATATATTTCGTCTCATATTATCATTATAAAAGTGTCCCCATTGTTTTTTTAGTGTTTCGTACACCAGAAAAGGGTGTAGCCTAGTTTGGTGTTGGATGCGTGGAAACCGAAAAAAAATATGGTTTAATGTTATTTTAATACCACAAATTTTGTTGATATATTTGAAGATAAATATTGAATCTATATGCTCTAAAGATCATAAGAAAACTTGTTTTAACCCTCGGCAAAACCTAATAAAAAAGTATGGTACTAACATTTCTTTTTCGTAACAAGGTTGTCAATACGGTACTTTCAGTCATCGATAGCTCTAAAGATAATATGAAAATGTGTTAAACCCTCGGAAAAACCTAATATATAAGTATGGTACTAAAATTTTATTTTCGTAACAAGGTTGTCAATACGGTACTTTCCCGTTATCAATGTACAATCAAGCTGAAGATTGCAGAGTAAACACCATAGACTTCATCGACTTTTCTTTCACCTTCGACAGCCAATTTATTTATTTTTTTTATTAAGGGATTAGTAGTCCACCAGCGGGGGTGTGGGGGCGGCAGCCCCCACCCATAATACTAGGTTAGGTTGTTGTTGTTGTTGTTGTTTTTCCCCAAGCTGCCTGGCCGAACAGCCCCAAGGCCCCGAGCAAGGCCAAGGCCATAACCAAGCGCCCCCACAGAACCCTCCCTGCCGACCACAATAAAGCCTGGGTGACCGAAGCCACTCGATGACGGGGAGCTGAGGAGGGTGCGGAAACGCCCGGGAAACCAAAGCCCCACCCAGGGCCCTGTGCCCCTCAGCAATTATGAAGAGAAAGTTGAGGGGCAAAGGAAAGATGTGACGCTTTGGCTTCCAATCTTGGTAGATTAGGAGGTCAATCCACGCAAGAGATGCCGTCACTTGAGATCTAGAAAATATATAAGTAAAAGGAACAGTCAGAGTAAGCTATGGGTATGGCAGAGATCGCTCAGTTCTCACTCTGATAGACCAGCCCATCACCACATGACTAGAACCCAATCCTCTCAGCATCAGCTAGGAAAGGCCCTAGAAAGCCGCCTTTGGCGGGGGGATAGCTCCCCTATTTCAACCCTTTTCGGGGTTGGGCACCCGCCCAAGGTTGTTAGGTTAGGCTAATGTCTTCAAATCACTATTGGGGAGCGAGCGTGTCTCAACATCGATCGATAGGCCTAATGGGGAAAATAGTTTTTCCCAAGATTTCTAATTAATTACAAACACTATATATTGATGCAAATTACCAATTTAGTTTATAAAAAACACTCGGAAAATTTGTGGTATTAAAATAACATTTTTCCAAAAATATGTATTAAATCGTTGGCGGTAGGCCTACCTGTCAAATACAGTAGGTGTCCAGTAACTAAAATCAGTATATATTAAGCAAACCACCCACCAATTTTCATGACAATTTTGAAATGCATGTTGGAATCCCTATAAACTGTACTTCATTTTCATGTAAGTTTGATAATTTGGAAAAAATGGATTAAGGGAGAAAATTAACATTGAAAATGATGTGTAAAAAGTCTCCCATAAACGGCGGCCCGCTATGTTATTGTAGTTTGCGGCCTAATTTCGTCTGTTAATTCACTTTCTCCTTAATTGGACCCCCTATGAAGTACAACAGATTATGATGACATAAGTGACGGGTGTTTAGAGGGGGCAGAACTCCCCCTTCAACATATTACGTGTCCCACAGTAACTTCTATTATATAAACAACCCAAGAATTTTCACAGATTTTTTAAATTTCATTTAGGCTGTAATATAACCTATACTCCATGTTAAAATAAGTGTCAACCCTCGAAAAATTCTATTAAGGAAGATACAGAACCTAGAACCTGTAACGATATTTGTCCAGGGTTCCCCTCCCCATAGACGGCACACAACACGACTCGGCGGACCTCTTTCTCCCTGCCTTTCAGTTTAATTAACACTAGGAATTTACCTAATTTTCTATCCAACCAGCGGGGGTGTGGACAGTGGGGGCGGCAGCCCCCACCCATTGTGACCCATAATACTAGGTTAGGTTAGGTAAGGTTGGTAGGTTAGGCTAAAATCTTTAATGTTGCTTAATTGTTGGATAATGGATAATGAGCTTACTGGGCAAGTTCATTTTCTATCCCATGTATCATCCAACAACTTTTGCCAAAACTTGACTGGGTTTTTTTTTTTTTTCATTTTGGGAGTTTCTTAAGTTGAAAAACAAGAAAACCCGAGCCAACTTCTTTTTTGCACTTGCTGTCTTTTATGCAGCTGAAAAATCTTAAAATCCGAGCCAACTTTTGCCAAAACTTGGCTCGGGTTTTTTCATTTTGGGGTTTTCTCAAGTTGAAAAACAACAAAACCCGAGCCAACTTTCATCATAAAAGCCATTATATCGCCTTTTTATGTCTTTAACCCCACATTTTTCCTGACCATCATAGCCCTCCCCACTATCGGGCGCCGTGTCTTAAGATCGTTGGATAAAGGGGAAAACTATTTTTGCGGAGGTTGAAACTAATGTCAATCACTATATATTGATGCAAATAAACTAAAACTAAAAAAAAAAAAATGAAAATATTTGGTGGGTGGTCTCCTTAATATTTTCCGCCTAGCTTAACCTAACCTAACTTAACCTAACCGAAAACTAACCTGTCTCGCGACTGGTCTAAACCCAGCTCCCATTCCCTGTGTATGGGTGCGCGACGGTCTAAACCCAGCTCACGTTCCCTGTGTATGGGTGCGCGACGGTCTAAACCCAGCTCACGTTCCCCGTGTATGGGTGCGCGACGGTCTAAACCCAGCTCACGTTCCCCGTGTATGGGTGCGCGACGGTCTAAACCCAGCCCACGTTCCCCGTGTATGGGTGCGCGACGGTCTAAACCCAGCTCACGTTCCCTGTGTATGGGTGCGCGACGGTCTAAACCCAGCTCACGTTCCCCGTGTATGGGTGCGCGACCGGTCTAAACCCAGCTCACGTTCCCTGTGTATGGGTGCGCGACGGTCTAAACCCAGCTCACGTTCCCTGTGTATGGGTGCGCGACGGTCTAAACCCAGCTCACATTCTGTGTATGGGTGCGCGACGGTCTAAACCCAGCAGCCCAGCTCACGTTCCCCGTGTATGGGTGCGCAACCGGTCTAAACCCAGCTCACGTTCCCTGTGTATGGGTGCGCGACGGTCTAAACCCAGCTCACGTTCCCTGTGTATGGGTGCGCGACGGTCTAAACCCAGCTCACGTTCTCTGTGTATGGGTGCGCGACGGTCTAAACCCAGCTCACGTTCCCTGTTTATGGGTTCGCGAAGGTTTGTAATACTTCAATGTAGCCTATCTATTTCAAGTCAAATATACATTTCCGCACATCATCAAACCATACTAAGTCTGCTACTAATAATATTAACCCATTAGTACCAACAGAATAGCGACAAAATAGGGGTAGTAGCCTATAACTGTAGATTTATCGGGAAGTTTGTTAGCCTAGTTGAAAGGGATCTACAGATAGGATGTCTAAATAGTGAGTAGGCTACGCCGCTACAGGTATTGTACCCTACATAGTTTTGGAAAAACTCCATTTATTGGTCACCAATTTTCCCATGGATTTTTTTATTTTTCCCTGTTAGTTTTCATCAATATATAGTGTTTAGAAATAATTAGAACCCTCGGCGAAACCGTTTTCCCCATTATACAACGATCTTAAGACACGCCGCCCGATAGTGGGGAGGGCTATGAAGTACAGGGAAAATGAGGGGTTAAATGCGTAAAACTGCGATACAAACGTATTCAAGCAAAACTTGGCTCGGGTTTGAAGGTATTACAAAGGCCTAAAACCCAATATTTCGAAAACCCGAGCCAAGTTTTGGCCAAAGCTGGCTCGGATTTTGCGAGTTTTTAGACAACAAAATGACAGTAACCTCATTTAGAAATTTGGCTCAGGTTTCCCGAAATTGCAAACCCATATAACCCGAATTTTGGAAAACCCGAGCCAGCTTTTGGCCAAAGCTGGCTCGGATTTTGCGAGTTTGTAGACAAACAAATGACAGTAACCTCATTTAGAAATTTGGCTCAGGTTTCCCGAAATTGCAAAGCCATAAAACCCGAATTTTGGAAAACCCGAGCCAAGTTTTGGGAAAAGTTGGCTCTGATTTTGCGAGTTTTAAGAGTAAACAAATTACACTAACCTAATTTCGATTTTTGGCTCATGTTAAGCTATCATAGTGTTTACAAGCCTATACCCCTTTGAAAGGACATTAGCCTAACCTAACAACCTTACCTAACCTATCCTAGTATTATGGGTGGGGGCTGCCGCCCCCACACCCCCGCTATTTGCATCTTTGACAGATTGTTTGTGTATTTGTCTGTGAAAAGGGGGTAATTGTTTAGTGTATGGCCTGCTAAAGAAAATGGATTTTTGAGCACAGACTAAACCAAATGTTCACTACTGTATTTACATAGCTGGTCATTAACCTAACCTAACCTAACCTAACCTAACCTAACCTAACCTAACCTAACCTGGGCATCCTGGGGGCTGCTGCCCCCAGACCCCCGTTGGTCTTGGGATGAAAAGTGATAAAAAACTCGTATCTCTTACCTCATTATTCAAAGTTTTGTATTTGGTTTAATATACACTTCCCAGGTCATTTGAACAGTTCTATTGCTTCTATATATCATATAATACACCATAGAATACGTTTTTAATAACTAGAAAAAAGAGGACTTCGATTAAACAATTACGGAAATACCTTAAAACACGAGCCAAGTTTTGCTTAAATAATTTTGTTTTCGCCGTTTTTAAACCCGCGAAAGTATGAAAGCCTAATTGCATACCTTATTGAGGTGTGGAGGGAGTAGGTGGGGAAGAGATGCGTCCACGTTTTCGACGAGGAGTTACGACGAGTAGTGGTTTTATTTAAAAACCAATAATGACCGCATCGCCACTGGTCTGCCGGTTCATAATAGTAACATTCGTTTGAGCAGAGTTTGCAGGAAACAGAGGTAGGCAAACAACCATGGTCAGTAAAAACCTTAAGGGCTGCACTATTGTTCCTTGTAGTGTCAATAATCACTGAATGTGGGAGGGGTGAACAACCATTACAAGCGGCGTCCATGACTAAAGTGAGGAGAGACTTAAATGAAGGTGTGTATCTGTGATTGGTTCAGTGCAATGACGTAATCAAGGTCAATAAACTCACCTGATAGGTTGCTGGTTGTATGCGTGACGGAATCTATGAGTTTAATGACGTGGTCAGAAAAAAAACCCAATAAGAATCCAGAAGTGTTTCGTGACGTATTGCGCAGGAGTTAGGAAATGAAACTCAGTATTTCCAATGAGGATTGGCAGATGGCGTGATAGTATTACAAAAGTTGAAGGGTAGAGCTCTCCAGTTCACGAAAAAATGGCGTCGCTGAAAGCCGCGCCGTCTATAAGAGAGCATTGACAACCGTTTTACGGTAGGTAGACATGTTGTTACCGGTTTTTTTAATAGGTTTTGCCGAGGGTTGAAACTAATTTTAATATGATGCTTAGAGCATATAGATTCCATATCTGTCTTCAAATATGTCAAAATAATTGGTGACCAATAAATGGAGTTATACTATAGTTTTAACTATAGGTCAAGGTCATGGTCATTAAGGACTGGAAAGTATTTTAATGGTAAGTAAATAGGTAAGATGAGGATTGGTTATTAGGCTAGGGCCTAGGGGCTAGCCTAGGCTATGTGAGATGGGAGGCGATTCTACTCTTGGATGCTGCGCCACTGCGGGGACAACTCCCCACACACATACTGCCCGTGTGCAGCCCTCTGCGAGTCCCCAAGCTAAAGCTAAAATTAAGAGGCTGTGATTCAGAACAAACAAATATTACCTAGCCTATCAACGGAGCCGGTGGCCCGGTGTTATTAAAGGTACATCCCGATTCCCGAGTATCGTCTCCGAGACTCGTCATGGACGTATGGGCGGCTCAGGGAACTCACTGCCAGAGTTGCCGACGGCGTTAATAATGGGTATTTTTCTTTGGAGTGCATTGGATTTCCTGGCATTAAGCCGCACTTTCCTTTACCATCATTATCTCCGATAGACTGGAAATGGTGTCGTATTTCACACCCAAATGCCATAAAAGGGTGTCCAATATCAAGCCAACTCAACCCTCATTCAAAACACTTTCGGAGCTTGATAACAGTTTTAAGACTTTGTGTATGTATCCATATACAAATAATCGATTTGGATGTGATAATTATAAATGTACCTAGCTATATCCTCAGAATATCCGAAAGAAACGTCATAATCGTATGAAAGGGTGATAACCTATCTTTGTATACATATACTCAAAATTAAGCCATTATATTATATGCATACCCATCACAATGTTGTACAAATTCAAGTAGATCAAAATAATCCCGAAATAATTACTCAAATAATAATCTTAACATGTACATTTTTTTTTTTTTTAGAAATGTCGGAACATAGCCGCAGCCGTGGTGCCGCTACATTCGTGTTTACAATCAGTAATCATGATTATATTTTGATGTATTGTACTTGATTTTATTGGATTAGGTTAGTTATTGTTGGTCAGTTTAGTCAATACAATAAAGCCAAGTTAAATACATTGACATAAAATCGTGATTAGGCAAGAATGTAGATCGGGCATTGCGGCTGCTTTACCATAGGGGTAAATATATGCCAAGCACGCCGGTATTCGTCTGCTATAGCTGGGAGGTGGACCCCTGCATGGTAGTGTTCGTCACCTACAATATTCCGCCACTCATACTCAGAATTATTGAAATGTTAACCTAGGCAATTATTTATTACTCTAATATTACAAAGATAAATGTTTTGTATAATTCCACCTCATATATGATGTCACAAACAATCTTCAATTGTATTCTAAGTTATTGCCGATATGTCTAGTTGTCGATCATTGCAGTTCTTGAAATACCTCATAATATTTATTATATTACGATGTTTCATCTGTATTATATTCTTTGTTTTACTTTGTACAGTAGTGGTTATTTTGTAATATATATTTACATTCATGTTCAACAATAGTAGTAAGCAAATGTTGTATATATTATATAGGCATATACATTTTGAAGGCAGGCTCGTAAAAATTGTACATTTTGTGCCACCCCACTGATAAGTGGGTGGGTTATCAGACTTTGGGGTGACACAAAATGCAGCTTTATATTGGTTATACCATTTGGGAAGGACCAGCCAGGGTTTAGGTGTGGAAATGGACAGCCCCTTTGCTCAAGCCTCTTCTGAATTATAGAGTAAAAGTAGCAACGTTCACTCATTTTAACTTGAGGGGAGACACTTGTTACAGGTAGCTCTGCCTTTTGTCTCCTTCATTAACATAGAACAAAAAGAACAAATATGACATAGACTATACCCTGTTCCAAATATGTAGGCCAAAGTTTTTGAACATGAATATCTATAACTACGATTAGGGTTCACGATTTATGGCCTACATATTTGAAACAGGGTATCGTGGCATTTTAGAGATAGGCGGAGAGTGTGGCTTAAGTATAAATTATTATGTTCCTTCCAACAACCAACTATACTCCTAAAATCGATTAATGAAATTTACAAACACATGTGGCAGTCCGTGGATTCGAACCCAGGATGCTCACACCGAAAATCAACACCTTATACATCGCACCACGAAGACAGTTAAAGGATGGTATAAAGACAAAAGTAAAATCCTAATATTTAATATGAAAAACAAACCAAACAACATACAAGAAATAGAAGTGGTAAAACAAATTAAATATCTAGGAATAAAAATTAATGATAAATAAAAAATGTGTTTAAAATGCCACAGGAACGAAAGGACCGGCGTCACAGGCCAGGATAGCTATAAGGATCACCACACCAACTTCATTGTCTCCCTTCCACATAACTCCACATATGTATATGTCTCTCCAATCACAGCCTTCTAGTATATAACCCACATTACTTTATTCCTTAACATTTTGTATGTAGGCCTACCGACTAAGTATGTATTTAATTAAGGTACCAACCATGCATGCAGACTATAATATTTTCATTGTGTAGGTACGACGGAGATCTGAAGACACCTCAGTAAACCTATGCCCCTTCCCCTCTGTTCTGGAGTCCACCACGACTGTCCGGTAATACGAACCTCAGCCGTGTGACTCGCCTAGTCATTCTGGGCAATTATTTTGTTTCAATGCTCCCCAGGTCTCTCAACTTGAGATATTAATTGTTTCTTTGTTTGTTAATCCGTCACTTAACCCGGGAGCTGCGGGTAGACTCTTAAGAGTTCCCCCGGCGCACTGCGGGTAGACTCTTAAGAGCAGAGACTTTGAACACGTACCAAAACCGCGCGTTTATAGCCAGGCGGCTGAAAATTGGTGTGGGTATTGTACTACATGTCAACTCTCGATACCACCCCGCCAAACGCTCGCCCCGCACTCGTGCAAGCACCACCGCGCCAGTAACCACGCACTAGTCATGGAGCCTACACGTCCCTCACGCTCGCTCCCTGATGACACAACCAGCCCTCCTTCTGGTGGTGTTAGCCGCCGTGGAAGGCAGAGGGTGGCTGCCAAAGACCCTAGCTACCAGTACGACACGCCCTACAGCTCAGAGGACGAATCACCAGCACCAAAAGCACGTAAAACACGTGCAAGCAGGGCAATGGCACAGAGGTCATTGGTCTTTCGGGACACTGCCACCACGACCCAGGCCACTGCAACAACCACTACCACCACCACTGCCACCACTGCCACCCCTGCCACCCCTGCCACCGGTACCAGCGACGCAGGAGGCCGCCCTAGGGCTGCATTACCTGCGGGGGCAGGAAAAATTAAAGGCACGGGCGTAGGGAAGAGAACCCGTACGCCAGCCACAGTGCCCCTACCACCACCACCACCACCAGCCGCCCCTGGCCCAGCTGCCCCTGCTGCCCCTGCCGCCCCTGCCGCCCCTGCCGCCCCTGCTGCCCCTGCCGCCCCTGCCGCCCCTGCCCAAGGAACAGGGAAGGGGAAGGGGAAAGGGAGAGGGAAAGCGACTGGGAAAGCGACTGCTGGCCCTGGTGTCCCTGCCGGCCCTGCTGCCCCTGCCGCCCCTGCTGCCCCTGCCGCCCCTGCCGCCCCTGCCCAAGGAACAGGGAAGGGGAAGGGGAAAGGGAGAGGGAAAGCGACTGGGAAAGCGACTGCTGGCCCTGGTGTCCCTGCCGGCCCTGCTGCCCCTGCCGCCCCTGCCGCCCCTGCTGCCCCTGCCGCCCCTGCCGCCCCTGCCCAAGGAACAGAGAGAAGGGCGACAGGCACCACCATCATCTTGCCATCAAGGCCACGCACCACTGCTGCCCCTGCCGCCGCCGCCCCTGCCGCCGCCGCCGCCCCTGCCACCGCCCCTGCCACCACCTCTGCTGTCCCTGTCCATAAGACTCCCGCACGTGCCAAAGTGACCCGGAAAAATCTTACACCATCTAAGTATGCCGCCCTGCTGTTTGATGGTGATTCGCAGGACATTGGCAGCCCGGGTTTCGACGACGAAGCCCTAGCACGGGACCAAGGGTGGGGGGATTTGGGAGTGGACAGTGGGAGTGAGTCCGACGTCGGTGACGAAAACGAGGAAGGGCATCGTCTGTCGAGTGAAGAGGAGGGTAATGATGATGAAGTGCTGTATCGCGACCATGGAAGCGATATTTCAGACGCAGAAGAAGACGCAGACGACATTCCGATCCCTGGCATGCCTTCGTTCGATTGGTCTGACGGGGTCAATTTTGTACCTGACGTGCCCCAGTTCAATCCTGGGACGTCAGGAACAACTGACAACTGGCCCTGTGATGATCAAGCGAACGAAAGCGACTTCTTCCTCGCTTTTTTCGACATGGAGGTAATGACGTACATCGTTGCCCAAACAAACGCCTACTACAGGTGGGTGTTTGGCAGATTGGACGTCCTTTCTCCAAAAGCGAGAATACGAGGCTGGGTGGATACGACTGTGGCAGAATTTCTGACGTTCTTTGCCTTGTTGTTCCTCATGCCTCTGATCAAGAAGCATGTGTTGCAACACTACTGGAAGCACGACCCTCTCATCGCCACCCCAACTTTCAATAAGTTCATGACTCGTGACAGATTTTTGTTGCTGCTAAGATTTATGCACTTTGCAGACAACGAAAATCCTAACAGGATTGACAGGATATGGAAAGTTCGGGATGTGTTCACCATGTTGTTGGAGAGGTATAGGAAATACTTTTACCCCTTCCTCAATTTGGTGATTGATGAGTCGCTCGTGCTCTTCAAAGGACGTCTTGTTTTCAAGCAGTATATCCCCTTGAAGAGGCATAGGTTCGGAATCAAGCTCTTCGTGTTGTGCGACTGTGAAACTGGAATAGTGCTTGACATGATCGTGTATACAGGCACTGACATTGACATACCGAAAGCCGCTGCCAATGACCCCATGGGCATGTCAGGTGCCATCGTCAGGAAAATGTTGGCACCTTACCTGGGCAAAGGCCACATCATCTACACTGACAACTGGTATACTTCTCCTGCTCTCTGCCAGTTTCTTTATGACAACCAAACGGGGTCATGTGGGACTGTCAGAAAGACAAGAAAGTTTATGCCAAAGTTCACAGGTGATGTCATTCCTCTCACAGATGCCTCCTCCAGTGACACACCTTCAGAAGACGACCTGGCCAAGGAACACCGCGAGAGGCATGTGCGAAGAAGGCGACGAAAGGGGCAGAAATACAAGCAGCTCGAGAAGTGTGGGAAACTGATAGCCCTGAAGTGGAAGGATAAGCGAGACGTCCACCTGCTTTCCACCGTCCACACAGGTGCCCAGGTGGATTCTGGCAAAATCCACTACCGAACCAGGAAGACAATCTACAAGCCCGACATGGTAGTGGACTACACCAAAAACATGCGCCTGGTGGACAAGTCTGACTGTCAGCTGTCAGGTGTTGAGTGTCTGAGGAAGACTGTGAAGTGGTATCACAAGCTCTTCCTCCACCTAGTTGACATAACGATGCTGAACGCCTACAACTTGTGGTTGGTGAAGAAGGATATGGCCCCAAACCAGAAGCTGAAATTCCGGGAGTTCGTGTACAACGTCTCCTACCAACTCCTGGAGAAGTATGCCACCACCACTCACAGACGTACGGCATGGCGTGGGGATCACGTTCCTGACCGCATCCAGCTGGGTGTCGAAAGACACTACACAACCAACACCGAGCTGATTGGCACTCGTCACAGGCAGGTGCAGTGCACCGTCTGCAGCTCCAGTGTGAGGAAACCCCATGTGACCAAAAGAGTCACCTCAATGTGCGCCGAGTGCAAAGTTGCACTCTGCCTGGGTGACTGCTTCAGGGACTACCACACCTTCAAGAACTACTGAGTGTCGGCCCCTGCCCTGCCCTGCCCTGCCCTGGACTCGCCCCGTGCCCTGCCCTGGACTCGCCTCCTGCCCTGCCCTGCCCTGCCCTGGACTCGCGCCCTACCTTACCTGACCTGACCTAATTGATCACGCTACCTCATAATGTAACATATATATTATATAATGTATAAGTTCCAAAGATGTCCCTGTGATATAGCTTTTACATTATATAATTGTATGTTTCATTATTTAGTTTATAAGTTTCAAAGATTTACATGTAATATGCCTTATTTTTTTAGTATATCAATATATATGTTTGTTATTAGCCTAAGTAATGTGTATATAATTATTTTCTTACCTCAAATGAATTGTACAAAAATAAATATGTTTCAATAAATCATGTCAAACCTACTATGATAATAAAATAAAACAATAAAAAAAGAAAAAAAGAAAACAAGGTCATGTCATTGTATTCTTACAATATGATATATTCTATGAATATTTCATATTGTTTGAATACAATGGCATGATCTTGTAAAAAAAAAAATTTATAAAAATTTTTCTAGACAATATAAAACCTTCCCCATAACCCCCTCCTGGATTCGATCCCACTACCCTACGACACTTTGAGTTTTCCAGTCCGCGACCTTACCAACCATGCCACAGGAGCTCATACCAAATATCACTCAAAACTTCGTGTGTACAATCGAAATGACAATATACAAAAAAAAATGAATTATCCCACCAATTTACGTTTGTAAATTGATGGGATTATCAATTATATCATGCCAAGGTTTATAATAGTTTGTCTCTGTCAAGAATTAGTAATTATATAACTTTATTCTGTCAAAAATTGCCCAAACACTCAGCAAAATTGCCCCTCTCAGTGTGACTCCACTCATTTTCACACGGTCAGGCGGTCACGAGGTGACCCTTGCCGCTCCTTGATTCTCCAGCTACAGCAGCTCTGTCTGGGAACAAAATTGGTATAAATACAATAATGGATAAAATACTCTTCACAAATACATTTGTATTGTATAATATTGTAAATAAAAATGAATAATAACTGTGTGGGTGTCGAAAATTGCTCAACCAGCTTTCTTATGTCTCGCCTACGCGCGTATATTGGATTATACATAGTCATGACTGTCATACAAATAATTGCAGTAGGTCTCGAATATACATTTAGATTGCATATTACTTCGAAATAAATAAGTAAACGTTTCTCTGGTGGCAATCTACCCTTTCGCAGGTGTAAGGAGACACCAGTCTATATTTAGCCCTCTATCACAACAGGCAATCTGCCTGTGTTGACTCAGCACCGTCGCTGGTGGTCTATAAATATAGTACTTTATTTACAGTCAATGGCCTACATGTTTCTGTGGTACTTCACATGTGTCTAAAATGCAATGTCTGCTTGCATAAAAATGCAATTCTGAAGTCCATTTAGATGTACGACATACGCATGTCTCAGTTTCTCTCTCTCTCTCTCTCTCTCTCTCTCTCTCTCTCTCTCTCTCTCTCTCCATTCCTGACTCATGTTATTGTAGACCTGTTGATGGCAACGAACACCAGCCATCTGGTAGACATAAGGGTCAAAATACCAAACATCAATACGCCTGGGGCGCCTCCACAATTATCACTAAGCTGGTTATCTATCTAGAGATCTGCCTGACTTCCATCTCTCCACGACTCACTCACTCACTGCACCCCTGCATGCCTCCCTCCCACCCACCCACCCACCCCCAACCCCCCCTTTCAGGCTTCCGTCTGCTAGAAACACATTCACAATTTGCGTAAATATCGCATCAATTGGGCTATATGCGGTATATTCCTTGTTATATGGGACGCCTACATATGTACACGTCTTTATTATAGCATGAGAGTGCTCTAAATACAAGATTGACGTGATATTTATGGCGTAACACACCCTCTCCCCCTTTCATTCCCACCACAACTCACTCACACCTTGGTTCACGCATAGAAACTCATTGATAATGTGCGTAAATATCGCATGAATTGGTTTATATGCGGTATATATTTTGATATATGGCACGTATACATACGTACAAGTCTGTATTATAGCGTGACAGTGCTCTACGTACAAGATATACGTGATATGTATGGCGTAAACCACACTCTCAGCTCATAAATTGCCGCCAAACCTCCAACACATCTTCATTCCCGCCTAAATATTCTCTTATAATTCCCTTATATATTGCAATTTTTGGTCACTATGAGGCATATTCATTGTTATATGGGTGCCCTACACACGTATACATACTCTAAATAGCCTAAAAGGGCTCGAAAAAGGAGATATACGTGATAATACGCGGTAACCCACCCCCTCCTCCCTCTCCTTCTATCCCCTGCGCGCGTAAATATTCGGCAGGGAAATCTCGCCGCTCGATGACAATCTAGCCGCGCGGTGCCATTCGCTCCACATTTTTCAACTACGGACCGTTCCCCTACCCCCCCCAGACATTTTTTGGGGGGTCAAATATATATGGGCCGATGCACGCAAACATTCCCTACACGATGATGTACTTTTTATCGAAATTGGCAATAGGTCCCAAAATCATCATAGGTGCGCACAGTCTTACCCTGTAGAAAACCCCCTGTGCGCCGCGGAGAGGTTAAGACACTCAACTCATATCGATTGTTATTAGTACTGGCGATTAATACTAAGTTCATGTTTCACCTTTGTTGCCAGTAATTCACTGAGATTCTTAACCACATTTGTGTAGGATTTATCCTCAACCTATTATGTACCCTATCCCTTGTGTGTTACTATTACTATTGCTTCAGATGAGAAAACATCCCCGACTACGAATCTATATTCGAGAGTTGGAGATCGAAATGATTATGTTGAGACGATTCTATAACTCCTCAAGATAGACGTTACCTGAATTAATACCATCTACATGTCTATCTGATTACGTCAGCCCTGTACTTAGCTATATAACAATTATATGTCCCTAACCTCCCGTTGTTTTATCCACTAACTATATATGTTCCCAACCTTCCTAATGCAACCTCCATTTCACTAGACAAGATACCTAGGAGTAATTCCGAGATTTAATTAGGCAATTACTCATTGACTAGGAAAGCCCCCAGACCATCCCCAATTTCGTATGCAGGTCTGTGCTTAGGTAATTGTCGTGCCGGACAATATCGTCGTATTAATTTCGCGTGAGTTTGGCCACGGGTCATACTCGGTACAACCGCCTCAAAATTGTTATCCCATGAAAACACGTTTTTCTATGTATGCCACCGATCCACAGAAAACTAACTCTATACCTTGTGCTTGTACTAATCCATATCTGTTGATTTATATAATTAATAATGTCCAATTTGCATACGAACATCTCCAGAGAAGTGCAGGAAAACGACCTAGTCTCTCTCTCTCCATTATGAGATAGATCGATGTCACTCATGCATGTAACCATTCCTAAGTTAAAAAAAAAGTTATTCATAATAATCTGTTTAGTGACTGCGTGCCCAGTGGTAACCTTTTGAGCCACCCTGTCCTTTTCCTCTCCCCGTAGGCCTACCAACCCAACTTCACAACCCTTCCCCTCGCATGACGCCCATCAGGATGTTTTATATTCCGTGCCGAGTCAGTTCCGACTCGAACCCCAGTATGCAGAGAGTGTAAACCTATCCTTGTATCTCTTTTGACTATCCTCTAACCTAAATAAACCACACCCCACACCTGAACCGTAGGGGGGAACTGCGCGAGGCTATGTCTCCTTCCCCCTCCCCGTGAAAGAGGGTAGGCCAAAAAATGTCCCCTCACGACCCCAGACAGCTGTGCTTTTTTTAGTCATTTAATATAATATGAACCAGAATTTGCCCGATCGATATTGTTACGACACTGCCCATGTCGAATCGTATTCCGTGCATATAACCAGGTTCCATTCTTTATTTGGACGACTAATACCGTCATTCCTGCATGCCTTTCGTTTAGTAAGTTAAGTATTTTTCCATTCACCATTGTGTTCCTCCTTTCCGTCTCTTTCCACACCTATTATACGTCTAACCAGTCACCCTTTCTAGTCCACAGTCCACGCTACTCTGTTTCGTATCTCTGTTGTTTAATATATATTAATTGACAAATCTGCATACGATCCTCTTCAGAGAGATCTAGGAAAACGACCTAGATGTCTTCTCTCCATTATGAAGACGAAACGTGTGTAAGTCCCATGCATGCACTGTGGGTTCGTTTCTAGCATCTAAGTAGTTATATAATTGGACTTGAGTTATTCAACCAGGTTCCATGTTTTTATATTAACGACGGCTAAAATACCGTCATCCCCTGCATGTCAACATTTCCTAAGTTAACTTTTGTTTCTATCCACCAATGTTTTGGGTAACAACAGCGTGCCCAGTTGTAACCTTTTGAGTCGCCTGTCTCTTCCCGTACCAACCCAAACTCACAACTTTCCCCTAATGAGACGCCATCAGGATGTCTTATTTTGTGCCAAGCAAGTCATTTTCTCAAGCTTCCGTAAGCAGAGAGTACAAACCTATTATTGTATCCCCTTTAACTATCCCCTAACCTCACTAGCCACCACTACAACCTTACAGCAGAAATAATGCGCGTGAGGCTAGCCCCCCCCTCACTCCCCTCGTAGGAGGCAAGCTCCCTGACTTGCAATTTTTACAAAATCACGGTTCATGATACCCACGAGTGAGTCTCGTGAGTGAGAGCTAGATCCAATGATCCATTATAACGCAATATATAACCCCCAATATCCTCAACTAAGATAGTAACCCCATCAACGTAAAAAACGCCATACCCCAATATTCCAGGCCTAGCTGGCACCCAACCCAATAGGATACCCCCAACCCTCGGCCGGCGCGTCGGTACCCCCTCGCGTAGGTCTACAGGCATCTTGAGTGCCCACCAAATTCTTGCTAGAAACTCCGGGGGCCTACAACCTATCCCAACATCCAAATTCCAATTCCAGCCTAAATCCTATTCCTACCCCGTTCCTATTATAACCCCAAGTCCCCCTTAACCCGTCTTAAATTCCTAATAGCATTTCAGCTAGCTCAGAGGAGGATCCTAGAGATAATATTAACATGGACTGCCTTACCGCTCGAGTCCAAAGGCGCTGGACAAACTATTTTTTTTTCCTTCCCCAACATCCTCCTCCCAGCCCTTATTCATAATTTGTCTTAGAGTAAATGTCAGAAAAAGGTAAATCATATTGCGGCCTACATATGCTAACTTTATTCTAGACCTTTAATGCTACCCTCTTTCTCCAAGGGATTAAATTAACTTGTGTTCCGCTCCGACATCCAAAAGTCAGACAAAGGAACCCCCTCTCTCCTCCCTCAATCTATAATTCCCCCCCCCCCCCCCCACACACACACCCCGCCAAAAACAAGAAGTTCCGGAGGTAGATGCTCACGCAATGGAAGTGCCGCACTCGTGGATATATTACCCAGCTCCACCCTCAGGATATACAGTGATTTTCGGTGTTCGCAATCTAAGTGCATCCGTGAGGGAGTGAATCGATCCTTGACCAATATATTGTTGCAACTGAGAAACCAGGGGCAAGATTATATCTCTCAACAACAGATTTATAAATTCTTTTGATTGTCTCATAAACGTATTGTCAGCCGGCTCGCCACTACTTTAGGTTTAAAGGCAATCATAACTCATAACCGGTCTTTGGTAGAAAGATTTTGTTATGTTAGAAGGGATTACGCGAGTTTAGGAGAAGACTCGACGAGAAAGATTCCTGGGCAAACAATTGCTGTTTGACCGAAAGGCGAAAAGCCGCTCGCACGTCTGAACCTCCCATAAGCCAGAATAGTAAGAAAAGTTGTTTCTCCCGACTCTCTTACGTTAATTCGATCCACTGTTTTCTCTGGCTACGCCGATGACAGAGGCATTTAAGGCTTTCAGAGGAATCCCATAACGACGAGTCAACAACGGCTAGGCAAATTAGCCCAACTGTAACCTTCTCTACACTCCCGGACACCTTGGACGGCCTCGGATCCGCTGTTAGCCCCCAACACACCAGCTCAAGATAACGAATCGTTGAAGTAAGGTGATCAGAAGTACAATTCCTGAACGTTGGAAGTGGGAAGCGAAGATCTCTCCAAATCCGCGAGCAGTGCTAAGAGATTGTAAAAAGACCAATAACCTAACCGAGTGCTCCAACATCTATTGTTCGTGTGAATCCTATTACGTACCCTATACCCGAGTGTTTTTCAGTTCAAATAAAGCTGTATTACAAACCATTTATCCACGATTATTTATGTCCTCTGTTGATTCCCTTTATGTACTTTGCAATATATCCAATAGACCAGTCTTGCAGAACTCACCTATAGCCTACCAAGTTAAACCTGTATAAAATCAGGGCATAACAATCTCTATTAATTTATCTATTACTCTTTCTGCTTCCTGGATTGTATGAGCTAAGAGTAGTCTGTCATCGGCATAAAATAATGAATTTATTTTGAAACACTCATGCATCTACAAACCCTCCTTTATTTTCTAACTGCTTAATTATCTCATAAGTTATTAATTTAAATAATGTTGTGGACCCCGTACAGCCTTGTCTGATAGTAAAACTTTTCTCAGAGAGCGAGCTACAAACAGTCGAGGGGCTAGAAACGTTTTGTTGACACAGGAAGCAACGTTATTGCCACTTCTACCATATCTGTTTATGCATGTATTTATTTACCACGGAATAATGCATCACACTGAGTTATCCTTCCAGTTTATTGGACATTTGCTGCAGCTTACTAGGTATTTATAGTGTAGTAATACCATAATCAGGAATATTACTGGTATATAGTATGTGACAATAGGTGGCAACGCTATGTTCTTGGAATAGCATGTTATCATCAACAGGGTGTCAGACTGGGGACAATTTTCTTTTAATACTACAGCAAATATGGGAAGGCCTGCGGGAAAATTGACATTGTAGTGTTTTGGCCATTTTATCCCCTCTAAAGATAAATTAAGACATAAACGCAAATATTAACTTTGCATATACAATAATTAACTTACTAAAGGTGACATGGTACCTTGACATCCTGTTAGTGGCCTCACCTCGGAAATACCCGAGAGTGACTCTCCCACCAACAACCAAGAAGACCAAGACCAAGGAGAGGCATGGTGGTGTCAGGCTGTGTAGTGTTGTGGAGCTTCAAAGGTTACACTACACGTATACAAGTAAGTTAAAACACTTTAGTATACACTGATGCCATTCATCATGGTATTTGGGCTCTCATAAGACCATTAAATTAACTTTTAGCAGACCATGGAATTGTGGGAGTTATTGAGATAATGAAGAAAGACGTGTTACCCCTTTGATTTCTAGAAGGCCTTCCAAGCTGTGTCTACTCATCCAATAATCAAATCAGAGAGGGAGAGGCAGACCAAGTGTGAGGTTGAAGGATGGAGTTGAGAAGTATATGAGTGAAACTGGTGTTGGTTGGGAGGAGGGGCATCGACTGACAGGGGAGAGAGGTGCTTGGGGCGATTCATTCGTGGCCACCCTTTCGAGGATCATCCCGTTTGGCAATTATAGTATGGTTTATTTCAAAGTTCTAGGAGTTTTTATCAATATACAGTATACTTTTTTTGTTTAAACAATATTTCAAGACGTCCATCGACACTCGGGTGAAGGTATTGAGGGATAAGCCTTTACAACAGCACCTCGTATCTACATTCTACTTTTCCTATTTTTCTGAAGTGTAGAGAAGGGGTGTTGGAGAGAGAGGAAGCTGTTGGAGTGGCTTTGTTATGTGTGTTATTAGTCTGTATACGTCGTCGAGGTGTCCCCCGACTAGGTGCAAGCGTGTGAAACATGCTAGGACGTACTATAACACTCACTAAATGTCCGCCTGGGCTGGGATCGAGAGCTGGACAGAATATGAGTATTGAAAGGTGGATCCTAGCTCGCACTCGCCGCAATGGAGAGGGTATGCACTGAGAGAGCACTGAAGAACACTGATTGCTGTAATAGCTATAGAGTGAAAGAGATGCAAAATTGTGGCGTGTAGAAAGAGATTGTAGGGAGCTAGTAAGAGGAAGTTATAGTTGATGAGGCGAAATTCTTTGGACTCTACTCTTCCGAGAAGTGCGGTATGGGCGGAACCTCCCCACACATGCGAACAATACTCGATACATGGGCGCACTGTGCCCCGATACAGAGCAAGAAGCTGAATGGGGGTGAAGATCCCACGGAGACGGTTGATCACAACTAACTTTATTTAGGTCAATGATATTAGTGTCTTTGGAAGTGTCGGTGTCATGTGACACATGTACGCTGTGAGTGCAGCCTTGCCGACTCGCGGCTAACGTGTGTCACATGACACCGGCACCTCTGACGACAATTTTATCATAAACTTAACCGGACAACCTTACCTAACCTGGTGGCTCCCGCTCCAAATCACCACTGCTGTCCGCACATCAGTATCTATCTATCTATTGCCGGACGCCATGATGCCCGAAGGGATGGCCATGAACGAAATGCCCACTTGCACCACTGACCCCAGTCAGTGGATGCCCCTCTTCCCATCCAGCACCGCTTTCACGCATATACTTCTTAACTCCATCTTTCCACCTCTCTCGGTTTACCTCTCCCTCTCAGTGCTTCCTGAAAAAAGGTAAGTTACAATACAAAAATAGTTTGTGAAGGAAAACAACAAGATGAAGTTCATTGGAAACGTGTAGTGTTAATGATGTATGTGACTCAAATCATCTAAAAATGATTGACTTGATCTGTTAATTCTTTACACAACGTATATCCATCTATCTATACAGATAATAAAAGTTGTGTAGTTTGTATAATGGACTTAGTATTTAGACAGTTTTGTATAAAGGTAGGTTGAATAGATTAGGGTTTTCATTTACTAGAGACGGGACAATTTGTTTTGAAGACTCATACCCAAAAGTGTACATGAATTAGCTTTGCTTTAGCTGTGTTATAACTTCCAAAGACATACCGTAATAATTAGCTTTGTTTTAGCTGTGTTATAACTTCCAAAGACATACCGTAATAATTAGCTTTGTTTTAGCTGTGTTACAACTTCCAAAGACATACCGTAATAATTAGCTTTGCTTTAGCTGTGTTATAACTTCCAAAGACATACCGTAATAATTAGCTTTGTTTTAGCTGTGTTATAACTTCCAAAGACATACCGTAATAATTAGCTTTGTTTTAGCTGTGGTATAACTTCCAAAGACATACCGTAATAATTAGCTTTGTTTTAGCTGTGGTATAACTTCCAAAGACATACCGTAATAATTAGCTTTGTTTTAGCTGTGGTATAACTTCCAAAGACATACCGTAATAATTAGCTTTGTTTTAGCTGTGGTATAACTTCCAAAGACATACCGTAATAATTAGCTTTGTTTTAGCTGTGGTATAACTTCCAAAGACATACCGTAATAACTGTGAATCATAACATGAGCTTTGTTTATTTAACCCCTTGAGGGTTAGGACGCTTTATAACACCTTATTTTGGCTAACATTAGATAATTTCATGCAGGTTAGGAAGGAACTCGAGCAGTCAGAAGATTAAATATGCTCTCATTTAACCCTCTAACTCCCACAAATCACAACTAAAGTCAATACAACTCAAGTAAAAACCTGGTATAACAATTATTATTATTACAAGAGGATATCTCACAACTGTTGCTTTTGACTGTACATGCGAGGCAAGGTTAGTGCGTGGAGTTGGGAGAGGCGGGGGGTTAAGAGTAATATTTTTTAACATATCTCGGCATTTTTGCCATTCAAATCGCTCTCATTACAGCAGAACTTTATACAAAGTCAAATGCCATTTCTTAATCTATGAATGCCATATAATTTTTAACTAGGTACCTTAAATTGTCTCTGTCCAAACCCTTAGGCAGATCCCACTAACCTTCATCAACCATACCACTGTCACCACTACCACTTTCTTCTGAACTACCTCCTGTACCTTAATTGTCTCTGTCCAAACCCTGAGGCAGAATCCAATAGCCTTCATAATTTTATTCATGAGAGAGTTAGATTTACACAGTTACACAGATACTCAGACCACACAGACCTTGCGGTCCCAACTATGTGGTCCGGCCTTAATACTACTAGACAGGGACAGTTTATAGTGGAAGAATAGGACAGTAAAGTAGAAGGCTATTCAGAGAGAGAGAGAGTCAGGAAGTCGAGGGAGATAATGTTATCAAGCCATGGTGTATATTGGACCCCATAGCAACACATCTCTCTCTCTCTCATAACGTAACATTGTTCTCACCCACTCACACGCATTCTTTCTCTCTCATTTGTCACTTCACTATTATAATGTATAATCGCTCTCTCTCTCATACACACACTATATCTCTCTCTCTCATACACACACTATCTCTCTCTCTCTCTCTCATACACACACTATCTCTCTCTCATACACACACTATCTCTCTCTCTCATGTAAGTCACTTCTCTCTCATAATAATGATGACTGATGAAGATGATGATGATGATTAATGTAATAATAATGATGACTAATGATGATAATTGTAATAATAATAAAATAGACGTGTCGTTTTGCCCAAAATCAAAACGGCATACCAAACTCTGTGATGGGTTACCATTATCACTATAATATTACCACCATCATCACTACTACTATCATCATCACTACAACTGTCACCATCATCACTACTACTATCATCATCACCATTACTATCATCATCACAACTATTACAATCATCACTACTATTCTCACCATCATCACTAATAATGTCACCATATTATTATCACCATCATCTTATATAATCATCATTACTTGTCACCATCATCACTACTATTATGACCATCATCACTACTTTCCAATTGGGGCAGAGAAAACCTTGTTAACTTTAATGCTTCCAAAACCCAATTTCTCCATCTATCTACCCGTCAGGATCTCCCAGCGGACTATCCCATATTCTTCAACAATTCAAAAATCAACCATTCATCTTCTCTCAATATTCTTGGTGTCTCTTTTTCTTCTGCTCTCATTTGGAAGGACCATATTACCAGTCTTGCTAAGGCAGCCTCCCAGAAGCTGGGTGTGCTCAACCGCCTTAGGGGGTTCTTTTCCCCTGCACAGCTTCTTGCTCTGTACAGGGGCATAGTGCGCCCTTGTATTGAGTATTGTTCATATGTGTGGGGAGGTTCCTCTCACACTGCTCTCCTAGACAAAGTTGAAAGGAAGGCCTTTCGTATCATTAACTCCCTTCCACTCACCAACTCTCTGCAATCTCTCTCTCTCCGCCGCAATGTTGCATCTCTCGCTATTCTATCGCTACTATAATAATCAGTGTTCCTCAGAGCTATCCCAGTGCATACCACCTCCTTTACGTAGGGCATGTGGTACCCGTCTTGCAACTCAATCCCACCCTTACTCTGTGCAACTCTCCAACCCAAGAGTGAAACGTTACTCTCAAACTTTCTTCTACTCAACAGCTGAGCTCTGGAACTCTCTCCCAGAATCAGTCTTTCCCTCTTCCTATGACTTAAATTGCTTCAAACTCGTGTGTCCAGGCATTTTGGCTCGAACGTCCCTTGATTTTGGCCCTGTCACTCTTTCAACTATGGGGGAGGCACTCGCTATAGGCAGTTATGCCTTTTGCCTCCCTCAATCACATAGAAAAAAAAAAAAAAAAAACTACTAGTAATATCACCATTATATCTACTACTGCCATCATCACTACTTTCATCATTACTACTGTCATCATCATCACTACAACTACAACCACCATCACTACTATTATCACCATCATCACTACTATTACCATCATCCCTACTATTACTATAGGTAGCGCCAACGAACTTGACAATTTTCATGACCCCTTAGCTTCTCATAACTCAAAATGAATGAAAGAAATCAAGCTGACATTTCTATCATTAGGAAAGAGCCCACCAGGAAATAGGTATCGATATCTACCGCCAGTTTGCTCTAGGCCCTTTTGAGTTATGAGATGTTAATGGGTCAAGAAAATTGTCAAGTTCGTTGGCTCTACCTATACCATCACTTCTAATATCAACTAAACTAACATAACCTAACTTAACCTGACAGATACGGGGCCAGTTGTTTTCGGCCCCAGAACGATGGCGTTGATGGGGCGCACACACACAAAACGCCATCATTGCTGGGTGGGTTGGTGGTGGGCCCTCCGGAGATGTGTGTGGGGAGGGGGGGGGGGGGGGAACCATATTTTTGACCTAAAATCATAACTATTGCACAAATTCATTTTTTTTGTTTAATTACCGTCGCATTCACGCACCGAATGTTCGTGTGAAGTTTGGTGAAAATTTGTCAAACAGTCTGTCGGTGGTTTGAGTCAGGCTGGGAGTGTATACATATACAGTATATATATACTGTATATATTATATATATATACACACACAGAATGATCCAGCTGGCTCTCACAAACACCTCCTCCTGCTATCTACTTCACTACACTAAACAAGCACACCACACTTTTTTCTGTAACCAACAACAAAAAGTACCCAGTATTCGTCTCTACCAGCTCGCAAGTCTGGCTTGGTAGTTGGTTTGTTCCCACTTGGATTTACTCGGTCTGGCTTGAGTTTTTTCGTCCCTACCTGCTTTCAACTCTGGGGCAGACACTTGTCATATGCAGCTCTGCCTTTTGCATCACTCATCCACATAAAAAAAAAATATATATATATATATATATATATATATATATATATATATATATATATATATATATATATATATATATATATCTATCTATCTATATGCTCAGGCCCAATCCCCATTTTGGGGGTAGCCGACTCAAGACAGAGCAAGAACAGGGAAAACACAAAAACAACATAAAACAAAAAATAAACACAGATAAAAAACACAAACTCTCACACATCCAGGTCACCCAGGAGAAGACCCAGAGACCCGGGTTACCAAGGTCGCTCCAGCACTCCCCCGGCCCCTGACCACCAGGAGAGGTTCCGATCTCGGCAGGCAGACATGCAGCGGAGCCAAAGCGACAAGCCCTCCCACCACACTTCCAGGCACACCCTTCATATTAATCGTCTCCCCGGGCCAGGCGCCTGATGGACTATTATCTAGTCCAACTTGCGCCCGACCCCTTACTCCAAATGACCACGTGTTCACTCAACTATTCACAAGCATTCTCCATTCACTCCTGTCCACCACCACTTCCCCTGCCTGATCTATAGTCATTCCTCTATCATCCAAAGCCTTTCTTACACAGTCTCTCCATCTCAATGGGGGTCTTCCTGCCCTTCTATCTCCCCTTGTACCTGACTCACATATTCTCTTTGTAAGCCTTTCATCTCCCATTCGTTCAACATGACCATACCAGCTTAGCACCCTTCTGTCCACTCTGGCTGACAAATGTTCCTGCTGCCCCACTCTCCTACGTATCTCTTCATTTCTCAATCTGTCTCTACGAGTAACTCCACACATACTCCTCAAGCAGCTCATCTCCATCACATCCAGCCCTCTTTTCTCCTTTTTCTTCAGAGCCCATGTCTCAGCCCCATACATCACTGTTGGCACAACAATTCCTTGATACAGTGCACTTTTTACTTTCACTCCGAGATTTCTCGTCTTCCACATACTTCCCATTGCTCCGAAAACCTTCCTTCCTTCACACACTCTCTGTTTTACCTCCACTTCCATACCTCCACTCCTGCTTATTGTTCCTCCTAGATATTTAAAACACTCTACTTGTTCCAATATTTCCCCATCCAGCCTCACATCTAGATTCACCCTATGCTCTCCCCTATTACACACCATTACTTTACTTTTATTGACGTTCACCTTCAGTTTCCTCCTTCCACAAACCACACCAAACTCTTTGACTACCCGCTGCAGTTTCTCATCAGAATCCGCCACCAATGCTGTGTCATCAGCGAACAGCAACTGATTCAACTCCCAATCTCTACCATTCTTTTCTACCATTATATATATATATATATATATATATATATATATATATATATATATATATATATATTTATATTTATATATATATATATATATATATATATATATATATATATATATATATACAGTATATATTGTTACGGCTGGATCGGCAATACATATTCGGGATTCTTGATCGTAGGACAGAAATGGCTTAAGTGACAACGACACGCTCGATTCCAGTCCAAAATACTATATGCTCCAGACAACAAAAGCACCAACGCCCTACAGAGTTATCGTCTACGGTAACGAGGTACCTTAACTCGGCGAAAGTGTACAACAGGGGTAGGCTATGAGGCTAAACTCCCTCAGACATTTATAGGTTACGTTATTACTAAAGAAATGCAATACTCAAGAAACTACGTTAATATTAAGCCTCTAATAATGTAGAATAGAAGCAGGCTAAAGGTATAACAGTGAAATGCTAAATGACAAATGTACACGCCTACTTGAAAGCGCGTGCACTACACTAACTGTCCCCTACTAACATGCACTAGCATGTAGCATACAAGATGTTCATGATCCAGTAGATACCTAATAATACACATGGGAGGAACATAAACAGTAGTCACTTATTATAATAATGAATCTATACTTGGAATAACTAAAAGGTTGCAGGCAACAGTACTGCGCCGGTAGCCTACTACCGCATAGGCTACTTCGCTTCTCTCACTCTGTCTCCCCTCCGAGTCCGTATGCGCCCTACGCAACAGAACTCCGGACACAGCAGCAAAACGACAGTGCAGTTAATTGATACATGAAAGTATTAATAGTGTTGTCTTGTGTGTGAGTAATGTGTATTGTAAAGTGTTATAGATATATACTTAAAGAGAGCTGCAATGCATAGTAAAATAAAGATATATCCCACTCATCCCCATGTGTTCTAGCTAGCAGGCCAAGTCACAGGAACAACGAGTCCCAGCACCGAAAGCGAGAACCCAGGAGAAGACTGTAGAGAACACAAGGACAGATAAATTACGTTACTCTACTATACCGGCACTACGAGCGAGCTGTAGTCTCGGGTGCTACACTCGCTCCTGGCTCGGTATGCAAATCAAGGCTAAGTCCTCGTCCCTCTACAGACAACTCCTGGGCATGGTCGGGCTCTTACACATGGCACCAGTCTAGTCACAAATGGGATGATGAGCAGGGCATATAACTCGTGAACATGTAGAACGTTCACCAACTATCCTCATCAAGAAGATCGCTGTTCACATTAACCCCTTAAATCTAATACATGTAAATATATGCTTGTCCTAAGAGTAATACGAGAGGTGAGTGCTGAAACTCCTTTAGGACCTCAAGGGAAGGTTATGCATTTAAATAGAGAGAAGAATGAAATGAGAGTAATGTCGTCAGAGAGAAAGAGTGCAACCGTGAGAAGTGGGGAGAGAGAGCAAGGGATGTTAGAATCTCAAAGGTTCTAGGCAACCTAGTCCAGGAACACACAGCCAACCTCCAGGCAGTGTGCTGTACGACAACATGGGCCCAGCCCAGGCAGGCAACAATGGACTACCAACCCTATCGCGCCTAGCTATAAGGGCAAGGCTGCCAACCAGTCCATACGTCTGGCAACCACCCGGCCGGCAGCGCGGCGTGTTGCTTCCCTCTTGCTCTGAAGCCCAACTCACTCTCTCTCTGAATTCCCATTATCCTATCTATCAACTTCTCTATTGATACTACATATTAAATGGAAGGTCTCGACATGGCTTAAAACAAAACCCACCACTGGTTAGCACATGACGAGACCTTTGCAGAGATACAAAGAACATAGTTATAAGTTGTCACACTCAATATACATAGCGGCTGACGGTAGCCAGATCATGGGCGGTACAGTGGAGTACCAAGGAGTACAATCAGGTTGCGTTGCCCAGCACTGGGGTGCGTCACAGCCCCCCCAAGATTTTAGATAATCGACCTTAGAAGCATTATCAAAATCTGACAGGCAACCAACCGACCTGCTACCCTTAGCTGCCACTAATTGCAAAAGGTGCACAACAACTGAAGTGTGAATTATACATAAAACACAATATCGCATTCATTATGCTACAACAATAAAGACTTACAAAACTAAAAAAAAAGAAAGAGTTTTCTCGTTTATTTTATTGTTTTATAATCTTTTTGGACGGCGTTATGATAGCCTAATTTTACTCCTGCTCAACCCACACACCGTGCACGACTATCTTGGATCACCAACCCTTGATAGACAATCTGCTATCACGTTCTCACTCCCGGCAATATGCTGAATGTGGAGATTATACTCTTGGAGCATTAGGGACCACCTGGTCAACCGCATATTCCGATTGTGAAACTGATTTAGGAATTTCAAGGGATGATGGTCCGTATAAATCGTCACTACCGGGCCGTAGGCTGGAACATAAACTTCGAAATGTTTGAGCGACAAAACGATAGCCAGAAGCTCCTTCTCTATAGTCGAGTAATTCCTTTGTGCCGAATTAAACTTGCGAGAAAAGAAGCTCACTGGGTGTTCCAAGCCCTCGGAATCAGTCTGCAGTAACACTGCCCCGGCACCCACACCGCTGGCATCAGTCGCCAGCTGAAAACTCCTGGAGAAATCTGGGGCCCTCAAAATCGGATGTGTACACAGCAGGTGCTTGACTAGGTCGAAAGCCCTCTGACACTCCGCAGCCCAACAGAACTTCACTGACTTCGACAGTAGATCAGTTAACGGAGCTAAGACAGTAGAGTATCCCCGGATGAAGCGCCTATAATAGCCTATCATACCTAGGAACCGCATGACCTGGCGCTTAGTGGTGGGCCTGGGAAACATATTGATAGCCTGTATCTTGCTCAGGGGGGGGCACACCCGGCCTAACCCGACCACAAAGCCAAGATACTGCACAGTAGCCTTTACAAACTCGCACTTCCTCAGGTTCACCACCAGCCCAGCATCGTGCAACTTCCTAAACAGGGTCTCTAAGTGGCTTAGGTGATTTTCAAAATCGTCATCATATACTATCACGTCATCAAGGTAGACCGTGCAGTTAGGGATTTCGTCACAAATATCGTTCATCAGGTTTTGAAACGTGGCAGGTGCGTTCTTAAGCCCATAAGGCATTACGTTACATTGGTAGGTCTTGCCATCTACCACAAAACCACAAACTTGCTTAGCTCGGTCCGACAGGGGTACTTGCCAGTAGCCTTTTACAAGATCAATTTTAGTAAGGTACTTTGCATTCCCTATCTTGTCCACGCTGTCGTCAACTCGAGGCAAAGGGTAAGGGTTGGTGGTGGTCAAGCCATTTAGCCTACGAAAATCTATGCAGAACCGCACCTTGCCGTCAGGTTTTGGCTGCAACGTGACGGGTGATGTCCACTTCACATAACCTTCAGTGATCATCCCTCTCTCAACCATGTACTTTAACTCCTCCCGTAAAGCTGGCAACTTTACCGGGGGCACACGGTAGGGCACTGACTTGAAGGGCACATTATCACCGACGTCCACGTCGTGCGTTACCTGAGTAGTGAGACCTGGGTGTTCGGCGAAAACAGAGGGGTATGACCTGAACAGGCCTAGGACAGCAGCACCCTGGTGCTCAGGCAGGTGACTTACAGCTTGCCTAGCCTCTTGTTCAGTATTCCCCGCGCACTGTTCCGCGGAAATGACATAGTCCCAGCTATCCTCCTCAGCAGCATGACTGTCCCCACCTCCTTCTCCACCCTGGCCGCTGCAGGCCAGCACAGGGACAGTGAGAGGCTCTGAGGGGCGTCTCACATACTCTTTCATGAGGTTAACATGACATAACTGATGTTTTTTCCTACGGTCAGGTGTTGCAACGAGATAATCAAGGTCGGACAGTTTCTTAGCCACCACATACGGCCCAATGAACTTGGCAGAAAGGGGGTGTCCAGGCAAAGGTAAAAGCAACATTACCTCCTGACCCACCGAAAACTCCCGAAGCTTCACCTTGGCGTCATACTGGTGCTTCATGACCGCCTGTGCATTAACCAAGTTATTACCTGCCGCTGCCATGCAACCTATAAGTCTCTCCCGGCTCTCAAGGACATATTTAAGTACAGACCCCGGCTTCTCTTCGCCCTCCCAGATCTCTTTCACCATACTTAAAGGTCCTCTCACATTATGGCCAAAGACTAGCTGATTTGGACTGAACCCCAGGCTCTCTCCTGGGACTTCACGTGCAGCGAACAGAACATACGGCAGACCCAAATCCCAATCAGTGTCATGTTCTGCACAGTAACAGCGTAGCATACTCTTCAGGGTCGAGTGCCACCGCTCCAAGACTCCCTGACTCTCGGGATGGTAGGCTGACGACACTACAGAACATATACCGTGCAACTGAAGGGTTTGCTTGAACAATTTGGATGTAAAATTGCTCCCCTGGTCTGACTGCACCTCACGTGGAAATCCATAACGGGAACAGAACAATAATAAGTTTTTAACAACTGCCTTTGCCGAGCCGTTTCTCATGGGGTATGCGTCCGGGTATCTCGTAGCCACATCCATGATTGTCAACAGGAATTTATTGCCACTACTAGTAGGCGGGAAAGGGCCAACCAAATCTACTACAACTTTGCTGAACGGAGGCCCGGTGACAGGTATGGGAAACAAAGGTGCCTTCGGGATTGTCTGGTTAGGCTTCCCCGTTGTCTGGCAGGTCGCACACCCAGCCACCCATGCACAGACATCAGCCTTGACCCCAGGCCACCAGAAATACCTGCCCAATGCCGCCAATGTTTTTGTTACCCCCAAATGACCCGCCACCGGCACATCATGCGCCAGACACAATAAGGACTCTCTATACTTATTTGGAACAACCACCTGGTCTACTACCCTCGCACCGCCCTCCCACTTCGATTTGGGGTCTAAAAATCTGCGGTACAATATCCTGTTGAGCCTAAAGAAATCTCCCGGCTTCGCATCCCCATCTTCCTCCAACTCTATGGCACCATTGCTATAACGAGCTAGGCTAGCGTCTTGCAGCTGCTGCTCACTTATGTCCCCGGGCGTCAATGCATCAAGATGGTTTTGTAATAAGACATTACCCCGGCTAGTAGGCTCTACTGCCTTAGTGGCTCTCGCTACAGCTCTTGCCTCACGCGAAGTCTTACCCAACTCTGCCTTGTTACACACCATCTCTGGGCCAGAGTCAACTCCCGTGTTTATTATAGGTCCAAGTACCGAATCACCGAGAAGTGCAGCAGAATCAATGTCCCTTTTCCTGCCCTTAGCAACCTTCTCCTGATCCTTCCTCCACTGTCCCCGAGGTTGAGTGCTAGGCTGTGCAGGAGCCGCAGAGCGAGATCGGGTTACCACACAGGCCATCTCATCCTGTTGGCACCTCCCAACCCATTCCCGATTCTCACCATCCACGTCGGCCGCCCTCTCGGCAACGACTAAGGGTGGAGTCCCGGAAGTGGGCACCGCAAAGTCGTTGCCGAGAAGAAGGTCGACGCCCTCAACTGGCAAACACTCAACGATCCCTACATCCAGCTCCCTGCACACCTCTCCCACTCTCAACTCCAACCTCACAAGTGGGTATGACCTCGTAGCATTTATACCCTGCACCACAACAACTCTGGCCGCATTTATCGGTTTCCCTGTGAAGTTCCTCAACAAAGTTTGCGAAGCCCCCGTATCCCTCAACAAGTCAACCCTCCGTAGTTCACTCCCCCAGCTCACAAACCCGTGTCCCCGATGGCTACAGAAAGTGTCCCGGACAGGTGTCGAGCCTTCCGTACGCTTCTTTACCGCGTGTGCCTCAGCTGCTGACAACCTACCCCGGGCAGTTGCTGCAGCCTTCAGAGACACACCGATACTGTGAACCAATGACACCGGCTTAGCGGGAGTGTTACTAGGGCACTCACGTGAATAATGGCCTAGCTTCTGACATTTGTAACATTTCACATCCCCAATGGGCTTCTTCCCTTGTGCGGGCGAAGAAGGGGCCTGACCTTTAGTAAACGGGAGAGGCTTGTGTTTGTAGGTGTTATTAGGTGCAATGCTTTTAGTGTGGTTATGTGTGTCATAGGATTTGTTATTATCGAAAACTCTGGTGGGTGGGGTATAGCGCCCCTTCTGCCCTGACTCAGCCCTCTGAGCGGCACCGCAACCACGAATCAATGATAATCTGAGGTCTGCCATCTTGGCAGCCTCCTCTACTGTCTTGGGACATTTTTCCTTAATGTTCAGCGTTAGATCGGTTCCAGTACATTTGTAAAACTGTTCCAGATAGAAAAGTTGCTTAATTTCCTCAGCCGACTCTGCGTGCTCGGACCGAAACCAGTTATTACATGCATCTGTTAAGTCCCGTGCGTGCTCCATAAAACTGACGTCGCTCTTCTTATTCACGCCACGGAACTTCAATCTATAAGTTTCGGGTTGCAGTTCGTAGGCCCGGAGCACAGCCTCCTTCACCAGTCCATACACGACACTCTCGTCCAGTGACAGTGCATCGTAGGCTTTCAACCCCTTACCCACTAGACGTGATGAAACTAATGCTGCCCATTTAACCTCCGGCCAGTCATACTCACGACACTTCTTTTCGAAACGAGCAAAAAACTCAGTCACTGCTGTCTCATCAAATGCGGGTACTAACTTAATTAAATGCGAAAGTGAGTCTGTAACCCGGTGCCCACCACCGAGATGACGCCCCGTGGTCTCTACTCTAGACTTCTCGACATCCATTTCAGCCTGGTACCTGGTTGCATCCTGATTGGCTTGGATTCTAGCAACCTCTATGCGTTCTATACTAGCCTGTTGTATCTGAGTCTCCTGCAGCTTAAACTTAGCTAGTTCTAGCTGAAATAACATCTCAGGAGACAGGCCTGGGGGGGGAGAGCACAAAATGGGGGATCCACACCGAGACGTGTTTACGGGTAAGCAAGCTTGCCATTGAGAACCCTCCTGCTGCATCGTGCTAATACTCGCTGGCTGAGGGCCCAGCTCAGGGGTAGAGTGGAATGGAGGCTTGGAGGGAACCCCCCAAGACCCCACTCCACCCACCGCCCCATCGCCATCACCCAACAAACATGCCACCAAATTCTTCTTGGGCCAACTGTCAGGACAGTCCCGCCCCAAAACCGTGGCTAAACAGCGAAGACCGTAACAATCAATAGCCTGCAGGCGCTGTTCGGTCAAAGGTGTCTGCAAAAATGCCCGGGCATCCCTCTCTCCACTTATAACACTCCCCTCCCTAAATATCTGCTGTACTTGCTGGTCACTAGGCTGTACCGTGTTATCCTCCCCCGTAAATGATGAGTCATTAGACATAGTGCTGGTTATACAATTGCTGTTCATAAACAAAAAAAGTGCTTATTACTAATTGCAGTCTCGACTCACAAAATGTTAAAGATGCTTGAATGACTCTACTCTAGACACCTAACAAAACAATCTGCAAGTCCACCAATACAATAATGACACAATAAAAATTCCTCCAATATGCAAGAAAATTCTAGCCAGCTCTACTAGGTAGCATAGAATAGTTCTCCAAAAAACATGTGATAGGATACTACTGAATCTTGTGCAAGGTCGCCATTTTGTTACGGCTGGATCGGCAATACATATTCGGGATTCTTGATCGTAGGACAGAAATGGCTTAAGTGACAACGACACGCTCGATTCCAGTCCCAAATACTATATGCTCCAGACAACAAAAGCACCAACGCCCTACAGAGTTATCGTCTACGGTAACGAGGTACCTTAACTCGGCGAAAGTGTACAACAGGGGTAGGCTATGAGGCTAAACTCCCTCAGACATTTATAGGTTACGTTATTACTAAAGAAATGCAATACTCAAGAAACTACGTTAATATTAAGCCTCTAATAATGTAGAATAGAAGCAGGCTAAAGGTATGACAGTGAAATGCTAAATGACAAATGTACACGCCTACTTGAAAGCGCGTGCACTACACTAACTGTCCCCTACTAACATGCACTAGCATGTAGCATACAAGATGTTCATGATCCAGTAGATACCTAATAATACACATGGGAGGAACATAAACAGTAGTCACTTATTATAATAATGAATCTATACTTGGAATAACTAAAAGGTTGCAGGCAACAGTACTGCGCCGGTAGCCTACTACCGCATAGGCTACTTCGCTTCTCTCACTCTGTCTCCCCTCCGAGTCCGTATGCGCCCTACGCAACAGAACTCCGGACACAGCAGCAAAACGACAGTGCAGTTAATTGATACATGAAAGTATTAATAGTGTTGTCTTGTGTGTGAGTAATGTGTATTGTAAAGTGTTATAGATATATACTTAAAGAGAGCTGCAATGCATAGTAAAATAAAGATATATCCCACTCATCATCCCCATGTGTTCTAGCTAGCAGGCCAAGTCACAGGAACAACGAGTCCCAGCACCGAAAGCGAGAACCCAGGAGAAGACTGTAGAGAACACAAGGACAGATAAATTACGTTACTCTACTATACCGGCACTACGAGCGAGCTGTAGTCTCGGGTGCTACACTCGCTCCTGGCTCGGTATGCAAATCAAGGCTAAGTCCTCGTCCCTCTACAGACAACTCCTGGGCATGGTCGGGCTCTTACACATGGCACCAGTCTAGTCACAAATGGGATGATGAGCAGGGCATATAACTCGTGAACATGTAGAACGTTCACCAACTATCCTCATCAAGAAGATCGCTGTTCACATTAACCCCTTAAATCTAATACATGTAAATATATGCTTGTCCTAAGAGTAATACGAGAGGTGAGTGCTGAAACTCCTTTAGGACCTCAAGGGAAGGTTATGCATTTAAATAGAGAGAAGAATGAAATGAGAGTAATGTCGTCAGAGAGAAAGAGTGCAACCGTGAGAAGTGGGGAGAGAGAGCAAGGGATGTTAGAATCTCAAAGGTTCTAGGCAACCTAGTCCAGGAACACACAGCCAACCTCCAGGCAGTGTGCTGTACGACAACATGGGCCCAGCCCAGGCAGGCAACAATGGACTACCAACCCTATCGCGCCTAGCTATAAGGGCAAGGCTGCCAACCAGTCCATACGTCTGGCAACCACCCGGCCGGCAGCGCGGCGTGTTGCTACCCTCTTGCTCTGAAGCCCAACTCACTCTCTCTCTGAATTCCCATTATCCTATCTATCAACTTCTCTATTGATACTACATATTAAATGGAAGGTCTCGACATGGCTTAAAACAAAACCCACCCCTGGTTAGCACATGACGAGACCTTTGCAGAGATACAAAGAACATAGTTATAAGTTGTCACACTCAATATACATAGCGGCTGACGGTAGCCAGATCACGGGCGGTACAGTGGAGTACCAAGGAGTACAATCAGGTTGCGTTGCCCAGCACTGGGGTGCGTCACAATATATATATATATATATATATACATATATATTTTGTGTACTCGCTAGGAAAATAAAGGAGCTGCAAGCTTTCGCTTGTATTCCATGTTTCTGGAGAAACGTGAGATATTCTGTCACAACTTTTGACTCTCTAACTGAGTGAGGACTGACACTTAATTCCAATACGATACACTAACAACAGGCAATAAATAAGCACACATGACAAGTCAACATAATATTTTATTCAATAGTAGCAGAGGTTCATAAAATGCCCCAGAACAAGAAGCCCACCACAGAAGCCACGAGCGAACACCACACAGAAACACCCGGAAGAAAGGTCCACAGAACGAAAGGACCAGCTGACCGAGCCAGCCATTTCAGACAGGCCCAAGCCCGCAGGGCTAAACAGCTCCAGGACGCACCCATTTACCTTTTCTAAACTGACCATTTTCCACACCTCACGTACACTAACCCTCACGTACACTAACCCCCTCGTGTCCTACACTCCTAACTACAAAGATGATGAACAGGAATATACATTCATATTAAAAACACCCATGCCCTATCCCACCGCTGTCACCAATGTTATGCCCTGTTTTTCTACAGGTTTAACTTGGGTAATGTGAGTTCTGAATGACTGGGTATATAAGGCTGCATGCACAATACAAGGTATGAGGAATAGAGAACACAAAATAAACACACGGTAACACGACACAAGTTCACGTTTATTGAAGTAAATAAATAAAGAGCATAGAAAGATAGTTATTTTCGTACAAAACAAATAATAGAAGGGAACTGCTAGCATTAGCGGATCTGGATGGAGCCTAGTCTCCCACTTCCAACGTTCAGGTATATTCTTCTGATCACGGGTTTAATTAGAAAGTTTTTATTTTACTGGAAGACCTCAATATATTCGTATAATTCAATGTCACGGATTTGACCTCTTGCTGGCTGGTCGCGTGCCCAAGTAGCAACTCACAGTTAGGATTAGACACGCGTATATTGTAGAACACGGAATCTCTAGTAACCTCATGGGGGTACTGAACTAAGTTTTATATTCTTATGGCAGAAATACGTAGAACACAAATCAGTGGGCGAACGTTAGATATCACTAGAGTTTTAATATCTGAATAAGGTAATTACGAGAGTCAAGGTCGCCTGTTAATTTAAAGAGCACTGATCGCTTAGTACGTCCCAAATGGAATGGTTAAATATGAATTACACTGGGCAAGGTCCTAGCCACTTTATAGAAAGTTAATAAGTGAGTATCAAGCTAGTACTATAACACTTAGTACTAGCAACATGAATCTTGAATAGTATGGGTAGATCTGGTCCTGGTTATCTTGCTTCCGGTGATGTTGGGGGCTAACGACTGGTTCCTCGGCCGTCCAGATGGTCCAAAATGTAGGAAGTTCTCAAGTCGGATCTCTTGACGATCGTTGCTTGCTACACACTTATATACCCACGAATTTGTGTGAAGGTTATAAGGTGCACGTTAGGACTTGTACATGGACAGATGCTTTGTAAAGTCAGTGAAAATAGGCTATCCTAAACAGACCTCGGATGCGGAAATACCCTGAGCCGAACAGGCCAAGAGGGATATCTCTATTGGTCTAACTGGTAAGGTGCCTGCCTCACACCCAAGGGTCGAGAGTTCGTGCCCCCACCAGGGCATGATATTTTCGTGAGGCTATTTCCGCATTTAACGAAGTTTAGGTGTGCTGGTTAAATTGTTCAGATGGTTGAGAGTAAGATCGGAGCTCCATAAATCCTCTTTCGGGTATGGTGTAAAAACCGATCCCCACAGGGCTGTTACCCCCTTAAAAATCCCCATAGGCTTGTGGTGAAGTAGTGTAAAGTCAGTGAAAATAGGCTATCCTAAACAGACCTCGGATGCGGAAATACCCTGAGCCGAACAGGCCAAGAGGGATATCTCTATTGGTCTAACTGGTAAGGTGCCTGCTTCACACCCAAGGGTCGAGAGTTCGTGCCCCCACCAGGGCATGATATTTTCGTGAGGCTATTTCCGCATTTAACCCGTGGAGCCCCGTCTAGTTTTGTAATGTTTGCGCACCAGAACCCGGCCGGTTTTCAAAAAATGGTTTTATTCCAGAAACAATAGCGAATGGGTTAGGAATGAAGGAAAAACCACGAAAAACCGCTCAAAAAGCTTTAAAAATGGTCGTACAGAGCCCCCGAAAACGGATTTTACAAGAGTAAAAAATTGAAGGCAATTATCCCAAAAAAACAGGTTATTGCGCGCTCGCGCGCACGCACGTGGACTTGAGAGTTTTCAACCATCGGCACGGTTGCGTGGGATACGTACACAGTTCCCATACAAATCTGAGCCCTCTTGAGTGGCTACACCTGAGGTTACGGTCGGCGCAATTAGGGTGACGCGTCAGGCGCGTCTCTGGGGCTGTGCGTTACATACATCGCCGACGCGTCTGACGCGTCGCTGGGGCTGTACGGGTTAACGAAGTTTAGGTGTGCTGGTTAAATTGTTCAGATGGTTGAGAGTAAGATCGGAGCTCCATAAATCCTCTTTCGGGTAAGGTGTAAAAACCGACCCCCACAGCTTCTATCAGTCTTCTCTGCCACGGAGTCTGCCGGATCTGGAATCTCTCAACTCCGGAACAACACAAGGGCAGAGCTAGAGGTAAACTGCAGGGTAGTGACCACTGGTTGGTGTCTAGCTTTCAACTGATTTGACTGGGGGCGGGAGTTAGATTTATAGGCTCGGTTCTGGACCCTGTAGACAGTAGGGATCTCGAGTCTTATGGACTTAATTGAGCTCTCAATAGATATGGGGACTAGGTAAGATGGTATTTACTGTTGTGGCACAGGGCTATAGGAAGCCTTTATATTTTCATATAACTGAGCCTTAGTAAGAGGTACTATTTTGGCTATACTGGAAGTATTTAGGGGAGGGAGACTGGATCTACTTTGCGAGGAGGATGGGGACAGCTGTGATAGGAGCGTCTCTCTTAGATTGTGCAATCTTCATTCTATGGTATAGCTGAGGTGCTAATTTAGTGACCAGAGCATGCAAGAAAGGTAAATGGTTTATTGTGAGTAAATAGAGGTTAGTAAAGGTGTTAGTCATGCATGGTTAGTTCATTGATAGGAAGAATTCCTGTGCTACCTGGCAATGACTCGAAAGTCAAAACAGGGGTCAGGTATACCTCCGCGGGGGTGGGGGTCTCCCTCCTCGGGTGGGCAAAAAGGGGGAGCTGGGCGCCCTCTCTCTGTGATAGTCGTCCGGCGGCTGTGGCTAGGGGCTTGGCATATCACCAGTGTTTGTAATATCCCTCTGTGTATGAGACAGATGTGGGTGTCCTTAATACCAAAACCGAAGGTGCCTTAGCTAGCTGGTTTTACTCGGCTGGTTGTTAATTGTAGGGGTTGCTGGATGTGGTGGAGACTGGGTTGCTAACTCTGCCACATTTATCTGGAAGTATGGCAATAGAAGTTAGTTACTGGCGGGGCGGCTAGCCTCGCACCGACGACCATTGGGTGCAGGGTTGTGAATGGGTTGTAAGAGAATAGATGGCATGCAAGGGGCTAGTAAAGTTCTAATGTTGTTCTGGCCTACTAAGTGAAGGTAGGCTGGATAGGAGTATATATATAAAAGGTTGGAGAGCGTTAGCAACGGACAATTCAAGGATCTTCAAGAGGTATGAGAGAGAGGCTAGGTCGGACAAGAGTCGAGAAGCGCGGGTGTCTTTGTGAGAGGGGGGGAGAGTTCAAGGGCTACAGGGAAATTTTGCCCCTAAGGTCCCTGGGCGTGGGGGTGGCATTAGGCTACAATTGATATGGAAGTTTGAAAAGGCAGTAGAATACGTTAGCCAAATGCTACCGGGGAATGCAACTATGGGGTGGTATATGAGTCTGGAAAAGATAGAGTTATGTGATCAGTCCGAGGGTTATGGATACTATTAGTTGGCCCTGGGAACTGCGTTTTCTATTAAATATAAATACCAACAACAGCGGCAGTTCGTAGGGGTACTTAGTTATTGTTTCGGGGTACTTATGACAGATACTGGTAACCAGGTTATCTTATACAATCTCTGGTTGGGGTAAGAGGTGTAAGACACGAAGTAAATTGGCGTAGTGTGGACTGTGGATACGAAGGAGGCAAGGGGAAAGACGTATGACAATTGTGGAAAGTAGAAGGAAAAAGGTGAACACAATGGCGGATAAAAATACTTAACCTAAGGATTGCATACATCGATGAACGATGACATTATAGTCGTCGTCCTAATAAGGTGATGAAACCTGGTTGATCTGTACTTGGCACAATACGACACAAGGACAGTGCCGCTATGTCGCATCAATGCTGGTGGCAGTTAATATTATAGACTTAGTTACTAGAGGAACAATGCAAGGGGCGACTGAGCACGGGTTACATATATCTATACTCGTCATGGAAAATGATATACGAGGTCTAGGGACAAACGTGGGTGTTTTAACTTCTAAGATATATAACATCTACTTCTCGGATGTAAGAACATACACAGATATAATTATGGCTGTCTGATGTGTTGGCATTGGCTCAACGTCGGGACAGGGCATGGGTGTTTTTAATATGAATGTATATTCCTGTTCATCATCTTTGTAGTTAGGAGTGTAGGACACGAGGGGGTTAGTGTACATGAGGTGTGGAAAATGGTCAGTTTAGAAAAGGTAAATGGGTGCGTCCTGGAGCTGTTTAGCCCTGCGGGCTTGGGCCTGTCTGAAATGGCTGGCTCGGTCAGCTGGTCCTTTCGTTCTGTGGACCTTTCTTCCGGGTGTTTCTGTGTGGTGTTCGCTCGTGGCTTCTGTGGTGGGCTTCTTGTTCTGGGGCATTTTACTTCCCTCTCCTTCATTATAGGCTCGTCCTCGAGCCTCAAGGGTGAAGTTAAAAGAAGCATAGTGATGGTGGGTCATTTTCAGGGTATTTAGAAAGTTCCACCAAACACGAGAGCGACGGTCAGGTTTCTTTTGCAGGTCAATGTATACCTGTAAGAATGTGTCCTCTGTGTTGTTGTATTGTTGCTGTTCCTCAGGCTGTCTGGCCGAACAGCCCCAAGGCCCCGAGCAAGGCCAAGGCCATAACCGAGCGCCCCCACAGAACCCTCCCTGCCGACCACAATAAAGCCTGGGTGACCGAAGCCACTCCATGGCGGGGAGCTGAGGAGGGTGCGGAAACGCCCGGGAAACCAAAGCCCCACCCAGGGCCCTGTGCCCCTCAGCAATTATGAAGAGAAAGTTGAGGGGCAAAGGAAAGATGTGACGCTTTGGCTTCCAATCTTGGTAGATTAGGAGGTCAATCCACGCAAGAGACGCCATCACTTGAGATCTAGAAAATATATAAGTAAAAGGAACAGTCAGAGTAAGCTATGGGTATGGCAGAGATCGCTCAGTTCTCACTCTGATAGACCAGCCCATCACCACATGACTAGAACCCAATCCTCTCAGCATCAGCTAGGAAAGGCCCTAGAAAGCCGCCTTTGCGTCCTCTGTGTTGTGGCGGGCGGCTGCCCGGGCTAGGTGTGGGTGTGGTACACGGGCCAAGTGTCCAGTGGGGGTCTTTACTTTAACCTTTCGTATGAATGGTTTGTAGCTTTCCCCCGTGGGGGTCGGAGTGAGGTGTGTGGGATTGACAGGAAGTCTGTTTAGTGTGGTGAATGGGTTACTAACCGAAAGGAGATTCACGCGTGACAACAGAGCTGGGGATGAAGGGGGAATGACGTTGAGCCAATGCCAACACATCAGACAGCCATAATTATATCTATGTATGTTCTTACATCCGAGAAGTAGATGTTATATATCTTAGAAGTTAAAACACCCACGTTTGTCCCTAGACCTCGTATATCATTTTCCATGACGAGTATAGATATATGTAACCCGTGCTCAGTCGCCCCTTGCATTGTTCCTCTAGTAACTAAGTCTATAATATTAACTGCCACCAGCATTGATGCGACATAGCGGCACTGTCCTTGTGTCGTATTGTGCCAAGTACAGATCAACCAGGTTTCATCACCTTATTAGGACGATGACTATAATGTCATCGTTCATCGATGTATGCAATCCTTAGGTTAAGTATTTTTATCTGCCATTGTGTTCACCTTTTTCCATCTACTTTCCACAATTGTCATACGTCTTTCCCCTTGCCTCCTTCGTATCCACATTCCACACTACGCCAATTTACTTCGTGTCTTACACCTCTTACCCCAACCAGAGATTGTATAAGATAACCTGGTTACCAGTATCTGTCATAAGTACCCCGAAACAATAACTAAGTACCCCTACGAACTGCCGCTGTTGTTGGTATTTATATTTAATAGAAAACGCAGTTCCCAGGGCCAACTAATAGTATCCATAACCCTCGGACTGATCACATAACTCTATCTTTTCCAGACTCATATACCACCCCATAGCTGCATTCCCCGGTAGCATTTGGCTAACGTATTCTACTGCCTTTTCAAACTTCCATATCAATTGTAGCCTAATGCCACCCCCACGCCCAGGGACCTTAGGGGCAAAATTTCCCTGTAGCCCTTGAACTCTCCCCCCCCTCTCACAAAGACACCCGCGCTTCTCGACTCTTGTCCGACCTAGCCTCTCTCTCATACCTCTTGAAGATCCTTGAATTGTCCGTTGCTAACGCTCTCCAACCTTTTATATATATACTCCTATCCAGCCTACCTTCACTTAGTAGGCCAGAACAACATTAGAACTTTACTAGCCCCTTGCATGCCATCTATTCTCTTACAACCCATTCACAACCCTGCACCCAATGGTCGTCGGTGCGAGGCTAGCCGCCCCGCCAGTAACTAACTTCTATTGCCATACTTCCAGATAAATGTGGCAGAGTTAGCAACCCAGTCTCCACCACATCCAGCAACCCCTACAATTAACAACCAGCCGAGTAAAACCAGCTAGCTAAGGCACCTTCGGTTTTGGTATTAAGGACACCCACATCTGTCTCATACACAGAGGGTTATTACAAACACTGGTGATATGGCAAGCCCCTAGCCACAGCCGCCGGACGACTATCACAGAGAGAGGGCGCCCAGCTCCCCCTTTTTGCCCACCCGAGGAGGGAGACCCCCACCCCCGCGGAGGTATACCTGACCCCTGTTTTGACTTTCGAGTCATTGCCAGGTAGCACAGGAATTCTTCCTATCAATGAACTAACCATGCATGACTAACACCTTTACTAACCTCTATTTACTCACAATAAACCATTATCCTTTCTTGCATGCTCTGGTCACTAAATTAGCACCTCAGCTATACCATAGAATGAAGATTGCACAATCTAAGAGAGACGCTCCTATCACAGCTGTCCCCATCCTCCTCGCAAAGTAGATCCAGTCTCCCTCCCCTAAATACTTCCAGTATAGCCAAAATAGTACCTCTTACTAAGGCTCAGTTATATGAAAATATAAAGGCTTCCTATAGCCCTGTGCCACAACAGTAAATACCATCTTACCTAGTCCCCATATCTATTGAGAGCTCAATTAAGTCCATAAGACTCGAGATCCCTACTGTCTACAGGGTCCAGAACCGAGCCTATAAATCTAACTCCCGCCCCCCGTCAAATCAGTTGAAAGCTAGACACCAACCAGTGGTCACTACCCTGCAGTTTACCTCTAGCTCTGCCCTTGTGTTGTTCCGGAGTTGAGAGATTCCAGATCCGGCAGACTCCGTGGCAGAGAAGACTGATAGAAGCATCTGTCCATGTACAAGTCCTAACGTGCACCTTATAACCTTCACACAAATTCGTGGGTATATAAGTGTGTAGCCAGCAACGATCATCAAGAGATCCGACTTGAGAACTTCCTACATTTTGGACCATCTGGACGGCCGAGGAACCAGTCGTTAGCCCCCAACATCACCGGAAGCAAGATAACCAGGACCAGATCTACCCATACTATTCAAGATTCATGTTGCTAGTACTAAGTGTTATAGTACTAGCTTGATACTCACTTATTAACTTTCTATAAAGTGGCTAAGACCTTGCCCAGTGTAATTCATATTTAACCATTCCATTTGGGACGTACTAAGCGATCAGTGCTCTTTAAATTAACAGGCGACCTTGACTCTCGTAATTACCTTATTCAGATATTAAAACTCTAGTGATATCTAACGTTCGCCCACTGATTTGTGTTCTACGTATTTCTGCCATAAGAATATAAAACTTAGTTCAGTACCCCCATGAGGTTACTAGAGATTCCGTGTTCTACAATATACGCGTGTCTAATCCTAACTGTGAGTTGCTACTTGGGCACGCGACCAGCCAGCAAGAGGTCAAATCCGTGACATTGAATTATACGAATATATTGAGGTCTTCCAGTAAAATAAAAACTTGCTAATTAAACCCGTGATCAGAAGAATATACCTGAACGTTGGAAGTGGGAGACTAGGCTCCATCCAGATCCGCTAATGCTAGCAGTTCCCTTCTATTATTTGTTTTGTGCGAATATAACTATCTTTCTATGCTCTTTATTTATTTACTTCAATAAACGTGAACTTGTGTCGTGTTACACCGTGTGTTTATTTTGTGTTCTCTATTCCTCATACCTTGTATTGTGCATGCAGCCTTATATACCCAGTCATTCAGAACTCACATTACCCAAGTTAAACCTGTAGAAAAACAGGGCATAACAGTTCATATTATTCATACGTCTCAATAGATTAATAAGGATGGATGATAAAATAAGTACAATAATGGTTAGTACAAAATATAGAGATCGAAGTCTCACAAATACAAATAAATATTAGACAACAATATAGTGAAGTCAATAGACAAACTAAATCAGTATAACAAGAGGAAATTATCCTCAAAGCACATGTACTGTATATACTGTATATATATATATATATATATATATATATATATATATATATATATATATATATATATATATATATATATATATATATATCTATATATATATATATATATATATATATATATATATATATATATATACTGTATATATATTATAACATAGAATAAAAATAATAATGAAGCACTCAACTCTGCTAGGCAAACGATCACTGATTTTAATTATGAACCTGACGACGTGTGAGTATTTCTCAGATATCTACAGAGTTATCTCAATTACGTGATAAATTCACTAGAGCATCAGATATGTATTGTGTCCTCTTGCCTTGGCAGCGCGGTGACAGTTGTTTTTGTCTTGGTGCTTTTATCCCCCATCTCAAACCTAGTGTCCTTAGTGGGGGCTGCCTCTCCTACACCCCCGGTGTTAGCACGTAAAAATCAGACTAACCTTCGAGGTTTCATGATCAGCCAATATAATTCAGACTAACATCGTACAATCAATGGTGGAAGTTCTGTAAATAATCCTGTGTAAAAGATGTTCTAGTGCCCTCACACATCAAAACTACTTCACTGATCAGAGGGCAACCATCTCAATTCCATTATGGCCGAAACTGAGATTTCATCAGGTAACAGAGACGAAAATCTTTTTTTTTTTTTTTTTTTTTTGTTCTATGTGACTGAGGGAGGCAAAAGGCATAACTGCCTATAGCGAGTGCCTCCCCCATAGTTGAAAGAGTGACAGGGCCAAAATCAAGGGACGTTCGAGCCAAAATGCCTGGACACACGGAGTTTGAAGCAATTTAAGTCATAGGAAGAGGGAAAGACTGATTCTGGGAGAGAGTTCCAGAGCTCAGCTGTTGAGTAGAAGAAAGTTTGAAAGTAACGTTTCACTCTTGGGTTGGAGAGTTGCACAGAGTAGGGGTGGGATTGAGTTGCAAGACGGGTACCAGTGATCTCACTGTTGTCACATTGTTGTCCCAACAACTATTAAAATGCCAAACATTGGTGTGGCGTGACCGTTGCCACACACAGTTCATTGACCAATAGAATATCGGCTTACAACACAACATTCGGCTAGGCCTGATCTTGTGTTGCGTTTCTCGTAGTCTACGAACTGTATACACAGTGATTGTGCTCTATACTCAATTTACTAAGTTATTATAGGATTATAATAATTTGTACATCAACTCAAAAGTCTTTGTAACTCCATAGAAGCAATAATTAATATTGTATTTGAGAAATTATTGCTGGTATTTTTTATATCGTGAAAAAAACGTCGGTCCCGCTACTTACGATTATACCAAACCGGTACTATTTATTGAAAAGCAAATTATATCCAAAATTGACTCTAGATTGGTGGGTGAGACTCGTTAGCCTTTGTCGGCAACCCATCTAGGGGAGAAAACCTTATAAATATTTGGGTGGATGGGACTCGTCAGCCTTGGTCGGCAACCTGTCTAGAGGAGTAAACCTTATACAAATCCATACTGCTTACCTAAGGAAGAAGTAGATTAGTGGATTGATTAGCCACACACCACTGTAGAAAAATAGTGCTAATAAGATACATAGACAGCCTCAGAGTCGGACGGATCTTAAATTGAGTGGTCAATCCTATAAGTCCTTCAGTAAACTGGTACGGGTTGTCCCTCTTACCGGGGGGATGGGTCCGCTTGGGGGCATTTTGTGTATGGCTACCCTCATAAAGGGGAGTAAGGCGTTCAGCAATAGATATATAGATAGAACTCCAGATAGTTAAAATTGCATGAAGAAAAACAAAGGGGATCCACGAATTCTTATGAGTGGGCTAGAGACTATGGCATCTGAGTGTCCTAAATGCAGATATACTCATTATAGAGGTAGTAATACTCAAAACAAGTCATTAGTGGGTATTATCTATCTATCTATCTATTGCCTGACGCCGCGATCCCCGAAGGGGTGGCCACGAACAAACCGCCCCCATGCACCTCTGTCCCCAGTCAGTCGACGCCCCTCCTCCCAACCAGCACCGCCTTCATTCATATACTTCCTCATTCCATCCTTCCACCTCTCCTTCGGTGCACCTCTCCCTCTCTGTCCTTCCACCTCGCTCTCGTACACCCTCTTAGTCAATCTTTCGCTTTCCATACGTTCCATATGGCCGAACCATCTCAAGTTGTTCCTTTTCACACTTTCCAGCACATCTACCTCCACACCACCTCCTTCTTACTTCCTCATTCGTCTGTCTATCCCTCCATGTAACTCCGCACGCACTTCTCAAGTAACTCATTTCCACCGCTCTCACTCTTGGTCTCAGTCTCTTCCCGAACGTCCATGCTTTGCTTCCGTATTATAAGTACAGCCTAGAGGATAGATCAGCGTATATGCATGTGAAAAAAATATAATTTGGTTCAGTATTAACCGAGAAATAGCAAGTTAAAGCTCAGGACTGGTATCAAACAGACTACTCGGACCAGTGTACTGGCAGTAAGTTGATTACCCAGGATCTGCACAGGGACACGAGTTTACACGGACCAGTCTACTAGTAAACTGTCGTCGCTAAAGCTATACAATTCTTCCTTTTCTGTCTTTTAGGCAAGCTTCAAGTCTATATATCTCTTGAAATGACCAGTGTACGGGTAATTTATTTAGACCGGGAATTTAGTTTGGGCTAGATGATGTTAGACTGCACTGACCAAGTGTATGGCAGAACACGTTACACCTTGGAATCAGCAGCTACTCGGATCCTACCCTGTCTCCCACTCTCCCCTCTTCTGGTTTCGCCCATCTAGTCACGCATTCAGCATCGTAGGCAGGGGCAAGGAATCTGAGGGTAAAAAGGGCATGTGGGTTAGTGTGTCAATTTAAAGGACTTGGGGTCAACCCCTGCAGCATGGGCACAGCCTGGGTGATTGCGCTGTGAGTGAGAAGGATCTGCACACTCTCTTTTGAATTTGGTGGGCACCCGGGTTGGGGTTCTGTTTGGCTCGCTTCTTCTCCAGTGTTCTTCTGGGCTGCGGCATCTCTTATATGTCTTTTGATCTTTCTTTGATTTGCTATATATGTTTGTTCTCATTTTCGTTGAATGGTGGGGTGATCTCCTGTATTGCGTTGGTCCAAATTTTTTGGTCTTCCCGTTCTTGTGAGCTTCCTATTTTCAGTTCGGCTCTCCTTCCTTCTTTCTTGGTAGCGTCTTTCCATTCTTGGTTACTTCTCAGTTTCTTTTCTATCTTCCTCTCTTCCTTCCTGTTGTCTCTCACATCTTTTGTTGTGTTCTTCTTTATCCCCTGATACTATATGTCTCGTATTTCAAATACTAATCATAAAGTAGAATGTTTAGTTTAATAGATTCAATTATAGATGATATATAGTAATCACAAGTTAAATAACTTGTGCAAATAATGATAAATGAAGCAGAATTTAAAGTTCTAGAAGTTAAGTTAATTAATTAACTTAACCGATGAACTTTTATAATAACCTTTATAATAACTAGTTAATTTCCCAAATTCGAGTTAACTTAATTTAACTTAGTTGACAAAATATCCATATTTACTTAACTAGTTAATTTAATGAGTTAATCGACCCAACTCTGTTTACCAGCATACTAATGTACTGGTGATGGAAAACGCAGCTATAAGCCGCGTTTTCCATCACCCCCAATCTCTCTGATAGACTGCGAAAGGTTTTGTCTTATATCATTTACACTTACGCTGCGAGAATATTTCCGCCTATTTCTGCCATATTAGGTCTCATTCAGGAACTCCTGATTGATTAGGCAAATGTCTGAATGAAATGAAATGTATTCAGCCGAAAACTAAAAGAAAATAGCTTCAAAATTACATCAAAATGAGCTTTGTAGCTCGCGGGGTTCACCCTCAGCACTACCATAGACATTCGCTAAAATGAACAATTATCGCTAATGTCGTGCTACATTTGCCTTTGACAGCACTGTATATCTCGCGAGACTCTGACTCAGACCCCTCAGTGCCGCGGCCACCTGACTGGGAGAAGGACGTGTTGCCTGTCGCGCTCCCGCTCCCTCGCACTCGATTCTACAGGTTTTAAGAGGCTTTAAAAGCCTGTAAACTGCTGTAAATTGCCATGGCATACGGGAACGTCTACCGCAGGGAAAGGGTTAAGGGTATCATATGTTAAACCAGCTCAATCCTGCTCCTACGCTGGTTTGAGGAAGTGAAGAAGTAAATCGTGTTGGGCTTTAAGTATATTTCATTCGCGAGTGTAAAAAAAAAAAAAATCAATCTTAATGTAGTCTTAACCCGTTCAGTACCAGCGATGGCAGAGAGCCGTCAGTAGATAAATCACTCCCCCGTCCCAGAGACGGCAGAGAGCAGTCAGTAATATACGATCCTTGTAACTGCCAGTATCAGGCAGTGCCTGGTACAACAACCGTTTTAGCACTGCTCTAGAGTTGGCAACACTTCTCAGCTTATATCCAAGCCTCTACAGGCTGGGAGAGGCAGTATTCCTCCATCTTTTGAGGTGGGAGGTTGTTATATCTTGCCATTTTGGCCACATTACTTGGGACTGGGAGGGACTTTTATGGTAGTACCCTATGGTACAGTAGGGGTTAACTTTTATGGTAGTACCCTATGGTACAGTAGGGGTTAACTTTTATGGTAGTACCCTATGGTACAGTAGGGGTTAACTTTTATGGTAGTACCCTATGGTACAGTAGGGGTTAACTTTTATGGTAGTACCCTATGGTACAGTAGGGGTTAACTTTTATGGTAGTACCCTATGGTACAGTAGGGGTTAACTTTTATGGTAGTACCCTATGGTACAGTAGGGGTTAACTTTTATGGTAGTACCCTATGGTACAGTAGGGGTTAACTTTTATGGTAGTACCCTATGGTACAGTAGGGGTTAACTTTTATGGTAGTACCCTATGGTACAGTAGGGGTTAAAATAGTCTAAACATACACCAAAGCAAAGTAATTCATGATCATTCGAAATTGGGATTTTGTGTATTAATCCTAAAACAAGTGGGTTTTGAAATTTATGAGTGTGAAAATTATATATATGTATGTTCTAATATACTATTAGAAACTCCAAAATATTCTCCAAACACGAAAATACGAGGACATAGTAGCGTTGTTGTTGTTAAAACAACAACAACAACAACAGCAGTGTGTTTGCTTGTACGATCCTCGGGGAAAGGAATGCTTCGTATATTTAACCCTCTTAGTAGCGTTTTATGTAAATATTTTCGAAACTAATGGAACTGAAATTGTGTGTGACTTCCAAACCAAACTAATGATCTCGGAACTTTGAAATAATTGTAATAGTTTGGAAATGTGACCTTGTTCATAATATCATAGTATTGTAGGCCTACAATGTTGCCAATGTAGCGGCTACCACTAGATCCAGCGAATCAGTTCCGTCTAGCGACATCACAATATGATGAATTCTAGCGATGGCAAAGTAATTTCTAACATTTGTAGGAATTGTGGAGATATTTCGATTGCTAAAGATTATTCTAGATACTTTACCATATTTTTCTAGTGACATTATGTAAGTTTTTAGTGTCTGGGGACTATCTAGCGAATTGTCAATTATATTCTAGCATATAGGCCTACATTTGTGCTTTATTTTATCCTGATATTGTATTGTAATTTTGCTCTATTTCTCCACAACACTTCCTATATGGTATAGTGAATTGTTATATATATATATATATATATATATATATATATATATATATATATATATAATAGAGTATGAATGATTGTCAAAGAGTCATTAATGAATGTTAAATCAATGTTATTTTCCCACAGGAACAGCGTGTATCACCAGGGAGGCAATAATCAAAGCCTTTACAAGAGGCTTCAATTATAGAGTGAAGTTATTCTGTGATAGTGATAGTGCTCAAGTAAACACTACACACACAAACTGCTGCTCAAGAAAAACATTTTATAATTAGTGTTGACAATGTAAAAAAACACTAAAATATTGTTAATCAAGATAGTGACCATATTACTGTAGTGTCAAGGTGAACATTGTCACTCATTATATAATATAAGAACAGTCGTCTATAATTATCAAGGTGAACATTGTCACTCATTATATAATATAAGAACAGTCGTCTATATATAATTATCAAGGTGAACATTGTCACTCATTATATAATATAAGAACAGTCGTCTATATATAATTATCAAGGTGAAAATTGTGACTATATAAACTTATAGTCATCATAATACTGGAATGTCAAAGAAAAACATTGTGAACTATATCTGAAAATATAATGATTATAATACATTAGTGCCATAATAAACATTGTAGATTACTTAAACAAATACATTAACATATAAAGCAAAATGTTAAGGTGAATATTGAGGTGTCTGTGAAAAGTTTAACATAATATATAAAGTTTCTCTGTGTTATGGACTAAAGTAAATCTAAAGTAATAATGTCTACTTCAGAAAAGGACCTAATTAATGGTGGTGTCCGTTATGCACTTATGCTAAAGGATGTAGCAAGACTAGTTGTAGTTACAATCATAACATGGGCAACCCCTACTAAAGGTTCTAATGTTACGTTTGAGGAGTACTTTACTAAAAATCTTAAACTTTCCAAAAAAAATATTGTATACACCTCAAAAAGAGAAAATCAAGTCATGTGATCATGCAGACTTTGATGAGACACTTCTTGCTAAATGCTTATCATTAGCCTGTAAACATGAACCATACTGGACTGATTCTGATTGTAGTAAAGTGTTAGACCACAATAAGCAAGTGAAAGACCTTAGGAATGAAGTTGCTCATGCTATAACTATAAGCCTCACTGATACAGAACTTGATGATAAAATGAAGACACTTAAAGATGTCTTAACAAATATTTTAGATGCAGCCAAAGCAACATTTAAGAGGAATGATTCAGAGTTGGACTCAGAAAAGTCTGAAATGAAGAATAAGCTTGACAACATACGTAAGCGCGATTTGGGAAAGGATGACATATTAGCAGTTGCACGAGATGACATCATCGAAGAAGGCAAGAAAGAACTGAAAATTGTTCTGAACAATGTTACAACGTTTGACCCTCTACACACAGTGCGTCCCACTGGGCGGAAACTACAAGTATCAAAGCTTATCTATAAGGTCAATATAAAGAGAGCAGACGCCAGTGGTAACGAAGTGGTGCTGGAATATAGCAAACTATTAAATGCGATCAAGCCTGGAAAATCAGAACCTCAAATATTAATGATTGAGGGTCAGGCTGGCATTGGTAAAACAATGCTGCTACAACATGTGGCCCAGGACTGGTTGGATGGCAGCCAAGCTCTTGAGGGTCTGGACACATATAATTTGGTCTTAAGAGTATTGTGCCGAGAAACACACATCCAATCTTTTTCAGAACTGATAAAGAAAATGATGCCAAAGTTCTGTTCCAAGTATGGGGACCTAGCGCTAGACATTATCAAGGATTGTCGCTTAATCGTGACGGTCGATGGGCTTGATGAGCAAACTGATCAGTCAAAGAAGCTCCTTCTAAACCTTCTTGATGAACTGCAGGACAGTCCAAATTGCACAATACTCTGTACGTCCCGACCTGAGTCTATCCCAGATTTTAAGATTAAAGCTGGCAGATATATTGTGAGGGAAGCTGAACTCCTTGGGATTGCTAAGGGAGAGAGACGTGAGTTTTTGTCGAAGTACTTCAATGCTTGCTGTCCAAATGAAAGCACAGATAAGTTGTTGCAGGTATGTGGAAAGGTACTACACCAGGAGCACTATGGGAAGCCTATTAACCTGGTGTTTCTTGTGTGGAAGTTCATCGACGACCCAAGTAGTATTAATGAAGACAACACTCCCACTGACTTCTACCACTGGGTCCATCAGCTTGGTCTACAGAAACTGAAGGGACGACTGACAGACTGTTCTTTAGTTATGTCAGACTTGAAACAGCTGGTGTGTGAGGACTTAGGTCTGGTAATGTTACAGGACCTTGCACGAAACCAACTCGTCCTATCTCCACAAGCAATAAGCCAGTTTAAGTCTGCATGTAAAGCACAAGGACTGACACAGTATAAGGAAGTACTGTCTGCCTTTTTAGTATTGACTCGCAGCTCAAGCCCTATGCAAGATGAAGAAACTTTTTCTGCTCCACATAAAGGAATGCAAGAATACATTGCATCCTTGTATGTGGTTGGCAGATTCATTAATGCCAAAGGCCGTTGTACAATTGAATCAATTCTGAAGAATGCTGTGCCAGAACTACCAAGTAATTCTATCAATTTGATACAACACATTGCAGGTGTTTTGTATCAGCAACTGGATGCTAATGATCCTCGGCGGGTCATGGCAGCAAGTGAGGTGGTGAAGCTAATGCACCAGGCTGGAGTCAAGGCAACCAGTGACTGGTTGGCATTATTGGAGGATACCAAGATGTCTCCCGCTCTACTCGAGGCCATTGTTCCTCATATACATGCTAAAGTGATCAGGGTAACTGACGGCACTCTCAAATCCTGGTGTAAAATTCTGCCTCACCTGAAACAGAGAGAGGTAACGATTGATCTTGATGGTGACCCCAGCCCCCTGGCCAACCTCTCCCTGGACTGTCTCCATCATCACCGCTACATGGTGGTACGACTTCAACTGCATTTCCGTCGCCCAGACAAGACCACCGACATGGGAGTTCTGGACAACTTCCTTCACCACATATTACTCAGGTAGGTCTTGTTACTTCACCAGGTGTGAGGACCACATGTTACTGATCACGTGTACCTTATGACTCATATATTAGGTCTTATGTGGAAGTGTTGAGAAAATATGGTTATTCACATTTATGTAATACTGACAACCATCATTTACTTAAATAATACCTACTTAGCTCCTGCAGTATGGTAGCATCATTTTAACTTTATAATTAGTAGATTTTATATAGTTTAGGAAAAGCCAATAAGAATAATCAAGGTGGTGTAAACTATATAAATTAACCCTTTGACTCCCACAGGTCCTTCCTAAGCTGAATAATAGTTGTCTTAAGTTAAGGCAGAATAACATGAGCATCGGTGTCACCCTATAGAAGAGGTTAACCGTTTCAGTACAATGACGCCATTTTCAGTATTTTCAGGCTATTATTAGACATCAATGTTAAAACCTTTATTAAGGGAAGGTATAAGGTCTTGCTGGACCCCCTTCGCCCTCATATTAAGCCCCATTAGTTATGATGCTAAGACCTTTTGCCTCATTTCTTTGTCAATACTTTTAGTGCCATTTAGGTGTCGATTTTTTCCTGGCGAGCGATAGCAAGCCTGTAATTTAGGACGAACCGGCCTTTGGCCGGGACATTTTTCTTCCAAAAAATGTATCTCTAAGGGGGATCTCAGTGATGTTTTTTTTAGGCTTGTTGGAGGTCTAGCAAGGAAACTAAAAATATATATAATATATACATAAATAGACCAAATATATATAATATATACATAAATAGACCAAATATATATAATATATACATAAATAGACCAAATATATATAATATATACATAAATAGACCAAATATATATAATATATACATAAATAGACCAAATATATATAATATATACATAAATAGACCAAATATATATAATATATACATAAATAGACCAAATAAATAAACCTTACCTCCTTTAATTTAGTTATATAACATTGATTCTATAAATATATCTTAAGGTAAATAATATTTTGTGGAGGAAACCAGAATGAAAACGAAAAGTGTATTATTCCATGAGAGGAGTTAAATGTTATGGCATTTATTATTCCATGAGAGGAGTTAAATGTTATGGCATTTATTAGTCTTAGCTAAACATAATTTGGTTTCCCGGGCGTTTCCGCACCTTCCTCAGCTCCACGCCATGGAGTGGCTTCGGTCACCCAGGCTTTATTGTGGTCGGCAGGGAGGGTTCTGTGGGGGCGCTCGGTTATGGCCTTGGAATTGCTCGGGGCCTTGGGGCTGTTCGGAAAGGCAGCTTGGGGAACAACAACAACATATTTTGTATAAATAATTTACTAAGAAGCGGACCACAAAAACATTTAAAAGATAATATTGGTTGATAGTGGACACAATTATTATACGACTGTTGGAATAATTAGAGTAAAAAACTAACATAAGAACGTAATACACCTTAAGAATTTTAAGACAATCATTAACTCTTCAATGTTATAAACATATATATTGGTGTGTGTTAACCTTTTCAGTATGATGACGCTCTTCTAAGCTTGATTATGGATATCAGTTGACGAATTTTTAGTTAGGAAGATCCTGGTGAATTCAGAGGGTTAGTCGAGATCGTTTTAACCTCATAAAAATGGGTTCATACTAAGCTGAATAAAATTGTTTAATGTTAGCCATAATATAAGTAAAATGCTGCCACTGTTCTGAAGGGGTTAAGGCGATGTCATTGAGTACATATATTGACCGATTATATGAAGAGTTTGGTGTCTGCTATAAGTTATTAGATAATTCTAAGTGATGGTTGTTATTGTAAGTTACTATACAAGATATACACATACTGAATATTTAATCTGTCATATTGAAGGTGAAGTTCATTGTCTACTTAACTCTTTCAATATAATAACATTATTTTCTATAATTGTGGTTATCATTGGAGGATTCCATTAACTTAGGAAGGACACGTGAGAGCTCGAAGGTTAATTGAAACAGTTTTTATCTTCTTGATTCTTAAGGGGAGGTTTTTAGTTTGTGTCCTAGACTTCCATCAAGCTTGAAATTACACCCCCTGACCCCATTTCAAGATAAATTTGTACATTTTTCGGTAGAAAAATTTCCCGGCCAAAGGCCGGTTCCTCTTAAATTACAGGCCCGCTATCGCTCGCCAGGAAAAAAAGACACCTAAATGGCATGAAAGGTCTTAAAAGTTACATAAATGGGGTGAAAGTTCTTAAAATCGCCAAACTAATGGGGCGAACGTCTTAAAATCTAAAACACAATGGGGCTAAACATGAGGGAGAAAGGTGTAAAGAAAAAAATCCCTCAAGTGGAAATCTGCCCCATATATATGACATATGTATGAGTGTAACAGTTGTGTGAATGTGACAGGTGTGTGGTAGATGTGTAAGTGTATGATAACATATATATGACATATGTATGAGTGTAACAGTTGTGTGAATGTGACAGGTGTATGGTAGATGTGTAAGTGTATGATAACATATATATGACATATGTATGAGTGTAACAGTTGTGTGAATGTGACAGGTGTATGGTAGATATGTAAGTGTATGATAACATATATATGACATATGTATGAGTGTAACAGTTGTGTGAATGTGACAGGTGTGTGGTAGATGTGTAAGTGTATAATAACATATATATGACATATGTATGAGTGTAACAGTTGTGTGAATGTGACAGGTGTGTGGTAGATGTGTAAGTGTATAATAACATATATATGACATATGTATGAGTGTAACAGTTGTGTGAATGTGACAGGTGTGTGTGGTAGATGTGTAAGTGTATAATAACATATATATGACATATGTATGAGTGTAACAGTTGTGTGAATGTGACAGGTGTGTGGTAGATGTGTAAGTGTATAATAACATATATATGACATATGTATGAGTGTAACAGTTGTGTGAATGTGACAGGTGTGTGGTAGATGTGTAAGTGTATGATAACACATATATGACATATGTATGAGTGTAACAGTTGTGTGAATGTGACAGGTGTGTGGTAGATGTGTAAGTGTATGATAACATATATATGACATGTATGAGTGTAACAGTTGTGTGAATGTGACAGGTGTGTGGTAGATATGTAAGTGTATAATAACATATATATGACATATGTATGAGTGTAACAGTTGGCATTATACTTATTCTCTCTCTCTCTCTCTCTCTCTCTCTCTCTCTCTCTTCGTTATAATAACACATCTGAATAATGCCAACCTGACTTATAAACACAAATATGAATGTAACCAGACGACGATGCTGTTGTTTCAGTGGAATAATGGCTCTTTGAGCAGTATGTATCGCCTTACTAGTGGTTGTCCCCTCACAGGATGGGGGGCGCTGCTCAATAAACTCGCCCCTCGGGGCAAAATCAAATCAAATCAAATCTCTTCGTTAACTTCATCTGTATTTGTTTTATGATCTTTATTATTATTATTGTTAATAATAATAATAATATTATTATTATTAGTAGTAGTATTTTAGTCTGTATTAATTTGTATTCTTTGTATTAATATTAATGATGAGTGACGTTTTCTATTACTTTATTAGGATGATTGTTATTTATCTTTGTATGCAATTTGTATACATATTTAGTTTAACTTCTCTTTTTACTATATTCATACGTTCACACACACACACACACAGAGTAGACGGAGAGCTCCGCCCATTAATCTTGACTCCACCAATCACTTGACCTCTGCATGTATTTTCCCTCCCTCTTTCCTCCTCCCCCTCCCTCTTCTCCGTCCGAAAAGACATTGTTGACCGGAAATTTGTTTTGGTGTATGGCATTGGCCTGATGAAGCTACAGTATATGCGAAACGTTGTCAATAAAGTGCTCTTCCTCACATGGGGTTTATTTTCATGTATGATATTGTCTGTATGTATATTATTGTGTGTGTTAGTGACACACGTACATGTGTGTATGTATGCCATTGTGAGGTGTGTCTAGGTATGGAATTGTGTGTGTGAAATGCGTGTATGACAGTGTGTGTGCATGAAGGGTGTATGTATGATACATGTACTTGTGTGCGTGTAAAGTGTTTGTGTGTGTGTGTGTGCATAGATGGCAGGTGTGTTTGTGTGTGTCAAATATGAAAAGAACATAAGAAAACGGGAGTCTGCAGACAGCCAATTGGCCCACACACGGCAGATCCCTTTCACACCCAGCCATCCCGAAAGTGTAACAGGTATAGCAGTGTGATAGTTGTGGAAGTATGACGCATGGGTAAAGTATTAGTTGTGTACGGATATTATAAGTGTGCAGTATGGTGAGTGTGTAAATATTGTATAAATGTGTATGTAGTGAGTCATGAACAAATAACTAATATTTAACCTAAACAGGAATGACCTGTGGTGGTTTGTTGGTCCGTTGACTGCTGTGGTGTCGTCATCACTGTCCACCACCATCACAGAGCTGGAGGTGTCGGTGAACTCTGACAGTCAAGCCGCACTGCTGCCAAACCTCAACAAACTACCAAACCTTAGATGGCTACGTAACTATCATTATCTTACATTAGCTACGTATGTGTTATTATTTTTATTATAACTTTTATTCTTATTTTTATTATTATTATTATTATTATTATTATTATTATTATTATTATAACTTTAAGGGGGAGGTTTTATTATAACTTTTATTCTTATTTTTATTATTATTATTATTATTATTATTGTTTTAACTTTAAGGGGAGGTTTTTAGTTTGTTTCCTACTCCTCCAGCAATCTTAAAATTACACCCCCTTGACCCCCTTTCAAGATAAATTTATACATTTTTCGGTAGAAAAATGTCCCGGCTAAAGGCCGGTTACTCTTAAATTACAGGCTCGCTGTCGCTCGCCAGGAAAAAATCGACACCTAAATGGCACGAAAGGTCTTAAAATTGACAGAATGTGGCGGAAAATCTGAAAATCACCAAACTAATGGGGCACACGTCTTAAAATCTCAAAAGCAATGGGGCTAGACATGAGGGAGAAAGGGGCCAAGAAAAAAGTCCCTCAAGTGGAAATCTCCCCTTAAAGGGAAGGTAGTTGCTCTTTATCCCTCATGTTAATGCCATTAGCTTTGAGATCATAAGACGTTCATTCCATTAGTTTGGCGATTATAAGACTTTTTGACCCATTTCTTTGTCAATTTACGGACCTTTCGTGCCATTTAAGTGTCAATTCTTTCCCTGGCGAGTGATAGTGAGCCTGTAATTTTTAGAGAAGTTGGCCTTTGGACGGGACATTTTTCTACCAACAAATGTACAGATATATCTTGAAGGTGGGACTAGGAGGTGATTTTTTAAGCTTGATGGAGTTCTAGCGAATTTACTCTGAAATAAATACATTAATTGATGGACCGAAAAATAACCACTACCTCCTTAAATCTTAAAAAGTCTGGACATACAGTATATTATAATAATCTGATATATCTCTAAACTCACTCCTTAATTGTGTGCTAACATTAGGAGAGCATCAATACTGATCCATGACATAAATACACTACAAAAGTATAAATACATTAATAGTACCTTCTGTCGTATGCCAGGGACCTATTTATAATATTGATATTTAAATTAAGCAACAATTTTAAGGTTGAAATTACAATTCTGTCACTTCCATATTTCTCTCTGAACAAGACTACTGGACTTGTGAAGCAGATCATTTCCTATATAGAGGCTCTTGATTGGCTAATGGATAGGTATGTGTTTAGAAAATAAAGATAGCTTCATTCTCTCTCTCTCTCTCTCTCTCTCTCTCTATATATATATATATATATATATATATATATATATATATATATATATATATATATATATATAGAGGGTAATGGATAGGTATGTGTTTAGAAAATAAAGATAGCTTCATTATCTCTCTCTCTCTCTCTCTATATATATATATATATATATATATATATATATATATATATATATATATATATATATATATATATATACGTATATGAAGCACCTTGGCATGATAGAAGAACGTCTCCATATTGTCTATATTTATTTGAAACGTTTCGGAGACACTCCATCATGAGGCAAAATTTAAAATAACACACATTAGTGTTTTCTTACAACTTTGTGTAGGCCTATATGTTATTCTTAGATGGGCCAGATGATGGAATAAGTGTCTCCGAAACGTTTCATTAATTATAGACAAAATTAATGTACGTGTTCTATCATGCCCTGGTGCTTCTCTTTATTTTACATATATATATATATATATATATATATATATATATATATATATATGCCGGTATATACTGTATATACACGTACACACACAATAACTGTAATTATAAGTGATATTTTAAAAAATAGTTGTTTTAGAGAGATATCTGAACATAGTGATATAAACTACGTCTCTAAAACACACCAATAACGTAATTACGACACAAAATGTCTTAATATAGACAAAGAAATGGTATAAAAGGTCTTGAAAATCGTCACACTAATGGGGCGACCGCCTTAAAATCTCAAAACAAATGTGGGAGAAGGGGGTCTAGAAAAACGTCATAGCTCCCCTAACAATGTAAGAGGTAATAGACGGCCTGTGATTGGGTAAGGCGGGTGAGATGTGAGCCTTCTATCTTGCTTAATTGTTGTCTTTATCATGTCTTATCTCGCTTGTGTTCACTTTATATGATATATCTAGGTTATTAACGTGTTGTATGTGACATCTTTGTAGCCATCTGGGTTCCAATTTAACTTTATTATTAAATTTACTTGCAATTTCAAATGTTCATTAACACATATTGAATAACAATAATATCTCAACTTGATCCAACACACATCAATCAACTACCAATCAGCATCATCTGTCTACAATACTCTAGTTTGAAAACAATAAAATATAATATAATTATTCTTTTAGTAAAATATATATGCATCTGTTACACACAATAAATGAATTAAATGAATTTATGAATGAATGGGTTAAATGAATTTATATTCAATATTATTAAATCTCAACATAAGAGTTGTAGCAATTCTTAGCAATGCTCATACTTATTTTGTATTCCATTTAATATATATTAAAGCATCTGGAAACATTTGGCAAGTTATTTTTAGCTGATGGTTCTAATTGTTGGTATAAATGTTTATAATATTTAACTTTCTCAGTAACAAGGCGTCAGTTCCATTTTATCCTTCTTTCCGACACTAAATCATTTCCTACAGCTTAGGAAGGTCCTTTAGCAATCAGAGGGGATAAAGGTATATCAATTAAACCTTCGACTCGGACAGATCTTTACTAAACTTAAGATAATTAGTCTTATAATATCCAACATAAAGAAATAATGTGTCATGGTTTTCTGAGAGGGTTAACAAGTATGGATGACCTTTCAGAAGTCCATGTTACTAAGGAGGTGTCACCAGCCGCTCTCACCTGCCAACTACCAGCGGTCAGCTGGGTGCAGCTCTACATCAGTGACGTAGACTTCTCCATCACCGACAGTGTTAACAGAGCAGTCAACATTGCTGTACACCTCCAACCTTCATGTGGGTCAGTACCAGAATTATTACCGGCTTTACCTGCTGATATTTCCATGGTTACAGCTTATATATAATTATGTACAACGCCACATTTATCTTAGTTGTGGTGTAATGCATTCCGAGCGCTAGTGAATTTGGCATTTGTGGGATATAATAGACCAGGTTATGATTATTATCATTATTATTATTATTAATAATTAGCAATCAAAACGTTTATATATATATATATATATATATATATATATATATATACAGTATATATATATATATGCAATAATTAGTAGGCTATATTGTATGTACAGTTTCATATAATTAGTTGAATTATGTCTGACAAACTTTATGATATTCTAAAGATGCTCAATAATACTTCAATAATTGCAGATCTGAAGTTTTGACATGATTTTTTGTTCTTTTGTTAAGAATATTTATTATTTTAACTATTTTTCTTATTTCTTTCCAACTTAATTAAACAACTTTCAATCTAAAAACAAATTCCCCCCAGAATCCCCTTTATGCTATAATTATACACTTTTTGTTGGAAAAATGTCCCGGCCGAAGACTGATTTCTTCCATTTTGTAGGCTCGCTACCGCTCACCAGAAAAACAGCAGCAAAGGCATGATTCAAAACATCTTATAATCGCTCTAACCCTAATTTCGCCTTACTTTTTTGTTTATAAATAATACATTAAATATAAACGTGCTTAACCCTTAATTAGCGGCGAGCAACATAAGTCGAGTTAAATAAAGCTGGACTATGTGGCGGCGCTCGACATAGGTCGAGTGGCAATTTCAGCACGTAATGTGGCTGAGAGAGAGAGACAAGTGGTGGCAGGAGACTAGCGAGCGTATGACTGCTCCAGACCACCGCGGCGAACCTACTGACACAAATCTCAGCTCCCTCCTCCCTCTCTCACTCGCTACATACTCAATTATGTACCGAAACTACCGAATTACCTGCTTTTTGCACTCGCGTTGCACGGTTATTGCAAGAAAACTATCCATCATACAAGGATCGTTATGGTGTCATTCGAAAGCTCTGTTTATGCCCTTTCAGGGATAGGTACTTGTTTTACGTTCTGGGTCTTATTTAGGCATGAAAATGATCACGTAAACAGCCCTATTTTGGCTAAAAACACCCCGCTGTGCGGTACATATAAATAAACCGCATAGGCCGCTCGTAAGGTGTTAAAAATAAGTGTTGATTTTATTTTCAACACTAAATAATATTATGTTGTGCAATAAACCTACAAGTTAGTGAAACAAGACTAACAAAAACAAGTATGTCATGTAGTTGATAGTAATGTCACCACCACCACCAGGTACTATGTCATCAGCTTCCCCCGGAGCGCTATGACTTATGAGGGGTTGCAGACATGTGTGGTGAGGCTGGGGTGTAGCAGTGTTAGGGTGAGGGGGAGGCTGTACATACCCGACACCATCACCACCACCATCACCAGGGACCAGCACCTGGAGCTTAACACACTCATCAACACCAAGCTGGGGGCGGAGTATGGCTTGTACAGGTAAGTGGTCCATTATATCTTCCTCCTCCACCTTTTGTATATTATTCCACCCTGTACACCACCCACCACCAATAGTCATGTTCTACCTCAATAATGTGTACCTCCAGTTATCTCTCTTAACACTATAATCCCACCTTGTTATTCCCGTGTACACTACATTTTATTCAGCTTAGGAAAGATGTCTACCAATAATTTATTAAAGGGGGTATAATCCACCTTAATCAATCCGTTTATTCACTTTCAAGCTAAATATATAAGTTTTTTGGTAGAAAAATGTCCCGGCTGAAGGCCGGAAACTCTCACTATCACTTGTCTAGACCACTTTAGTTATACTACTATTATTGCTACTACTACTACTACTACTACTACTAATAATAATAATAATAATAATAATAATAATAATAATAATAATAAAAATATTAATTACAATAATAAAATAATAATAATACTCAGCTTAAGAAGGAAAGAGATCTATTGGATAATATCTATCTATCTTTCAACTTCAAAAACACATCTCCTAGCTCCCTTCAAGCCAAATTTGATATTTGTTTGTTATAAAAATGTCCCTGCCGAAGGACGGTTTCTCCTAAAATGCCAGGATTTGGTCTATATTTTAATGCGGCAATAGTCTTACAATGATCATTTAATGGGACAGAACGTCTTCAGCGTATTACAAATAATGAATACAAAAAAAAAAAAGGCTCCCCCAGACTCCCTTTCAAATTATAAACTGCTTCCTCAGATCATTCTTCAAGCTCAAAAATATTTCTCCAACCTTCTTCAAGCTAAGCAGGCTTCTGTCAGCTTAGGAAGAACCTCTAGGTACCAAAGTTGTTTAATCCACCTAAATCAACTCACTAACCCCCTTCAAGCTAAGGATGAAAAGAAAAGAAATATTAGCTTCCAGCAAAATAAAGCTTCAAGACCACCTTCAAGCTAAATATATATATATATATACATAAAATAATATCAATTGAACATTTCCCGACCTATTCAAACTAAACAAAAATCGGTTCCCCAGTCCCCCCTTCAGCCTAAAAATGTCCCTCGGAGCCCCTAGACCTCCTATTTTTAACATAATGCAACTAAGAATGTTGACATAACAAAAATGGCATATTTTTGTTGTTGTGTGTGTGTGTGTGTGTGTGTGTGTGTGGGAGGGGAGGGGGGTGGAGGGTGGTAGGTATAATCTATGTACACTATCCCTCTGACTCCCACAGATCCTTCCTAACCTGAATATAATCACATAATCTTAGCCACACTTTATATAAAGTTGTCAAGGTGTTAAATGTGTTAAACCATGATAATGATCATTATACATTATATTATGTTGGCAGCCATCATCATTATGATCTGTTATCAGCATGACCATTATTGTCACCACCACAACATAACATCCACTTGCTAATCTTATAAACTATCTTCACAGGTGGGACTTACGTAAGTGGGAGAGACCACAACCGTGATAAGGAGACCTGAGAACATCAACATCCAACAATTCCTACACTGATCCTATAATGGTAACATAGCCTCAGTTTATAAAGTACCATTAACTAACTCAAGTGAACTATATTAATGGAGTTACAATGTACTAAACATAAAAGCATTAATATAATTGGTTTTCACCTAACAAGTATAATAATAGCAAAGTTATAATTTTAACATTATTAATTGACCAAAACTAAAGGTTTATTAAGTGTCGTTCTTTTAGTAATGCATACTTAACCCTTTCAGTACGATGACAATTGTTTCATTGATATATAATACCGGTATATTTATATTATTTTGTTCATCTCTCTCTCTCTCTCTCTCTACTATATATACTGTATATATATATATATATATATATATATATATATATATATATATATATATTATATTAGTCATATATAATTTACTGTTTGTTTTAGTAACTACAGGTGTTTGTTAAAGGCGACACTGGCTTAAATTTGGACTCTCTGTCATTGTTATCATTATAATTATATAGTTTAACACCTTACGAGCGGCCTATGCGGTTTATTTATGTGTACCGCACAGCGGGGTGTTTTTAGCCAAAATAGGGCTGTTTACGTGATCATTTTCATGCCTAAATAAGACCCAGAACGTAAAACAAGTACCTATCCCTGAAAGAGCATAAACAGAGCTTTCGAATGACACCATAACGATCCTTGTATGATGGATAGTTTTCTTGCAATAACCGTGCAACGCGAGTGCAAAAAGCAGGTAATTCGGTACTTTCAGTACATAATTGAGTATGTAGCGAGTGAGAGAGGGAGGAGGGAGCTGAGATTTGTGTCAGTAGGTTCGCCGCGGTGGTCTGGAGCAGTCATACGCTCGCTAGTCTCCTGCCACCACTTGTCTCTCTCTCTCAGCCACATTACGTGCTGAAATTGCCACTCGAGTTATGTCGAGCGCCGCCACATAGTCCAGCTTTATTTAACTCGACTTATGTTGCTCGCCGCTAATTATGGGTTAAGGTTAAACACATGTTACTTGATATTTACTTAACAAGATACTAGAAGGATAATACTTGTTAATATTACAAACAACTCTAAGCTAATAACAAACTAACATAGGTACTGATGACCAAAATAGTGCATACGTACCACCAGAGAACTTTGACATTAATTATATTTGGTTATATTTATCAATTACAATCACTCAAACCTTTAATTATATAATACAAAATCTTCCACAAACATTAATATTAATGGAATTATATAGTATAATTATATAATATAATTATTTACTGTACAGGGTATCCGAGGGCTCTGACGATGATGCCTGTGGGAGTTCTGGTGTTACATCAAGGGTATCATGGCTGCGATTATCATCCAAGTTGAGAATAAGAAAGGTTGAGGAGAGTGTGAGTGGAAACCAAGCGAGGGTAGAGTTATCTCTCAGTATCTCCAGGTAGCTCGACCCACCCCCCTCCTGCCTAACACCCCTCCCCACCTTTACCCCTAGCCTGACCTGAGGTAAATGACATCACCATTATCTCCAGGTAGCTCGCCCTCCCCTGCCCCCCCCCCCCCCTCTACCTCCAGCCTAGCCTGAGGTGGGGTCATCACCATTATCTCAAGGAAACCCCCCTTAACCCGTCCCCTGCCCCCCAAGCCTGGCCTGAGGTAGGGTCACCACCATTATCTCCAGTTGCTCAACCCCCTCACCCCTTTACCCCCAGTCTGACCTGAGGTAGGGTCATCACCATTATCTCCAGGTGGCTCAACCCCCTCACCCCTTTACCCCCAGTCTGACCTGAGGTAGGGTCATCACCATTATCTCCAGGTGGCTCAACCCCCTCACCCCTTTACCCCCAGTCTGACCTGAGGTAGGGTCACCACCATTATCTCCAGGTGGCTCAACCCCCTCACCCCTTTACCCCCAGTCTGACCTGAGGTAGGGTCACCACCATTATCTCCAGGTGGCTCAACCCCCTCACCCCTTTACCCCCAGTCTGACCTGAGGTAGGGTCACCACCATTATCTCTAGGTGGCTCAACCCCCTCACCCCTTTACCCCCAGTCTGACCTGAGGTAGGGTCACCACCATTATCTCCAGGTGGCTCAACCCCCTCACCCCTTTACCCCCAGTCAGACCTGAGGTAGGGTCACCACCATTATCTCCAGGTGGCTCAACCCCCTCACCCCTTTACCCCTAGTCTGACCTGAGGTAGGGTCACCACCATTATCTCCAGGTGGCTCAACCCCCTCACCCCTTTACCCCCAGTCTGACCTGAGGTAGGGTCACCACCATTATCTCTCAGGTGGCTCAACCCCCTCACCCCTTTACCCCCAGTCTGACCTGAGGTAGGGTCACCACCATTATCTCCAGGTGGCTCAACCCCCTCACCCCTTTACCCCCAGTCTGACCTGAGGTAGGGTCATCACCATTATCTCATAGTAGATCCCCCTCCCCCTTTTTTACCCCCAGCCTGAGCACTCCACAACAACAACAACAATAATGACAAGGACGAGGAAGCCAAAGCCACTGTCATGATGTGGGCGCCTGTGCACCTCGATATTCTCTCCACAAACACCCCTCAGACCCCCCTCCCCCCCACAACAGCCCACCTTTACCCAATCTTGGTGACCTCCTAGTGATACAACAAGTGTGTGAAAACAATTATATACGGTATATGTACATAATTCAAAGTATGAAATGTATAAGTGTAACAAATACATAAGTGATAATACCAAGAAACAATTATATACGGTATATGTACATAATTCAAAGTATGAAATGTATAAGTGTAACAAATACATAAGTGATAATACCAACAACAATTATATACGGTATATGTACATAATTCAAAGTATGAAATGTATAAGTGTAACAAATACATAAGTGAAAATACCAAGAAAAAGTATTGAAGACAAAAACTTGTTTACTCTCGCTGATACTTTCCGCCTCAGTGACATTATTGTGCGAGACTGTACATTGGCTTGACACTATGAAAAGACCTATCCTCCTCCTCAAAGACAATATAAAGCACTTCCTGTTAGCCAAAATAGTGATAACTGGCATTCACCGCCACACTCTTGGCCAACTACAGGCGCTCCTGAGGGAGACTCAAGATGGGTTCTGTGTAGTAGAGAAGTTAACTATTCCACCTCTTTCCTGTGTTCCTGAGGGAGACTCAAGATGGATTCTGTGTAGTAGAGAAGTTAACTATTCCACCTCTTTCCTGTGTTCCTGAGGGAGACTCAAGATGGGTTCTGTGTAGTAGAGAAGTTAACTATTCCACCTCTTTCCTGTGTTCCTGAGGGAGACTCAAGATGGGTTCTGTGTAGTAGAGAAGTTAACTATTCCACCTCTTTCCTGTGTTCCTGAGGGAGACTCAAGATGGGTTCTGTGTAGTAGAGAAGTTAACTATTCCACCTCTTTCCTGTGTTCCTGAGGGAGACTCAAGATGGGTTCTGTGTAGTAGAGAAGTTAACTATTCCACCTCTTTCCTGTGTTCCTGAGGGAGACTCAAGATGGGTTCTGTGTAGTAGAGAAGTTAACTATTCCACCTCTTTCCTGTGTTCCTGAGGGAGACTCAAGATGGGTTCTGTGTAGTAGAGAAGTTAACTATTCCACCTCTTTCCTGTGTTCCTGAGGGAGACTCAAGATGGGTTCTGTGTAGTAGAGAAGTTAACTATTCCACCTCTTTCCTGTGTTCCTGAGGGAGACTCAAGATGGGTTCTGTGTAGTAGAGAAGTTAACTATTCCACCTCTTTCCTGTGTTCCTGAGGGAGACTCAAGATGGGTTCTGTGTAGTAGAGAAGTTAACTATTCCACCTCTTTCCTGTGTTCCTGAGGGAGACTCAAGATGGGTTCTGTGTAGTAGAGAAGTTAACTATTCCACCTCTTTCCTGTGTTCCTGAGGGAGACTCAAGATGGGTTCTGTGTAGTAGAGAAGTTAACTATTCCACCTCTTTCCTGTGTTCCTGAGGGAGACTCAAGATGGGTTCTGTGTAGTAGAGAAGTTAACTATTCCACCTCTTTCCTGTGTTCCTGAGGGAGACTCAAGATGGGTTCTGTGTAGTAGAGAAGTTAACTATTCCACCTCTTTCCTGTGTTCCTGAGGGAGACTCAAGATGGGTTCTGTGTAGTAGAGAAGTTAACTATTCCACCTCTTTCCTGTGTTCCTGAGGGAGACTCAAGATGGGTTCTGTGTAGTACAGAAGTTAACTATTCCACCTCTTTCCTGTGTTCCTGAGGGAGACTCAAGATGGGTTCTGTGTAGTAGAGAAGTTAACTATTCCACCTCTTTCCTGTGTTCCTGAGGGAGACTCAAGATGGGTTCTGTGTAGTAGAGAAGTTAACTATTCCACCTCTTTCCTGTGTTCCTGAGGGAGACTCAAGATGGGTTCTGTGTAGTAGAGAAGTTAACTATTCCACCTCTTTCCTGTGTTACCCTCCCACACAATTTATACATAGGGAGAAATGCATACCGGACGCTTTAATTTATGCATAGAGAAATGCATACTGGACGCTTTAATTTATGCATAGGGAGAAATGCATACTGGACGCTTTAATTTATGCATAGGGAGAAATGCATACTGGACGCTTTAATTTATGCATAGAGATAAATGCATACTGGACGCTTTAATTTATGCATAGGGAGAAATGCATACTGGACGCTTTAATTTATGCATAGGGAGAAATGCATACTGGACACTTTAATTTATGCATAGAGATAAATGCATACTGGACGCTTTAATTTATGCATAGGGAGAAATGCATACTGGACGCTTTAATTTATGCATAGGGAGAAATGCATACTGGACATTTTAATTTATGCATAGGGAGAAATGCATACTGGATGCTTTAATTTATGCATAGGGAGAAATGCATACTGGATGCTTTAATTTATGCATAGGGATAAATGCATACTGGATGCTTTAATTTATGCATAGGGAGAAATGCATACTGGATGCTTTAATTTATGCATAGGGAGAAATGCATACTGGATGCTTTAATTTATGCATAGGGAGAAATGCATACTGGATGCTTTAATTTATGCATAGGGAGAAATGCATACTGGACGCTTTAATTTATACATAGTGAGAAATGCATACTGGATGCTTTAATTTATGCATAGGGAGAAATGCATACTGGACGCTTTAATTTATGCATAGGGAGAAATGCATACTGGATGCTTTAATTTATGCATAGAGAGAAATGCATACTGGACGCTTTAATTTATGCATAGGGAGAAATGCATACTGGACGCTTTAATTACACAAGAACATAAGAACATAAGAAAATGGGAGTCTGCAGAAAGCCGATTGGCCTAAGCAAGGCAGATCCCTGTCCCACACAACCCCCGTTCAATTACAAAGCCCAATTATAGGCTCAACACTCTAATACCCTGAGGATCATTTTACCAAAACGGTTAGAGATTAACGCAGGATTATGGGGGTCTGCAGAGCGCTGATTGGCCCAACCCGGCTGATCCCCCTTCACACCCAACCCTTCTCGTCTATATGCTTATCCAATTTTATCTTAAAGCTCCCTACAGTTTTAGATCCCACTATAGCACTTGGTAGTCCATTCCACCCATCTACAACTCTGTTACCAAACCAATATTTGCCTATATCTTTTATGAAACAAAATTTATCTAATTTGAAACCATTGGTACGAGTTCTTTCGCTATCACTGAGCTTTAGTACATTTGTCATGTCCCCTTTGTTAATCCCACTAACCCACTTGAACACCTCTATCATATCCCCTCTAACTCTGCGTCTCTCTAACGAATGTAAACCTAATTTCTTCAACCTTTCTTCATACGAAAGATTTCTAATATTATGGATCATTTTTGTCATTCTACGCTGTACTCTCTCCAATGAATCTATGTCCATTCTGTAATAAGGACACCAAAATTGGACAGCATAATCCATGTGGGGTCTCACTAATGACAAGTAAAGTTTTAAGATAACATCAGCAGTTCTGTTACTCACACTCCTAGAGATTAACCCGAGAATCCTGTTTGTCTTATTACGAACGCTTATACACTGTTTTCTAGGCTTCAAATCATTGCTAACAAACACACCTAGATCTTTCTCACAGTCTAAATTTTCTAATTCTAAATTAGCTAGTTTATATTTAACATTTGTATGAATCTTCCCTATCTTTAATACCTTGCATTTGTCAATATTAAACTTCATCTGCCAATTTACTGACCATTCATGTAAGGTATCTAGATCCCTTTGGAGGCACTCTATATCGCTATCTGAATCAATTGATCTCCCCATTTTAGTATCGTCTGCGAATTTACTTATCCTACTAGTTATACCTAAATCTAGGTCATTTATGTATATAAGAAACAACAGGGGACCTAATACCGATCCCTGGGGGACACCACTTTTGACTGCTCCCCACTCTGACTTGGTACCATTTATGCTGACTCTCTGTTTCCTACCAATTAGCCATGACCTAATCCATCCCAACAACGATCCTCCTATTCCATGTGCCTCAACCTTTCTCATCAATCTCTCATGAGGGACTCTGTCGAAAGCTTTACTGAAATCTAAATAAATAATATCTTATGACTTGTCACTATCTACTGCTTCATATACCTCTGAGAAAAAGCTAAGCAAATTAGTAAGGCAAGAACGTCCCTGAGTGAATCCATGCTGAGAAGAATTTATTAAGTTAAATTTGTCTAAGTGGCTTCTAATTTTCCTAGCAATAATAGACTCTAGCAACTTTCCTATGATTGATGTGAGACTAATGGGACGGTAATTGGATGCTATCGATTTATCACCTTTTTTGAAGATCGGCACTACATTTGCAAGCTTCCAAGCTTCTGGAACTAAACCTGTTTCTAAAGACTTGTTAAATAAAAATGCTAATATAAAATATAATAATATAAATGCTACCTACCCGATAGCACTATCGTTACTGAGTGCTGTACTGTACTTTATATATTATTTTGTAATAATATAGATATCTTATCAATATTTGTATTTTGTACTATTGTTAACCCTTAATTAGCGGCGAGCAACATAAGTCGAGTTAAATAAAGCTGGACTATGTGGCGGCGCTCGACATAACTCGAGTGGCAATTTCAGCACGTAATGTGGCTGAGAGAGAGAGACAAGTGGTGGCAGGAGACTAGCGAGCGTATGACTGCTCCAGACCACCGCGGCGAACCTACTGACACAAATCTCAGCTCCCTCCTCCCTCTCTCACTCGCTACATACTCAATTATGTACCGAAAGTACCGAATTACCTGCTTTTTGCACTCGCGTTGCACGGTTATTGCAAGAAAACTATCCATCATACAAGGATCGTTATGGTGTCATTCGAAAGCTCTGTTTATGCCCTTTCAGGGATAGGTACTTGTTTTACGTTCTGGGTCTTATTTAGGCATGAAAATGATCACGTAAACAGCCCTATTTTGGCTAAAAACACCCCGCTGGGCGGTACACATAAATAAACCGCATAGGCCGCTCGTAAGGTGTTAATGTCTTGTCATGTTGCAAATTTGATTTTAAATTAATATTTTGACATTTAACATGTAGTTTCTTTATTCATGCAGAGTTTAGTAAAATTTACCAGAACGTCCCGGACTTCCCAAATTTGACTAATTCCTTGAATGTGACGATAGTGCGTTGTTATGTGTGCGATTAGTTTGCTTGGGAACCAGATTAACTTGGTGATGTAGTAATGTAGGCTACACCCTATGTGGTGGATTGTGTTCTTTTATTTCATAGATTTCATTTTAGTAAGCGTTGTTTCCACATAGCGATTTTGATAATTTAATTTGACTTTATATTGTCCTTGTCCCAATTTTGGTTTGTTTAGTTTGCAAGTTTTACATTTTAATTTATCTAGCAAACATTTGTGCAATTTATACCATATTTTATGCATGCAGGAATGCTCACTATTGATAATAATAATGCTATAAACCATGAACACTTGTTTTCTTGCAATACCTGGGGCGGGGGGTGGCAGGCCAACCAGACACACGGAAGTTTCATTCTATAAGGAAGTTGGAGTTGTAGACATTGATATTTAGCAGAATAACCAGCTATAATACGGTTTTATTACATTTATTGATACATAAAACCAAATTCAACCTACTATTTATCCATCAGAAACCCACATAATTGCTGTATTTGTGTTTAATATCCATGTTTACACGCCCAACTTCCTTATAGCCTGAAACTCACAATTGGTCAATTGATTCAATCATAAATAATAATAATAATGATAATAATAACAATAACAAGAACAACAATAATAATAATAATAATAAAAATAGTAATAATTATATTATTATTAATAATAATAAAAATACTAATACTAAAAATAATAATAATAATAATAATAATAATAAAAATAGTAATAATAATAATAATAATATTATTATTAAAAATAATAAAAATACTAATACTAAAAATAATAATAATAATAATAATAATAATAATAATAATAATAATAAAAATAGTAATAATAATAATAATAATAATAATATTATTAATAATAATAAAAATACTAATACTAAAAATAATAATAATAATAATAATAATAATAATAATAATAATAATAAATGTGATGCCCTGTACCCAAAAATCCCGCAACCACAAAACTACCCGAGTTGACGTCTGGGAAAGTCCAAGAAACTCGCCACGTGTGTGCATCACCACGAGACTATCACTTGGTTCTTCAAGGAGAACTAAGGTTACGTTCCTATTGTACGTCCGTGGTAGTACAGTCGGTAGCGCATGAGTCTGGCATGCCAGGCTCCCTTGTCTTCAATGACCATGGTTCCAATCCGCGCCAGGCCACGGGGAAGACCTGGGGATTTGTTTTTGACAGCAGGCTAAATTTGTACATATTTCGATAGAAAATCTCTGGCGAAGACAAATTTCTTCATAATTATAATGCTGGCTCGCTATCGCTCGCCAGGAAGAAATCGACACCTGGATGGGGATAAATGTCTTAAAACAGTAGGCTGAATGGGGCCGAATGGATACAACCCAGAAAGAGAGAAAAAAAGGAGAAAAAAAACCAGTTGAGCCCCCTTAAAGCCAGCTCTCCACAACCACTCCATGGAGGCGAGCAACATTCCATCTGTGAACGCTTATGACTTTTATATATTACGGCTAACTGATCGTCAGTTAAAAATTCCTGAACTCTGAAAAGAAGTCCTAGTTCCTTTGAGGCATTTTTTGCAATAGATCTGACATAAGACATACAGGATGGGCTGGTTGTAAGAGGGTTCTGCCTAATGAGAGCCAGACTCTTAGTGTTCTTATATGTCTATATGTTATTATACCTACTCATACATTTGAATCAGAATAGAACCATTAGGATAGGGTACACAAACATACACACATACAAACACCCACTCATCAGTCTCACACATATACGCACACTCATATCAGTCAGATCTAAATACACACACATACTCTCAAACAGACACAGGTTGGTAACAAGTACTGTCACAAACATATATTGCAGAAAACATACACAGTCACGCACGTACACACGCGCGGGAAAACATACAGTCACGCGCGGGAAAACAACAACATTGATCCGACGTCTCCTTCTTGATTTCGGAGGTGCGGTGTCGCAAAGACAGGCTTTGTTTACATGCGTCGGAGGCACAGCTTTCAAAACACGCTTAGTAGGCTTTCAAGCTTACGGATTTTAAAATGACACCCGGGCTCCTGACCATCTGCCGCGGTGTCATTTTAAAATGGTGCCCGGGCGGGAAGGGTTTAAGGCAACTGCTAATATATATACCTACTATTCACTAGGCTATATCAAATAGTAGCCTACACATATAGCACGGTGACCTCAAATATATAACTATAACTTATAATGTACAATGGCTATAAGATACAAAGTAACTTGGAAGTGATCGTTGACTAACATGCAGATTGTTGCACAACCGCTCCACCTGGGAGCCTGGCCAAACTCTCATATCTACAATACTCTGGCTGAGGGGAGGGATGAGTTTTGGCGGAGGAGAGGACCACCTGGAGGAGGTTTGTTTGTGGCCACCTCAATAAGGATTAGGTCGTCTGGCAATAAATGTATGGAATGAATCCATTATACTAGGGGATTTTAACTTGTGTTACAAACAACGAAATTAGAGGCTTCTACGAGAATATAGGCACATACTGACAATCCACAATCACAAACAACTCATCACAACCCCCACACGTATCTCTGAGAACACTGCTACAATATTAGACCACATAAATTGTAACAGAAAGGACAAAATATCACAATCAGGGGTTATACAGACTGGGATAAGTGATCACTTCGTCACATATTGCACATGGAAAACTACAAAAATTACCCTAGAGAATCACAAGATCATCAAAACAAGGTCACTCAGAAACTACAGCAAAGAAACATTTCTGGACATTTTATGGAATACAGACTGGTCTCCAGTGTTTGGAAATACAAACGTTAATGACGCATGGGTTGGCTTCAGAACCATCATCACAAACATCCTAGACGAAATAGCTCCTCTGAAAGACACGAATTAAAGCAAGGTCAGACCCATGGATCAACAATGACATACTACACCATCTGTAACACAGAGACAATCTGTTCAAAAGGCTAGTGAAGCATAGACAGGATCAAGGTCTGAAACATGAGTTCAACAGGGCTAGTAATAAACTAAGTAGGAAAATTAACCCCTAAAAGTCGGGGCGCAACTTAAGTCGTATTTAATAAAGCTGGACTATGTGGCGGCGCTCGACATAGGTCGAGTGGCAATTTCAGCACGTAATGTTGCTGAGAAAGAGAGACAAGTGGTGGCAGGAGACTAGCGAGCGTATGACTGCTCCAGACCACCGCGGCGAACCTACTGACACGATTCTCACCTCCCTCCTCCCTCTGTCACTCGCTATATACGGAATTGTATCGGGAAAGTGGCTAATTACATGCTTTTTGCACTCGCGTTGCACGGTTATTGCAAGAAAACTAGCCATCATAAAAGGATCGTTATGGTGTCATTCGAAAGCTCTGTTTATGCCCTTTAAGGGATAGATACTTGTTTTACGTTCTGGGTCTTATTTAGGCATGAAAATGATCACGTAAACAGCCCTATTTTGGCTAAAAACACCCCGCTGGGCGGTACATATAAATAAACCGCATAGGCCGCTCTTAAGGTGTTAACACCTTACGAGCGGCCTATGCGGTTTATTTATGTGTACCGCACAGCGGGGTGTTTTTAGCCAAAATAGGGCTGTTTACGTGATCATTTTCATGCCTAAATAAGACCCAGAACGTAAAACAAGTACCTATCCCTGAAAGGGCATAAACAGAGCTTTCGAATGACACCATAACGATCCTTGTATGATGGATAGTTTTCTTGCAATAACCGTGCAACGCGAGTGCAAAAAGCAGGTAATTCGGTACTTTCAGTACATAATTGAGTATGTAGCGAGTGAGAGAGGGAGGAGGGAGCTGAGATTTGTGTCAGTAGGTTCGCCGCGGTGGTCTGGAGCAGTCATACGCTCGCTAGTCTCCTGCCACCACTTGTCTCTCTTTCTCAGCAACATTACGTGCTGAAATTGCCACTCGACCTATGTCGAGCGCCGCCACATAGTCCAGCTTTATTTAACTCGACTTATGTTGCTCGCCGCTAAATAAGGGTTAAAGCAGCGAAATCTAATTATTTCCACAGTAAGGCAGAGGAATATCAGAGTAACCCCAAAAAAACTATGGAGGAACTTAAAATCAACAGGCTACAGCAACAAGGCAAGGGATTCGTCTAACACTAATATTGCTCTCAACATTAATGATCAGGTTTGCCACGATAAACGACAAATTTCAACCTACTTCAACTCCTTCTTCACCTCCATAGCAAACACACTTGCACAGAACCTACCGCAACCTCTCAATAAATACACGACAACAACGGCCACCTTTCGAAATTTCTACAGGGATAAAGGCATACACCCGAACACATTTGGATTGAAAAATGTTACACCAAAATACACATTTGACGAGCTCTCTAACCTAAATGTACATAAAAGCACAGGACCAGACAAAATTCCTGCCAAATTTCTACGAGATGGAGCCATTGGTATAGCAGGTCCCCTAACCCACATCATCAACCTGCCAATTAACACCAATACTGTACCTGCTGAACTGAAGGAAGCTATTGTAACCCCTCTATTCAAGAAAGGAAATAAACTAGATGTTGGCAACTACAGACCAGTTAGCATATTATGTATTGTATCTAAAATCCTTGAAAGAGCTGTATACACCCAAATTGAACACTACCTCAAAGAAAATTATCTATTCTATAAGTTTCAATCAGGTTTCAGATGCATGTACTCGACAGACTCCTGTCTCATCCACTTAAAAGATCACATTCGTAAAGAAATTTCTAAAGGTAACTACACCGGTATGGTTCTTCTTGATCTACAAAAAGCGTTTGATACAGTAGACCATGATATCCTCTGTAATAAACAACAAGCAATGGGCATTGGGTCAGTGAACTGGTTTAAATCTTATCTTAGTGGTAGAACACAAAGAGTCAAAATTGATGATAATATATCTGATCCTATGCCAATTAACTGTGGGGTCCCATAGGGAAGCATCCTTGGTCCCTTACTCTTTCTCTGTTATGTGAACGACATGGAACTGAGCGTCTCGTGTAAATTATTACTGTATGCTGACGACAGCGTGCTTCTGGTTTCAGGAAAAGACCCAATAAGTATTGCAGCTTCACTTTCCAAAGAACTAGAATCGTGTAGTGATTGGCTAGTGGACAATAGACTATCTCTTCACCTGGGCAAGACGGAAGCCATCTTATGTGGAACAAAACGCAAACTGAAAGACATTGTGGGCTTCTCGGTCAACTGTAATGATATTCCTATAACAACAGTGTCACAAGTTAAATATCTCGGACTAAAACTGGACTCGACTCTGTCAGGTGAAACAATTTTGGAATCTATCCTGAGTAAATGTAGAGTACGTATAAAATACCTGTATAGACAGGTGGGATGCTTGGCAGTGGCGACCAAAAAGACTCTATGCCAAGCGCTTGTTCAATGTCATTTTGACTATTCTGTGTCATCCTGGTACTCTGCATCATCTAAATCAGCACAGCACAAACTTCAGGTCACTCAAAATAAAATGGTTAGGTTATTGCTGAGTCTAGGACCCAGATCGCATGTTGGCCAGGAACCACTTCAGTCACTAGGTAGGCTATGCTCAATGTCTCTGACAGGGCCAAACAAATCAGGCTCACTAATGCCTTCAAGATATTCTATGACAGAGCTCCAGAGTATCTAAAGAGTAATTTTGTTAAAGCAAATGAGAGAAGTGGACATAATACAAGAAATAGGATGTTTAATTTTACGGTCTCGAGAATCCAAGGACAGGGTAAGCTGACTGCCAGCTTCTTCACTGCCATCAAAGACTGGAACGACCTACCCAAGTCAGTCCGTGAAAAGAGAACACTGTATTCCTTCAGATGTAGCCGGAAGGAGCACCTGAACCGGACAGCTGCGAGAAGGGAACACCAAGCTTATGTCTACTACTAAATACGACATAAGAGATAGGCAAAACAAACTTAAATGATTACTGATTACTGATTACGGATTACTGATATTTACTATAGGATGTAAGGTATCTTAAAATATTATAAATAACCCCCTAGAAATACTTTCTCTAAAGTTTCCAAAGGTCCCGGGTTCAAATCCCGATGTATCAATGGGAAGATATTATTGGGATGGAATTTGTGCTGTACCTAGTATCTGTTCATTACCACAAAGCCCACCGAAACGCTAATAAAATACCCTCATTGTTCCCTGATTAAATAGCACTGTATGAATATTCCCATATTCAAAATATGCTATAGGGGTGCAATGCCTGGTGAGTTATCTGCTCAACAGGTGGCGTTGTGTATGTGTGTAGGAGTGAGAGTCCGAGTGTAGGGGGCGAGACAGTGAAGCACGGGAACGAGGTGGCTTCAGAGATGGGGTCGCTTCGGGCCATGAGTGAGCACCGTGCCTCATGTGAAGGCAAGATGGCAGGTGCTCGTTGTACTCTACGTGCTTCACATGTCTCACTCCCTAGACTGGAACAAGACCTCACGGGCTTCACTGTTCATTGTAAAGCGGTGAATGTTAAGGCTCTCAGCCTATGCCCGAGAGGAAGTAAGTTGGAATATAGAAAAAAAAAAAAAAAAAAAAAAAAAAATCTACTTTTTTTTATCCTCCCCTTTTTCCCCAGCTAACCTAATCCCACAAGGACCCCAATGGAAATACGCCTAACGGCCTTATTGGGCTATCCTTAGTTGGAATTATGCAAGGCTGGTACATGTCATATTTGTGACATATTATGTGGTACCAACACTGTAAAATGCTAACTGAATAAATATTATTATTATTATTTGAATGGAATCTTCAATTATGCCAACATATTATAGTTATTCATGCGATACCAAAAGAAAGCGTACATACAATTAGAGAAAACTGAATATTCTTGAGTAACTAAAGAAATCTATTATTACTGCCCACACATGTAGCTAAAGGAAGGGGTTAACTTACCAGGTAGAGGTCCAAGTAAAGGCTAAGGTACTCCAGCCAGGGGTCCAAGGGTGTGTATTTGTTAACTATTTTATGTTTTTCTATGTGAGTGAGGGAGACAAAAGGCAGTACTGCCTGTAGCGAGTGCCTTCCCCAGAGTTGGAAGAGTGATAGGGCCAAAATCAAGGGAAGTTCGAGCCAAAATGCCTGGACACACGGAGTTTGAAGCAATTTAAGTCATAAGAAGAGGGAAAGACTGATTCTGGGACAGAGTTCCAGAGCTCAGCTGTTGAATATAAGACTGAGAATAACGTTTCACTCTTGGGATGGAGAGTTGCACAGAGTAGGGGTGGGATTGTGTTGCAAGATGGGTACTATGTACCCTACGTAGAGGAGGTGGTATACACTGGGAGAGCTCTGAGGAACACGATTTATTGTAGCAGCGGTAGAATAGCGAGAGAGATGCAGCGAAGGGAGAGAGATTGCAAAGTTGGTGAGTGGACGTGAGTTAATGATACGAAAGGCTTTCCTTTCTACTTTGTTTAGAAGTACAGTGTTAGAGGATACTCTCCACACATGTGAACAATACTCAATACACAGACGCACTGTGCCCCTGTACAGAGAATGAAGCTGTGCAGGGGTAAAGAACCCCTTGAGGCGGTTGAGCACACCCACCTTCTGGGAGGCTGCCCTAGCAAGACTGGTAATATGGTCCTTCAAAGTGAGAGCAGAAGAAAAAGAGACACAGAGAATATTGAGAGAAGATGAAGGACTGATTTTTGTATGGTTGAAGTATTAGGGCTAGTGCTCTGGGAGCAGTTGCAGTTGAGAAAGTCTTTAATGAATAATATGAAGAGAACTGGAGATAGACAGAACCCTGAGGAACACCGGAGTTGATAGGTTGAAGAAGTGAATGATGGCCATCCACAACCGCAGCTTTGGAGTGGCCGGAAAGGAAATTAGTGAAAAATTCACAGATAGAGGGATGGAAACCGTAGGAGGGTAATTTGGAAATAAGGGATTTGTGCCAGACTCTATCATAGGCCTTCGATATATCTAGCTTAACAGAAAAAGTCTCACCGAAGTTCAGAATGGAGGATGACCAAGAGTTAGTAAGATATGAAAGAAGATCACCAGTAGAGCGGCCCTTAAGACTCCCCCAAACGTCAAGAAGAAGCGGGCAGTGTTCCTGAGCATCGTCGGAAGTCAAACTTATGGACTCATAAAAACATTGTTGGCATCTGAGAAGCCAACAGACAAGAGTTACGAAGAATTAGTGGCTTTAATTAGGAATCATGTGTCTCCAAAGCCAATTGTTATTGCAGAGCGTTATAAGTTTTACAATCGAAAGCAGAAGCCAGGAGAATCAGTTGCTCAGTACCTCACAGATCTAAGAAGACTTTCTGAACATTGTGAATTCTAGACATTCCTGAATGAAGCCCTACGAGATATGTTTGTGATTGGTATAAGTAACAAGCAGACCCAAAAGCGGTTATTGAGTGAAAGAGACTTAACACTGAAAACTGCATATGAAAAGGCGCTCAGTCATGAGATGGCTGACCAAGAAGTGGAGGAGATGCAAGGCTCGGTACACAAGGTGACCATAAAAAGAGGTCCATGCTACCGATGTGGAAAGTCAAATCATCAACCTGAAACCTGTTTCCATAAAGATTCTGTGTGTCATCGTTGCAAGAAAAAGGGGCATTTGATCAGGAAATGTCGCAGTGGTAACCAGACAAGTGAAAGACCGAATAAAGAAAAGTCTCACCGCCACAGGTATGGGAAGAGATTTTCAGGACAATCAGGAAAAGTGAAGAAATTAACAAGGGATCGTTCAGAGGAAGGACAAAGTGAAACGGACAGCCAGGATGAGTGTGAAAGAAGTAATATAGGAAATACAAGCATACTGAATCATATTAGAAGTGTATCTGGGAAAAAGCAGCAATCTGAAATAATGTTGGAGGTAGAAATAAATAATAGAACACTTTGCATGGAGCTAGACACGGGAGACTCCGTATCTTTGATTTCTAAGCAACAGCAACAAGAAATACTGCCAAGAATTGCCATGACACCTTCAGATGTTACTCTTAAAACAATCACGGGTGAACAGTTAACTGTGCTGGGTAAATGCTTAGTTAATGTCACATTTAATAATCAGACCAAATTGTTACTTTTATATGTAGTTGAGGCTGAAGGTCCAGCTTTGTTTGGACGAGAATTATTATCTGAGATTAAGGTAGATTGGGGTAGCATGTATAGGGTCAAATGTGCAACGTCTGAATTGGATAATGTGCTAAGAAGATATGATTCCTTGTTTCATGATGAATTAGGTACAGTGACAGGAATACAGGCAGAGCTTAGAGTCAGACCAGGGGCTAGGCCTAAATGCTTTAAACCTCATACCATTCCTTATGCTTTGATAGAGTCTATTGATGAGCAGTTAGATAAACTTGTTTCTGATGGTGTGCTTGAGAAAATCAAGTATAGTGACTGGGCCCCTCCAATAGTGCCGGTAAGAAAAGCTAATGGTAAAATCAGAATTTGTGGAGACTACAAAGTAACCATAAATCAAGACCTCGAAATTCCTGAACACCCACTGCTACGCCCAGAAGATTTGTTTCAAAAATTAAACGGAGGAGAAAAATGTACTAAACTAGATCTTTCTCAGACATACCAGCAGATTGTGGTGGCAGAGGCTGACAGACAGTATCTAACTATAAACACACCAGCAGATTGTGGTGGCAGAGGCTGACAGACAGTATCTTACTATAAACACACCAGCAGATTGTGGTGGCAGAGGCTGACAGACAGTATCTTACTATAAACATACCAGCAGATTGTGGTGGCAGAGGCTGACAGACAGTATCTTACTATAAACACACCAGCAGATTGTGGTGGCAGAGGCTGACAGACAGTATCTTACTATAAACACACCAGTAGATTGTGGTGGCAGAGGCTGACAGACAGTATCTTACTATAAACATACCAGCAGATTGTGGTGGCAGAGGCTGACAGACAGTATCTAACTATAAACATACCAGCAGATTGTGGTGGCAGAGGCTGACAGACAGTATCTTACTATAAACATACCAGCAGATTGTGGTGGCAGAGGCTGACAGACAGTATCTAACTATAAACACCAGCAGATTGTGGTGGCAGAGGCTGACAGACAGTATCTAACTATAAACATACCAGCAGATTGTGGTGGCAGAGGCTGACAGACAGTATCTTACTATAAACACACCAGCAGATTGTGGTGGCAGAGGCTGACAGACAGTATCTAACTATAAACACCAGCAGATTGTGGTGGCAGAGGCTGACAGACAGTATCTAACTATAAACACACCAGCAGATTGTGGTGGCAGAGGCTGACAGACAGTATCTTACTATAACCATACAAGCAGATTGTGGTGGCAGAGGCTGACAGACAGTATCTAACTATAAACACACACTGAGGTTTGTGGTGGCAGTGGCTGACAGACAGTATCTAACTATAAACACACACCGAGGTTTGTGGTGGCAGAGGCTGACAGACAGTATCTTACTATAAACACACACTGAGGTTTGTGGTGGCAGAGGCTGACAGACAGTATCTAACTATAAACACACACCAAGGTTTGTGGTGGCAGAGGCTGACAGACAGTATCTTACTATAAACACACCAGCAGATTGTGGTGGCAGAGGCTGACAGACAGTATGTTACTATAAACACACCAGCAGATTGTGGTGGCAGAGGCTGACAGACAGTATCTTACTATAAACACACACCGAGGTTTGTACCGGTACAAAAGATTGCCATATGGAGTATCTGCAGCCCCTGCCATATTTCAGTCTATGATGGATAAAGTACTACAGGGTTTAGAAGTAGGTTGTTATTTGGATGATCTAATAATAACTGGGAGAGATGATAAAGAACATTTGCAACACCTTTGCTTAGTTTTTCAGAGAATAAATGACTATGGATTTAGATTACAAAGGTCTAAATGTCAGTTTATGTTGCCATCAGTGACATATCTGGGAGTTAAGGTTGATGCAAAAAGGTCTGCAGAAGATATATTGAGGGAATAGAGGCAGTGAGGGATGCCCCCCAGCCAACAAGTCAGTCTTAATTACGATCCTTTTTAGGAATGGTTAATCACTATAGGAAGCATGTACCTAATATGTCAACAGTGTGTGGGCCATTAATTAAATTTATTACTAAAGAAAGGTATTAGCTGGAACTGGATTCTTGAGTGTGAAAGGGCGTTTGTGACGGTAAAAGAGATCTTAACTTCAGAGAACACTATGTTAGTTCACTATGACCCACAAAGAATGGTATCTTTAGCAGTAGACGCTTCTCCAGTTGGACTTGGTGCTGTCATTTCCCACACTATCCATGGTAAAGATCATCCCATAGCTTATGCCTCAAGGTCACTGACGCCAGCAGAAAGGAATTACTCCCAGCTAGAAAGAGAGGGGCTAGCCATTGTATTTGGTTTGCACAAATTTCATCAATATTTATATGGCAGGAAATTTACTCTAGTCAAAGGCAATAAGCCTTTGAGTTTTATCTTTGGTCCTAAGAAAGGCATTCCTGTAATGGCAGCTGCTAGAATACAGAGATGGGCTATTCAACTAGCAGCTTATGATTATGATATAAAATGTTGTACTTCAATACAGAATAGCCCAGCTGATGCTCTATCCAGGCTTCCTCTTCCCAACAGTTCCTCTTTTGAGTCAAGAGTTAACTATACTGCTGAGGCCAATGATTTTTTGAGGTTCCAGTTAGGACAATTGCCTGTAACTGCTAAAGCCATAAGCAAAGAAGCTTCGCATGATCCAATCTTGTCTAGAGTAATGTACTATGTAGATACCGGGTGGCCAAGTAGTGAAGATGTAACACCAGAGCTAAGGCCCTATTTACACCGTAAATTAGAGTTGTCAATTGAAGAAGGGTGTTTGTTGTGGGGAATTAGGACCATTGTTCCTGTAAAATTTAGAGAAAGGCTGCTGAATGACTTGCATAATAATCACCCAGGAATTGTCAGAATGAAAGCTTTAGCCAGACAGCATGTATGGTGGCCTACATTAGATAGAGATATAGAGGAAAAGGTTAGACGGTGTCAGAACTGTCTGGAATTGCAACCAAAGCCAACACCAGCTAAATAAAACCCTTGGAAATGGCCCACAGGTCCTTGGCAGAGGTTACACATTGATTTTGCTGTGCCTAATTTCTTGGGAGAAAATGTTCTTATTGTGGTGGACGCATTCTCTAAGTGGCCTGAGGTGCATCGTATGGCTGGAATCACTGCAAGTCATACTATTGAGGCCCTGCGTAATCTGTTTGCTGTACACGGCATGCCAGAGGAGATAGTATCTGATAACGGGCGACAATTAACATCAGAAGAATTTAGAAATTTCTTAAAGGCAAATAACATAAAATCTATATTGTCTCCACCATACCATCCCAGCACCAACGGAGAAGCAGAGAGGTTTGTGCGCACCTTCAAGACCGCCATGAAAGCCCAACGTCAATCCAAAACTTCATGGAATCTCAAGATAGCCGGGTTTTTGTTTGCTTACAGAACAACTCCACATAGCACTACTCAAAGAACACCATCTGAATTACTGATGGGACGAAGAATCAGGACATTATTAGATGCAGTTCACCCCAACCTCGCTAATAAGTTGGCAAAGAAATCTGGAAGAGATGGATCTACTAGGCATTTTGAAACGGGTGAACCAATATTGGCCAGGGACTACCGCAAGGGTAAAGAAACATGGACTGCAGGAGTTGTATTGCATCAGCTCAGTCCAGTGTCTTATCAGGTGCAAGTTGGAGATTTGATCTGGAAGAGACATATTGATCAGCTAAGAGACTTATATGGGCACCTTTTGCAAAATGAAGCAGTGGAAAATCTGCCTTTCCGAGAAAATGTAGCCAAATTTCACATTCAAGATAACTGTACACCATTAGCATCTTCCAGGTCACCCTCCAGTACTTGCATGATGAAGGAGTCAAACATGAATGATAATCCTAGCCAAGAATCATTAAGTCAGGTAGAATGTTCAAGTGAGGAACCGAGGTCCACAATTAAAGTAAAACCCGAGCAGGAGTCTTTTTCATGCTCACAATCACCAATTCAAAAGAAAAATTAAATCACACCAGTGGTTAGACGTTCAAATGGTGAGACAACAAAACCTGCATATTTGAATGATTATGTTTGAGGCGGCAAGAATAAGAAGAAGAAGTGAGTAGGTGCAAGAGCAGGGTAGGCTACGTAGGGAGATGGGATAGTTTTAAACATCTATAATAGGTTTTGTTTGTAGCCTTTTGAATAATGTGGATTATTTCAAGTGTGACATTTAAGTTATATATGGACATATAAAGGTTAAAGGACATGAATGGCCCTGCCTAATTTGATATAGGCCTACATATAAGCCTGATACTGATACTTATCTTATATCTTATATCTGATACTTAGATAAGGATATACCTCAATATTAGGGGTGATTAATGATATTATAGGTTTGACTCCTGTAAGGAGATAAAGAAAACCTAATATTTAGTAGTGGCCCCGTAATCATTGACGAACATGCCTATTACATAAGGCATCCTCTTCAAACACTAATCCGTTGTAGTTTGAATCTACCGCGCAGAGCATTTAAAATCTGAGGAGCCTTCATCATGAGCGCACGCGACCTCACTCATGGCTTCAGCCATTATGAATTGGGTTCTCACTACGAAAAAACTTCGTAAAAAATTAAAACAAAAAGAAAATAAGAATAACTATCCAATAAGCTTTCCATCATATCGTGGATGTACTTGTGTGGATCTTTGACCAGACGCTGATTCAGGCGTCATTCTTCCTTCACTGACATATCAAGTAAACCAAAATCCTTAATACATCAATGAATGGGAAGGGGATGGTCGGGAGGGCCCCAGTCGTCAATGATTACGGGGCCACTACTAAATATTAGGTTTTCTTTATCTCCTTACAGGAGTCAAACCTATAATTTATTAGTGGCCCCTCCATCATTGACGAACATGCCTGATTTCTAAGACTGGAGGGGGACATTCGTAATCATATCATAACTCTAGAAAAGCAGATAATCAAACAACCACATAGTATTCTTACTTTTGAAAATATATTTAAACATGGCGCAGCCCATATATATACAAAAAAGGGGTTCAAGCAGGTGCGTGCTTCAAAGAAGCCTGCTTGACAAAAAAGGGTAACTCTGGAGATTCTGTGAACAGATCTGTAGTTACAAAGGCACCCCACTCAACGAGTGGTGACAAAAATAACAAGTTATAAGTTTACATGAGCACATAATAAACCCCATAATATTTGTGGAAATATTTTGCAAAAGATCTCCACTATTTAATACTAAATTGCTTTCACAGCTAAAACTACTATAACAACCCTGTTGTTTGTACTAACATTGTACTAGCACAATTTCTCGCCCTGAATAGAACAGAGAAATGTTCATATCACATTATCCATAATTTGTATCACAGCTCTTACATTCCGGCGGGGTCTAGGGTGTCCTATGTTACACTGACTGCACCCCCCCCCCCCTTTTTTTCCTTGAAAGTAAACAAAAGTGACTGAAGGGCCACCTAGACCCTCTGCCTTAAAGCTATACATGGCAAGGAAGGTTTGTCTAGAGCAACTGACAAGTATCTAGTCAAAAACGTATGATTAGACGCCCACAACTGTGTGGACGAAATATCTTCTACTGAAAAGTTCTTCAGGAAACGTAAAGAGGCTGCCCATTTGCGTAAATCGTGGGCCCTACCCACAACGCCGGGATTACTCTCTTTAATGACTTCGACCAGAAGAGAAGCTAGTCTCCGTTTCAGTAAGTGTTTACCCGTACTCGCTACCCACAAAGCACCTTGGGGGTTTAGAGGAGCTACTCTCAAATATTTGGTTAGAGCTTGCACTGGACAAAGATTATGGTGCACCTTTCCCCTTTTTAACGCCGGCACAGTGAATTCAGAAAACACGTGTGCACTGTGCTCATTCTTGGCTACAAATCCCGGGGTAGGTGCAATGTGAATACATTCATTAAGTCTACCAAACCTAAGGCAATTAGCTGTGTTGCTCATTGCCGCCAGCTCAGACACTCTGTTCCCGGTGGCCAAAGCCAAAAGGAATACAGCCTTTTTTAAGAGTAATGCAAAATCTGCAGTATTTTGGTACAGACGAGAGTGAAGTAAAGACAATGCCTTGTCCAGAGACCAAGTAGGCATGAGCTGACGGGGAGGTGGACGTAGTTTAAAACATGCTCTCATAAAACCTGTTTCCTCCGCTACCGGTATGGAGACCTGTAAGGTCGAAAAAGGGCACTCTAATCGCAGATAAGTGATTTTTTAACGTTACCACGGATAAACGTTTCTGCTCAAACAGATAATTCAAATAATTAAAAACTAATGCCACTGAGGGCACTGTCTGTTCTGTTTTAATGATCCAAGAAGTAAAGGCTTGCCAATGTGATTGATACTGTCGTTTCGTAGACTGAGTATATTGATTGATTAATTTAATGGTCACATCTCTACCATATGGTGCTAGCCACTTGGCCTCCTGAATGTCCATAATGCAAAAGCCAGCGAGGTCGCTAGGTTGCCAATCGTGTCTAAGTGGAAATACTCGACCGGGAGCGACACCGGGTGCGAGCACCACGTCTTCAATTGCTGGTACCATAACTGCGCCGGCCACAGGGGCGCGATTAGCGAGACTAAGCCTCGATAATCTCGTAGTTTGTTCACTACGTGGCACATTAGTGACGCGTCTGGCGGCGGAAACAGATAGATGGAGCTCCATCTGTTCCAGTCTGTCACTAGGGCGTCTGGCCCCCCTGCCGGCGTTTTCGTCCGGCGGGTGAGGTATAGAGGGAGTTTGTGAGTCTCCTCGGACGCAAACAGATCCACTTGTGGATGGTAGAGCTCTCCAATCATTAGGTTAAAAATGGGTTGCTTGAGCTCCCATTCTACTGTCGTGCTCTGTCTCCGGGACAGAGCGTCTGCCCAGACGTTTGCTACGCCTGGGAGATAAGATGCGTGAAGATAAATGTCTAGCCTGTTGGCTAGATTAAAAATCTCTTCCGACACGTTTAGCAACTTCCTTGATCTCGTTGACCCCTGTTTCTGAATACAGTGAACTGCATTCAGATTGTCCATTCTGAAGACCACCGACTTGCCCCGTAAAGTAGAGCCGTGAGCCTGAAGGAAATAGACTAGTAATTCTTTGACATTGATGTGGGAGATTTCTAAGTGGGACCAAAGCCCCTGACCCTGGTGCCCCTGGTTTGACTGAAATCCCCAACCTATTGTGCCTGACGCATCCATGTCTACCCATACCGTTGGCGGAGGAGAGGTCCATGACATTACTGAGTGCAACATTTCCCTCTTCGCCCAGACCGCTAGTAAGGTGTGGATTAATTTTGGGATGGGCCATAATTTTCCCGCCAGTAAGAGTGGGAAATATTTGTTGCCCTCCAATATTAAACGTTTTACTTTCAACCGGCCCAACATTACAGTTAGTTGAATCCAGTTGAGAGAGCCGACCAGAGACTCCCAGATCCTCCGTGTCGTAGTCAGACTGTGAAGAAACATGAACAGTTTCCTGCGAAACCTGTTGCGATTGTCCACACTCTGACTCAGAGTGAGAGCAGCTGTGTCCCAAACCAGCCCTATCCACTGAATTACTCGTGAGGGAACAAGGTTTGACTTTACCAGATTTACCTTGAACCCTAGAGTTTTGACATGATTTAAAATTATGTTGACATGTTTGATGCATAATTGCTCTGTCTCTGCCACCACCAGCCAGTCGTCTAGGTACCACAAAACTCTGATTCCTCGCTTTAACAACGGCATCAGGGCTTGCCGGACTAATTTCGTGAATAATCGAGGTGCCAGGTTCAAACTGAATGGCATCCTCTGAAAAAAATTTTTTGGGTGCCTGATCCGCAAGGCCAGAAACCTTTGAAATCTTTTGTTTACCGATACGTGCCAATAAGCGTCTGTCAGGTCTAGGGAACACATCCAACCTCCCGGCGGAAGTGTTAGCCTGATTTGGTGTACTGTTAACATTCGGAATGACTCGTTGTGAATGTGAAGGTTCAGATAAGACAGGTCTACGACTGGTCTCATCTGAACACTGTCCCTTTTGGGAACCAAAAATAGCTTGGACGTGAATACAGGGTAATTTGGGAGGACCGGGATGATGATATTCTTGGCAATCATTTCCTGGACCAGTGACTCCACCTCTAAAGAAACAAAATTCGCCGTTGTCGGCTGACGTAAGCGAGGTCGCCGGAGCCACTGCCAAGTGATGCCTTTGCGTGCCACCATCCGTGCCCAAGTGTTTAACGGCCATGCTTGGTGACACGTTCGGAACGACCCAGTTAGCAGACAAGGGTTCGCCGGCTGTACTACCCTCGGATCCACCGGCCTTAACACCTTACGAGCGGCCTATGCGGTTTATTTATGTGTACCGCCCAGCGGGGTGATTTTAGCCAAAATAGGGCTGTTTACGTGATCATTTTCATGCCTAAATAAGTCCCAGAACGTAAAACAAGTATCTTTCCCTGAAAGGGCATAAACAGAGCTTTCGAATGACACCATAACGATCCTTGTATGATGGATAGTTTTCTTGCAATAACCGTGCAACGCGAGTGCAAAAAGCAGGTAATTCGGTACTTTCGGTACATAATTGAGTATGTAGCGAGTGAGAGAGGGAGGAGGGAGCTGAGATTTGTGTCAGTAGGTTCGCCGCGGTGGTCTGGAGCAGTCATACGCTCGCTAGTCTCCTGCCACCACTTGTCTCTCTCTCTCAGCCACATTACGTGCTGAAATTGCCACTCGAGTTATGTCGAGCGCCGCCACATAGTCCAGCTTTATTTAACTCGACTTAAGTGGTGGGCCGCTTTTTAAGGGTTAAGACTGGCACCGGGAGTGAGAGAGACTTTAGTTTTTTGATGGTGGTGGAGTTGGTGGTGGTGGACGCTTCGCCGGCTGGCTGGCGTTGGCAGAAGACGGGCCCTGACCTGGCTTATTATAGCCGCGTCCTCTCTGACCTGAAAACCTACCCTGTCTATGCCTGTACTGACCTTGAGGGGAGGAGGACTTAGGTGGAAGAAAGGGCTTAGATCCCCCCGGCTGAGCCTTAGCGACTGGCCTGGGTTTGGGGAAGTTAAAGGCAGGTTTCTTAGAAGGGGTGGGACTGTGTTTAAAGGCCTAAGCCATATTAACACCTTACGAGCGGCCTATGCGGTTTATTTATGTGTACCGCACAGCGGGGTGTTTTTAGCCAAAATAGGGCTGTTTACGTGATCATTTTCATGCCTAAATAAGACCCAGAACGTAAAACAAGTACCTATCTCTGAAAGGGCATAAACAGAGCTTTCGAATGACACCATAACGATCCTTGTATGATGGATGTTTTCTTGCAATAACCGTGCAACGCGAGTGCAAAAAGCAGGTAATTCGGTACTTTCGGTACATAATTGAGTATGTAGCGAGTGAGAGAGGGAGGAGGGAGCTGAGATTTGTGTCAGTAGGTTCGCCGCGGTGGTCTGGAGCAGTCATACGCTCGCTAGTCTCCTGCCACCACTTGTCTCTCTCTCTCAGCCACATTACGTGCTGAAATTGCCACTCGAGTTATGTCGAGCGCCGCCACATAGTCCAGCTTTATTTAACTCGACTTATGTTGCTCGCCGCTAATTATGGGTTAAAAACCGTTCGCCACACTTCAGGGGACATTAAAGAGGATGTGAGCACTGGTGACATGACCACCTGATTCGCAATGCGATCAGGCAGTTTTCGGACTAAGGACATTCTGAGATCTTGTCTCGCTCGTACCGCCTCAAGCAAGGCGGTGCGTATGTCACCCAATGATTGGATTGACGACTGAAGAAGCAGTCGCCGGGACAATTCAACCGATCGTCTGGCATCCGCGTCTGCGATTGCCTGAGTGGACCGGAGCAATGACTTTGCTACCTGTTGAGACACTATGTATTGAGAGAACAGGCGAAAAGCTTTCCCCCGTAGCCTAAATTCTCGGTCTAGGTGAGTTGGGGTAGGGGTAGTGAAAGGGTCTTTTAGCTCACAAAGATTAATTTTAGGGGCAGCTAAGAATGCAAACAAAGCTGAAGGGACTCCGCCGGCAGAAGACACTGGCATGGAGAACCAAGAATGAGTATCTTGAGGGATCTGGTGGGAAATTTTGGAAGTAAATGTGGTCGCAAAGTTTTGAGCCTCTGTCTCCGGACCATTCCACCCAAGGTCCTGGACCCACCTGCCCCACCTTCAAGACTGGATTAGCTGCTGCGTCTGTGACGGTTTGCAAATCGAGTTCTGGAGTGAGAGCTGACAGTGTCTTAATGTCATTAAACCCATCATGCTTAGACCAGTCAGAAAACAATTTTGAAGCTGAGGCAGAGGGTAAAGCAGGCTTAGCAGTATAAACAAAATAGTCCTGGTGATAATAACTAGGTATAGCCTTGATGTTGACATCTAGTACATTCCCCACAGTATCCAAGGCCCTTAATTTCTTAGATTTATTGCCCTGGATGACCCACTCACGCGGCACTGGGAGTTCCCCTGACAAGGTAGGTTGGGCGAGCTCTGGTTTAGTGGGGGTCCAAAGGACCCATGACTCGTCTGGTCCGTAAAGCAAGGGCATAGCTACCTTTCTGAGAGGCGCTTTGTCTAGAGGGGCGGATTGACATCCGTTATAACCCTTATATTCGAAGTGGTTATTGCCGCCGTAGCAGGCCTAGGAACCACCGATGGTGACATAGAGGGAGGGTGAGGGATCTGAGTCAAAGCAATAGAAGTCATCAGAGGCCGTACCGTAGAGCTTGTCGTGGGAGCTCCCAAGTCCACTGTGGGAGTTTCCTGCTGTTGGCCAAAATTTTTAGATAAAGCATTACTTAGTAGCCCATCAATTTCCTGTGCAGTGACAAATTGATTTGATGATGTACTCACTGGTGAATCATTAAGATCTTGTGCGGCGTCTAAGCCTGAACCTGACTCTTGCCCTTCCATATCCGATATAATCGAAACCTCGTCTTTATCATCCTGTTCTTCCTGAGAAGATCCCGCCGAAGCTGGGGTACCATCTTGTTGCCAAGATAAGTCAGGAATAGAGGATGGGATCGCCGCGTCCCGGTGGACGTCAGCCACTGTGTGAATAGTTTGAGCCGGAAGTGGGTGGTCAGGCCCCGGTCGAGAATATCGCCAAACACCTAGGCCTTGGCCTACACTCCCTTGGGAGTCCGAAACACTCTCAACCACTGAGCTCCCTGAACTCTCCAAATCTAGGGTTAAAATGTTAATGGGTAAATCATCTTTAGGTACAGGCACTACACTGGACCCTTGAGACCGAACACAAACTCTGTCTGGGGTAGAGGTACGACGAGAAGTACTAGAGACTGGCGAATGTCGGGAGGCCTTTCTATAATGGGAATCCTTTTTCGAAGATTTATGGCTGCGGTGTGACCGTGAACTACTCTTCGATTTGGAGGATTTATCGCCGTGACCACTGGTGGAACTTTCTGTCTTACTCTTCTTACTCGATGGTGAAGCGGCAAGACCGGGTGGCCGGGTCTGAGAGGTGACCTAGACCGAGATCTCTCCCGAGACGAGGAGGCTGCCGCCGGGGGGTAGGCTCACGTTGACGTTTCGAAGTAGCAGGGGCAGGAGATGACACAGAACCCTGTCCAGTCTCCGCCGGCTTACGACTAGTTACTCGAGAGGAACGTTTAGGGGGAGGGTGCTCAAGAAGAAGCCTATCCCAAAGAAGGACGTTGTTACATTGAAGTGACTTATGAGCCACAATCGTAGTATACGCTGACATTTGTTGCCGAACTTCTCGTAAGGCGACCGTTGCGGTCTTATCATTATCTTGGAGGACTTTGACACTTAGTTGGGAGCAAAAGGAACAGTTGCACATCACCCACAGACCCCTTGAACGGTCTAGACATTTAACACACTTGATACAAAGAGTGTGCGCAAAAAGAGGGATACCGGCACAGGTTGGAGTAATGCATAAATAAAAAACTGGGGCAAAGGTAGCCATGACAGAGACTGGTGGGAAACTACTGCAGGTTCTGTATTGGTCCGCCGGAGCCCAGCCCTGGAAAAAAAGAAAATTTCCAGGAATTAATGCTCATAAGGTTAACCCAAAATGATCGCATACAAGTGTTCATAACCCGCCGGATAACGAGACGTAATGTCACAATGATCACAGCTCGTTACGCGGCGGGGTTCTATAAAGATTTCCGAATATCTAGACATGTCTTAAGAAAGTTAAGAATACCCTCTGACATAATATAAAAGACCAGTATGGCGTTTATAAACAGTCTTTCTGGTGGTGACCGTTTCAAGATTCAATTTTGAAAAACAACCCCCCACAAAGACGCCGGCCCCTGAATTAACTAGCAGATTAACACAGGGCAGGCTGATACGAGATCTGACTTCTAACGAATTGTCACATAGATCGCCGTATGTTGAAGGCGGCAATACATAAACGTTCCTCTCAATTAATTAGTTAACTAACTTCAATTGTAAATTCCGTATTTCCTCCTCCCAGGAGCACCCGCCGGGTGTGAAAAACTTATGAAAAAAGATGTTAACCCTAATTGAGCCTTCGATCGCCGTATGTGTGAGGGCGGCGATACATATAGTATCACTAAAATGGACCGGTTAACTAAACTGAATTACCAATTCGTTCATCCCACCCTACCAAGGTGCACCCGCCGGGTGAAATCTAATGTCTTAAACGTTAACCCCATAAGTTCCTATCCCCACTTCTTTGTAACAGATCGCCGGGGAGGAAAGCCCACAACAACAGCTAGGGTTTTTCCTTTGGTTTGTAAACCGGGTAGAAAAACTACATAACATATGTCCGCATGAACAATGTTAGATGGGTACAGCCATTCCGCCGGGAATCATAGGGAGCCTGAAACAGGCACCATCACAGAGACACAGTCCTGGAGAGCCACAGACACCTACTCGCCGGGGATACAAGCCTGTTTTGAAACCACGCGTGACCAAACACGGCTCTCGGCCGGGGTTTTCATGGTGTAACCGAGAAAAACCCGCCGGAAAGTAACCCACCCCGTTCAGAAACCATCTGAACGCACATAGGACCCGAGAGATAGCCAAAGCACAACTAACCTAGGGTCCACAAATATAATCCGTGGAATTAGCCAATACACAACTAATCCAGGAAACATACATAGTCCGTGGAATTAGCCAATACACAACTAAACCAGGAAACACATGACACAGTAGGACATATTTATAAAATAAATCAATAATACTTGTACATGTGGCAAAGCTACGAGCGGCTGGCTAGGCCTAAGCAGACGGCACAAGAAATGTTGAAATATAAACAAAAGCACTGGAAATAATTACAACAGGAACCACCGCCAACACACCACTGTAGCAAATACTTCCGACAAAGGGAAGACTGACTCGGGACCCAGAAAAAACTTCACTAAGTGAAGAAAAATACGCTGGGAATGTCAGCAAAGCAACGCTACCTCATCAGAAAGATAAAAGGCAGCAAAAATAACGCGTAATGAAAGCCGCCTGCATCACAAGCTAACTCAACTGTGAAAAAGTTCACATGTCCACAACAGGACCATGAGGGTACATCCGAAATAGATGCCCCAAACACACGACCCAAACTACACTGCACTGCGGGCAACCAGCCCAGGACACTCCTGCTACGCATATCCTAACCTTACTCGATACATCCCGGAGTAAACAAATGAGAAAAAACTCACTAGGGACGCAGCAAATGCGGAACCAGCAGAGCGTGGGGAGACACGTCCGGGCAGGCTGAGCGCAGAGCAGAGAAGGAAGAATGACGCCTGAATCAGCGTCTGGTCAAAGATCCACACAAGTACATCCACGATATGATGGAAAGCTTATTGGATAGTTATTCTTATTTTCTTTTTCTTTTTATTTTTTACGAAGTTTTTTCGTAGTGAGAACCCAATTCATAATGACTGAAGCCATGAGTGAGGTCGCGTGCGCTCATGATGAAGGCTCCTCAGATTTTAAATGCTCTGCGCGGTAGATTCAAACTACGGCGGATTAGTGTTTGAAGAGGATGCCTTATGTAATAGGCATGTTCGTCAATGATGGAGGGGCCACTAATAAATAGTAGCCTATAGTATTTGATATAGGCCTACATATAAGCCTACTGTATCTGATACTTAGATAAGGATATACCTCGAGTATTAGGGGTGATAGTACCCTATAGTATTTTTATGCACTTAATATTATTATTAGTTTTGTAATTACCAAAGGGAAGAGTTTTATATATTGTGAAAAAACACTATATATATGTATTAGACTTTATATGTGGATATTGGTTTATAATAGTTTGGTTTATATTAAACACTATATATATATATATATATATATATATATGTATTAGACTTTATATATGGATATTGGTTTATAATAGTTTGGTTTATATTTACATGTTTAAGTTTAGGCTTGTGATCCCTTAATTAGACAGTTCAAATACACGGAATAAATAAAGCTGGAGGCTGTTTTATCCCAAGCCTGTTATTTAAACACTACATTGCCTTTTAGTTATTTAGGAGGCTGTGTGTACTGCGGGGCTAGGTTGCTTTGTACATCCTTATGATGGAGTAACCTGTGTTATTTTCCTGGCCTTTAAACACTACATTGCCTTTTAGTTATTTAGGAGGCAAGAGTTGGTGGAAGATAAGGAGGAATGAGACCTAGGGGGGGGTAATGATAGGAGAGATGGGGTGAGAATTTAGGGAGGAGGAGGAAGGGGTGGATATAAATGGAAGGTGAGGATTCTAAGGAAGAAGGAACTGGTAGTGTGGGGCTCATTGATAAGGAAGGAGATGGATGGTTTGAGGGTGGTGGTGATTGGTGAGAATGGCCTAGAGCAGGTGAGTAGTGATTATGTGAAGGATTTTGGTTGGAATGGGGTGTATTTATTATTGAGGATGAGTTACGAGAGATCGATGAGTCCCTATATAGAACATCTGGGGACTCGGTATATTATGCCAAGAGTTAGTGGTGGAGAGCTGTGAGATGGAGTATGTTTGACTGGTGTTGAGTGTTTAGGGTTCAAGAGAGAGGTGTGTTGTTTAGGAGGATTGGTCGTGTTATGTTCATTTAGTGTGTCGAAGGAGTTGTATAATGGGATGGGAGAAGATAAGAAGAAAGAACTAGAGAAATTAGGCATGCCGCAACGATGTGGACTACTATGCTGAACATATTCTTACTCTCCTTATTCTTCTTATTATTATTTCTATTATTGTTATTTAATTATTATTATTACTAGCAGGGTTGCCGGGTTTAAATTCTACCATAATCACCATCACTACTACCACCACTACTACTACCATAATCACCATCATCAATCACTACTACCACAATCATCACAATACTACTACTACCATAATCACCGGCCTCGACCTCCCTGTTAGTTAGTTAGTTATGTAGAGCAGATTAACCAGACCACTGAGCTCCATACGGAACTCTCATAGGTCTGGCCCGAAGGATTGGATCAGATTGCTGAAAGGAGCTTAAGGCGATGCAAAAAACGGACGATAAGGGGGAAGGAAAATGACGGAGAATCGGATAAAAGGTCAGTGAATGATTTAGTACCAAAACAAACCGTACGCAGACGGGCAGTATCTGGGCAGTCAAAGACGTGGCGAACAGTTAGAGGGGAATGACAGGAGGAGCAGGTAGGGGGCGGAGTGCGGGGAGTGGACATCAAATAACCGTGAGTCAGCCGGGAATGGCCTATCCTAAGTCTAGTTAGTAAAACTTCCTCACACCTGTGAGACCTGGAAGACGAGGGCCAAGGACGGACAGAAGGTTTGATTGCACAGAGTTTATTATTGCAGGGTAGAGCATCCCAATGAGATTGCCACATGCAAAGAATAGAAGGCTTGAGTAAGGACAGCCAATCACCTAACGGAAGGTGGGGCTGGCGAGGGATCATTAAAATAGCATTCTTAGCCGCAGCATCGGCGTCTTCATTACCACGGACACCGATGTGAGCAGGAATCCAACATAACTGGACCTGGAATCTACGTAGGCTCATCTCGTGGAGAGCGTGTTTTATGGCTAAAACTATTACGTGGGAGGACGAATAAGCACGGAGCGCTTCGAGGGCACTACGAGAGTCACTGTAAATTATAAAGGGCTGTTGAGGGGTGTCACGTATAATGTCAATAGCAGATTGGATAGCTAAAAGTTCAGCAGTAAAGATAGAGGCTTGGGGCGGGAGAGAAAACTGAAGGAGCTTAGTAGAGGACACAGCAGCGAGGCCCACCCCAGAGTCAGTCTTAGACCCGTCAGTGAAGATGGCAAAATGGGGGCCTTTACGACGTATGTGTTTGAGTGCGTGTTGGCAGTGATGGCTAGGGACAAAAGGATATCTCTTAGAGAGGAAGGAGAGGTGAGTGCAAACATTGGGGAGAGAGATAACCCATGGGGGGGAAGGGGAGACAACAGGCGGCGAAACAGCAATGTGAAAGTCAAGAGAGTTGAGGAGAATTGTAGCACGAATCGGAAAGGAGGGGGAAGATGGACACGGATCGGGAATGCAGATATCACTGAAAAGGGAATTAGTGGGAGAGTCACTATGGTTAATTTTTAATGCACGGCGCATAGTAACTAAATCGCGATGGAGGGAGAGCGGGGGCTCGCCACTCTCAGCTAAGACGGAGGTATTTGGGGAGGAACGGAAAGCTCCAGTACAGAGACGCATACCCTGCGTATGAACAGGGTCCAACATCTTCAAAACGGAAGCAGAGGCCGACCCATAAATGGGGCAGCCGTAGTCGAGGATGGAAAGAACCACCGCCTTGTAGAGCATCAACATAGTGGTACATCTGGCACCCCAAGTGGTATGGGATAGTTTTCTGAGGAGGTTGAGAGCACGAAAGCCTTTACCTTTAGTATACTGAACATGGTCTCTCCAGTTGAGATGTTGGTCAAAGATTACGCCTAAGAATTTAACACTGGGATAGAAAGAAATCGGAGAGGGTCCCATTCGAAGCGATATTGACTGGCCACGGAGCCAGCGTTTGTCTCAATAGAAGACTATTGCCTTAGTTTTCTCAGCCGAAAACTGAAAGCCAACTGAAGATGCCCAGGCGATCACCCGTTGGATGGAGATGTTGAGTATACATTGAGCATGTCTGAGGGTACGGGCAGTGCAATAGATGGTAAAATCATCAACGTACAGGCTGCCATGGACTTCCGGCAGCAATTCTTGAATGACTTTATTTATGGCCGCGGAAAAAAGTTTGCTGCTGAGAACGCTGCCCTGGGGAACACCATTGACGAGTGGAAAGACATTAGAAAGAATTCCCTCCACTCGAGTCTGGCATGTTCGATCAGAAAGAAAGTTGGAAATAAAAAAAGGTAGATGGCCACGGGCACCACTATCATGAAGTAGTTGCAGGATGGGACGCCGCCACGTGGTATCAGATCCCTTCTGGATGTCAAAGAAAACGGCGACGGTGATGGACTTACTTTCAAAGCCACGCTTGATATGAGATTCTAATAACGTAAGCGAGTCCAGAGTAGATCGATCTTTCTGAGAGCCAAATTGGGTCGGAGTGAGAATAGTGTTTTGACGGAGGAACCAAGTGAGTCTAGTATTGACCAATTTCTCCATTAATTTACAAAGACAACTGGTGAGGGATATTGGTCTATAACTCAAGGGCAAGCTCGGGTCTTTTCCAGGTTTAGCAATTGGGACGACAATAGCATGTTTCCATGAGGTAGGAAATTGATGACGGATCCACACCTGATTATAAAATTGCAAGAGGTAGGATTTTAGCAAGGGGGGCTAAGTTAGTGAGTAAGGCAAAACTTATGTTATCTTGGCCAGGAGCGGAGTTAGGACAATTGGAGAGTGCATGTTCAAATTCATCCATAGTAAAGCATGCATTATAATCAAAGGTGTCTGGTGAAGAGAAGTTGAGGGGGATCGACTCCATTTCAAGTTTATGGCGGCGGAAATTATCGTCTAACCTCTCATTACTGCTGACATGGGCAAGATGTTGACCCAAGAGGTTCGATATCTCCAGGGGATCGTGAACAGTACGGCCACCGTGTACCAAAGCATGCCGCGGAGGGGCAATGTGAAGGCTGTTAATATTCCTGAATTTATGCCAAACGCATGATATCGGGGTAGACGGGGAAATGGTGGAGACATAAGTTTTCCAGGATTCGGATCTACTACGGATGACTTCTCGACGGAATTTAGCTGATAGTCGATTGTAGTGAGGTTTGATGGCACATATATCCATCAATAACGAGATGGAATGGCATAGAAGATCATCACGTAAAGGTAAGCGTGAACATAAAGAATTGTAACGTTTATTGAGACTCGAGGCGGCGGCCTAATTCATGTTTACTTTTAGCAAGAGTGGATAAGGTGCTGTCCCACCAGGGGACTCGACGACGTAGGGGGGAAGAAGTCGTCTGGGGTATAGACTTAGTAGCTGCATTAGTAAAAAAATTAACGAGGAATGAATGTGTTTCATCAGGATCCCTTAACCCTTAATTAGCGGCGAGCAACATAAGTCGAGTTAAAAAAAGCTGGACTATGTGGCGGCGCTCGACATAACTCGAGTGGCAATTTCAGCACGTAATGTGGCTGAGAGAGAGAGACAAGTGGTGGCAGGAGACTAGCGAGCGTATGACTGCTCCAGACCACCGCGGCGAACCTACTGACACAAATCTCAGCTCCCTCCTCCCTCTCTCACTCGCTACATACTCAATTATGTACTGAAAGTACCGAATTACCTGCTTTTTGCACTCGCGTTGCACGGTTATTGCAAGAAAACTATCCATCATACAAGGATCGTTATGGTGTCATTCGAAAGCTCTGTTTATGCCCTTTCAGGGATAGGTACTTGTTTTACGTTCTGGGTCTTATTTAGGCATGAAAATGATCACGTAAACAGCCCTATTTTGGCTAAAAACACCCCGCTGTGCGGTACACATAAATAAACCGCATAGGCCGCTCGTAAGGTGTTAAGGGATTAAAAGGTGGGATTTGTCTGGTGTGGAGGACATATGCATCCCAGTCAGCTTTGTGGAAGTTATAGCGAGGGAGCGAAAGGACGGAATTGCAAGTAAGACAGGATGACAGGAAAGTGATCGCTTGAGAACGTATCAACACAGACCCGCCACTCGAACTTATCAACAATTGCTGTGGAGCACAGGGTGACATCAACAGAGGAATAAGTATGATGGGAAGCAGAAAAGTAAGTGTGAGTCGGCCTCATTAAGGCAGCAAAGGTCACGGTTCAAAAGCAAATGTTCAATCTGCGAACCGGCTGTATCAGGATTGGAGGAAGTAGGGTCCCATATAGGGCTATGGGCATTAAAGTCACCCAACAGTAAGATGGGAGAGGGTAGTGTAGAGAAAAACTGAGAAAGCAAGGAAAGGTCATAATTGTAAGCAGGTTGGTTATAGATATTGCAAATGGTAACGGAGTCACCATCGGGGATATGAAGAGTAAGGATAGAGTGCTGTAGGAAACTTGTACGAATGGGAAACAAGTCAAAAGTTACTCGATGATGGACATAAATTGCTTTGCCATATTCTCCATCAGGGGATAGAGAACAGCACGCAAGGTGGTAGTTGGTGATGGATTTATTATAATTTCCAATGTGTTGTAAACACATACACATTGGATTATAGACACGGAGTAAACGCTGGATCTCACCTAGATGGACTCTAGATGAGAGACCATTACAATTCCATTGTAGTATATAGGGATTGAACAGGTTAAGTGAGAGACGTCAGGTTACGTAAATTAACAGCACTGTTCGGCTGTTGGAGATGAAGAGGAACGGGTCTGGGGGGAGGGTCATGAGAAGGCAGGGAGTTTCGACATGGACGGTGGGGGGACACATTAGAGGACAGGTCATGGAGGATAGTAGCTATTTTGGAGTGTGAAAGATCTGAACGTGACTTTAACCCCTAAGTGTCGGGGCGCAACATAAGTCGAGTTAAATAAATCTGGACTATGTGGCGGTGCGCGACATAGGTCGTGTGTCAATTTCAGCACGTAATGTTGCTGAGAGAGAGAGACAAGTGGTGGCAGGAGAGTAGCGAGCGTATGACTGCTCCAGACCACCGCGGCGAACCTACTGACACGAATCCCACCTCCTCCCTCCCTCTCTCACTCGCTATATACGGAATTGTATGGGGAAAGTGCTGAATTAAATGCTTTTTGCACTCGCGTTGCGCGGTTGTTGCAAGAAAACTAGCCATCATAAAAGGATCGTTATGGTGTCATTCGAAAGCTCTGTTTATGCCCTTTCAGGGATAGATACTTGTTTTACGCTCTGGGTTTTATTTAGGCATGAAAATGATCACGTAAACAGCCCTATTTTGGCTAAAAACACCCCGCTGGGCGGTACATATAAATAAACCGCCTAGCCCGCTAAATAAGGGTTAAGTGAAAAGCGCATAAGCACGAAGAGTTATGAGAGGCGGTGTTATCAGGGGTTGGTAAACGTCGGTCACGGAGAAAGGAGCGTATCAACGCAGCAACAGTGGATTTAGTGCGGGTAGGCGTCCGGCGATACTCCCGCACAAAGCAGTCATGACAGCCGCAGTGGGGTGCATGGGAGCCCGAGGTGGAAACATTGATAGGTGCGTGAGGTCGAGGACGAGTAGGCGGGGGGGACGCAGGCGTAGAGGGGGCGTGAGGAGGCTGGGACGGAGAACCCATATCAGAGCGGAAGATGCGAGAGCGAGGAGGGACACGTTGAGGTTTGGGAGGCATAGGTCGGGCTGTGAGGGTTTTACGTCTTACGGAGGGAGATTGACGATCTGAGGAGGGAGAATGTAGAGCATCAGATCGGCGTTTACTGGTGGAGGGGGTAGAATCCATGACATCGTCAACATCGGTAGAGGGAGCCGGGGCAAGAGGCAAGGATTGAATATCAGTTACTGGTGAAGGGGACGCGGATGCTTTTGGGGTGGAGGCTTCATGAACAGGGGGAGGGGTATTCAGTGCATGAAATCGGTTGGAGAGGGGAACAGTGGCTGGACTAGAAAGGGGTGAATCCAAGACAGCATCACTGTCCTCACGTCGTCGACTACCGGGAGAAACGTCAGTTGTAGGTGCACGAAGTCTAGCACTGTAAGTCATATCTCTAGAGGGATCTTTAACATCTCTTACTCTCAGTTCTTGCTTAGCTTCTCTGGCAGACATGCCTGACCGACTAATGAGAAGCTTTAACTCAGCATTGTACATGTAGAACACACATTGCTTTGAGCGAGCATGGTGTTCAAGGCCACAGTTAACACATTTTGAAGTGCCACAATTCCAACGGGTAGCATGTTTGACGGAGCTACAGAAGGCACACACCCGAACCTTCTTACACCTACCAGCTGAGTGACCAAAGGTGGAACAGTTTGTACATTGTAACGATTTGGGGACATAAGGTCGTACTTCATGCCTTTGTCCTTCGATCCTGACGTCTCGTGGGAGGGAACGTCCACTAAACTTAATGCGAGCTATGCGGAGAGGATGAGAAGGAGTTGATTTGTTTGGGATACTATACAAATCAACGTCGTGCACATTTGGATAACGCAAGCGCAACGACGACAGGAGGGTCGACTTCCCTGTGCCTCATTAAACGGCGACCTCGATTTCGGCCGCTAAATGACCTCTGATTTTGGATCTGACCTCATCGGTATCCCCATTTTGGGGGGCTGCGAACAACTTTCGTTCCATACACCTTTTCGATCGGAGGCCTCCTTCTGCCCCAAACGGCAATTTTGTTTTCATTTTTTTTCAATTTAGGCCTCGAAACGACCTCCGATCGTGGCCTCGCCCCCTCTATGACCTGACCCAGGTCAATTGACACCCACATGCAAAGTTTCAGCTCCCCAGGTCCAAAACTGCGGCCGCCTATTAAGAACACACAGACAAACAGACACACGAACTGATTTAATAATATAGATTATTATTATTATAATTATCATTATTAAAGGGAAAGAGGGCCTACCAGACAAAGAGATACTGTGCCCCTCAGCCTCGGAATACAAGCGACCTAAAAGTCACGTAAAGAGACTGAACGAAGAAGAAGAAGAAGAAAGTAAACAAAGCCCCCAAGAGTCAAGAGTCAAGACGCAGTTATGAGGCCGATTTATTTTATCCCTTAAGTCTTTTTATCACTCACTAAATACAATTACCTTCACGGGAGAGCTATATAGTAGTTGTAGGTACATATAAGTGTGTATATGATAAACAATAAGTAGTTTAGTTAAGATATATTGGTGATGTAAGGAAGCGAGGTCAGAGATGTTGTCAGTCGAGGTTGTTTTGTTTCCTGGACTTTTCTTTGCCATTGTTCTGAAGCTTAGGCCTATTTTGGGTATTCCGCAGAACAACAACTGGTATATTCCTGTGTAGCGGGTAGACCTGTACTGTCTGTACATATATCTCAATAATTTGGTAATGTTACAATATAGGCTAGCCGCTAGGCTAGGCTATTTTTCCATTTTACATTCATAAATAGGCCTAGCCTATACTAGGTTAGGCAGGGTGTCAATAGCTCAATATCTCAAAGTGGAGCAATTTTTATGAAGAGTTGATTGAATATCAGGACTAGGCCTAGCCTAGGCCTAGCCTACAAGAAAATTAACACGACGACATAGGCCTAGGCCTAGCATTGTTTTGGCCATTTAATCAATTATCAATTCCAAAGATATAATTTGAACTGTAAACCGTAATTTTAGCTAGGCCTAGGCCTATCATGGACGAAACTATGTTGGTGTACACGTAATTACCGTCGCAAATTCACTATAGGCCTAGGCCTAGGCTAGTGAAATACGAGAAACTGTTGGATTGTTCACCGATAAACTGGGAACGTGAGCTGGGTTTAGACCGTCGCGTACCCATAAAAAGGGAACGTGAGCTGGGTTTAGACCGTAGGTTAGTTTTCGGTTAAGTTACAGTTAGGTTAGGTTAGGCTAATGTTGAAAATACTGAAATGCGATGGTCCTCGGTTTTAAACAACACTGTAGGCCTATATCAAAGAAAAATGAACAAAAAACTAAAATTAACTAGTAAAAAGGCTGTCCGGGGTCTCTTCAATTTTTACCGGCCTATTTGTTATAATAATGACTAAAAATAATGGATTCGGCTTTCGTTTGACACCCTGAGATTTAGGTTAGGTTAAAGATATGATAATCTTCAAGGACACTACATCCGCCTTATTAGAAACTGTAAGAAACAATTTATTAGGGGAAATAGGCACCGCCGCACCAACAGATTCTCCATATTTTTCGCCATATAGTCCGCATGTAGGATTTTCGTTATTGACAAATTGAAAAAATACCCTTTTCACAGAAAAATACACCAAAAATCTGTCAAAGATGTCTAATAGCGGGGGTGTGGGGGCGGCAGGCCCCACCCGTGACCCATAATACTAGGATAGGTTAGGTAAGGTTGTTAGGTTAGGCTAATGTCCTTTCAAAGGGGTATAGGCTAGGGTACTAGGCTAGTAAACACTAGGATAGCTGGTATAATCCTGTGTAGCGGGAGGAACTGTATTTATATCTCAATAATTTGGTAATGTTACAATATATTTTAACATTTTACATTCATATATAGTCCACTAATATACTAGGTTAGGTTTTGGTTTGGTTAGGTTAAAGATATTGTTCAATGTTTCTTAGTAAATAGGCATCTCAAGACTCAATAACAGTTCCACCCACTACACAGGATCTTACCGGATAGCTTATACCCGGTCAGAGGTAAGAAAAAGAAGAAGAATCCTGATGTAGTCTCCTTGATGTACTACCAAAGATATTGTTCAATGTTTCAGGTAGGTTGTAGTGAGCGGGCGTACCGCCATCTTTGTTTACATTACGCGTAGTGGCGTCGGACCTTTCCCATCATGTTCCCGTCTATTTTAGGTCAATATACAGGAGGCGCTACAATATTGGTAAAAAATTAAGCTCAATAGCATGTGATTAAGCGATTTTTCTCCAAATTGTTGATGTAGGTGTCATTCCCGGGAAACTAACATAATACATATTATATGGATATTTACGTTTTAAGGGTTTGTTCACACTTCTTCTTTTTCGTCTTCATCTGGGAGACTTCTTTTTCGTGACTGTCAGTCAACAACTGAGACATCTGGTGGCGAATGCAATGAACTATAATGGTGGCGTCATAGCCAAAGTAATCACCCTACCTAATTCATGCCAAGAGTACTCGAGTTCACTGACACGTGATGTCTATCGACCAATCAGGTGATGCCATGATTTGGAAAACAGGTGGCCCAGGATATAAGCTGTCAGTTTGACTCTGGCCAGCTTGTGTAGAGGGTGTGAGCCGATCAAAGCTTTTTCCACCGTCTTTAAAAACACTGAGGCTGCTTAAGACCTTTTCGCCTTCCAATAAGTGTAAACTGTCCAAAGTGCAATAACCAGTGTTCCAAATACAGCTGGCGAGGACAGCTGGTTTTGAAATGCACATACACTTGTTTTACATGGAAAAATTCGAAACAAAAATCCACCAGCTGTTGACCAAGATGAGTGGTGATCGAGCCTCCAGCGGCCAGCCAGGCAGCCCAGTACCTCCTCTGTTCATTAAGGTTAGTTGGTTGGTTGGGACAACATAAAGGAGCAGGACCACAGCTAGCTAGGGAATCTTAATGGGTCATCGCAAAGTAACAAAGTAAAAGATTTTTTCGCATAGGATTAAACTGGCATGCAAGGGCTAGTTGGTTACCATACTGATGTTTTGGACCGACAGTTAGCCCATCGATCTTTTTAGGCCTAATAGGTCCGGTAGAGCATAGGCTATACATCATTGCTATATATGTCATTAAGAGCTGAAATGTATTATAAGGGAGAACAAAAATAAAATAAAATACATAGGCCTACTGTAAAACAATAAGTTTTTCAGCCAGTACCCAACCAGCGGAGGTGTGGGGGCGGCAGCCCCCACCAATAATACTAGGTTAGGTTAGGTAAGGTTGTAAGGTTAGGCTAATGTTAACCCCATTCTTACTAGGTTTGGTTAGGTAAGGTTAGGTTAGGCTAATGTTAACCCCATTCTTACTAGGTTAGGTTAGGTAAGGTTGTTAGGTTAGGCTAATGTTAACCCCATTCTTACTAGGTTAGGTTAGGTAAGGTTGTTAGGTTAGGCTAATGTTAACCCCATTCTTACTAGGTTAGGTTAGGTAAGGTTGTTAGGTTAGGCTAATGTTAACCCCATTCTTACTAGGTTAGGTTAGGTTTGGCTAATGTTAACCCCATTCTTACTAGGTTAGGTTAGGTAAGGTTGTTAGGTTAGGCTAATGTTAACCCCATTCTTACTAGGTTAGGTTAGGTAAGGTTGTTAGGTTAGGCTAATGTTAACCCCATTCTTACTAGGTTAGGTTAGGTAAGGTTGTTAGGTTAGGCTAATGTTAACCCCATTCTTACTAGGTTAGGTTAGGTAAGGTTGTTAGGTTAGGCTAATGTTAACCCCATTCTTACTAGGTTAGGTTAGGTAAGGTTGTTAGGTTAGGCTAATGTTAACCCCATTCTTACTAGGTTAGGTAGGTAAGGTTTAGGTTAGGCTAATGTTAACCCCATTCTTACTAGGTTAGGTTAGGTAAGGTTGTTAGGTTAGGCTAATGTTAACCCCATTCTTACTAGGTTAGGTTAGGTAAGGTTGTTAGGTTAGGCTAATGTTAACCCCATTTTTACTTGTCGGGTTATATGGGTATGGAAATTTACAAAACCCGAGCCAACATGTTAATAAGGTTACTGTGTTATTTTCATTTTTAAATTAGTTAAATCCGAGCCAAGTTTCGTCAAAACTTGGCTCGGGTTTTCAAAAAGTCGGGTTTTATGGGTCTGGAAATTGACAAAACCCGAGCCAATAATTTACCAAGGTTACTGTATTTTTTTCATTTTTACATTTGTTAAATCCGAGCCAAGTTTCGTCAAAACTTGGCTCGGGTTTTCAAAAAATCGGGTTTTATGGGTCTGGAAATTGAACAAACCCGAGCCAAATTTGGGTTACAAATGTGTATTATCGTGTTCTATACGCTTTTTACCCCTCAATTTCCCTGATCTTCATAGCCCTCCCCACTACCTGGGGGCGTGTCTTTAGATTGATGGATAATGGGTAAATGCTTAATTCCCATTCAATGTCATCACTAGATACGACTAAAACACCAAAAACAAAATCAAAATACCAAAAAAAATACCTGAAAAACACATTGTTGCGTCTCCTGTATATTAACCCTATTTTAACCTAACCTAACCTAGTATTCATGTAGTAATGACAGGGGGCAAATAGCAGAAAGTATAGCGTCGAAATAGACGGGGAACGTAAGTGCGATCGCGGCGATCGCCCTATGTAAACAATGACGACCGTACGCCCGAACTCTACATCCATCCCAATGTTTCTTAGTAGCCTAAATAGCCTAGGCCTAGGCACCTGAAAAACAGTTCATCCCGCTACACAGGATCTTGCCTAACAAGTAACAAGTCCTCGATTACGGGATTCCTGTCGATAAATCTACAGTTACAGGCTACTACCCTTATTTTGTCGCTATTCTGTTGGTACTAATGGGTTAATATTATTAGTAGGCCTAGTAGACTTAGTATGGTTTGATGATGCGCGGAAATGTATATTTGACTTGAAATAGATACATTGAAGTATTACAAACCTTTGCGAACCCATAAACAGGGAACGTGAGCACTGAGCTGGGTTTAGACCGTCGCGCACCCATAAACAGGGAATGGGAGCTGGGTTTAGACCGGTCGCGAGACAGGTGAGTTTTCGGTTAGGTTAGGTAAGGTTAGGCTAATGTTAAAAATACTAAAATGCGACGGTCGGTATTTTAAACAACACTGTATATCAAATAAAAAAACTACAACAAATTACCTGAAAAACTTGTATCTGGTTGGTGATAAATTTTTATAAAAATACTTTTTTTTTTCCCAGTTTCCGCGTCTGCTGAACCATCCAAAAACATGCTAAAAGGCGTGTTTTGAAGGGGAGGGGTAGTATAACTAGATTCACCAGCTGGTAAATCTACAGTTATACTACCCCTCCCCCACTATCCCTTCCCACCTCCCCCCCTTCAAAACACGCCTTTTAGCGTGTTTTTGGATGGTTCAGCAGACGCGGAAACTGAAAAAAAACAGAATTTGTTTAGGCAAGAATGTTAAGTGCGGGCGTACCGCCACCATTGTTTACACTATGCGGAGCGGTAGTGGACGCTTGCCATCATGTTCCCGTCTATTTTGACTGCCTTTCAATACAATAAAAGTCATGGGTGGGTGAGGGGGGCTTTCATGGGGAAAACGGCTTTTCAGAGGCTTGTAATTACTTCCAAACATCATATATTGATGAAAATTAACACAGAAAACTATAAATCCATGGGAAAATTAGTGACATTAATATAAACAAAGGGATGGATGTAGTCCCGAAAACTACATCCATCCCTTTGTTTATATTAATTAATTTATAGTTTTCTGCGTTAATTTTCATCAAAAAGAACCATTACCATTAAGTTTTGCCCCGAGGAACCCGGGTGGTACAACATTGTACCAGTGGTTGAAAGCCTGTGACCTTGGTGTGTGAGGCGTCGGTCCGACGCATGTAAACAACAGCCGGCTGGACCAACGCCCCGCATCTCCGGCCACAAGAAGGAGAGCGTCGCATGTTCGTGTGTGCCTGTATGTTGTTGTTAAGTATCGAAAAGTAGTGTAAAGTGGCTGTTTTGGCTATAAAGTTATCTCCAATAAAATCATCATCATTAATCAACCACTTGACTTAGAGAGCTCTACTTAACGCCATTCTACAGGTAAATAACACAGCTACGCTTGGGGATGCGCGGAAATGCGGGAAGCAGTCAGCATAATAATGATACGCCTAGCCTAGACGTTTTTCGGCCAAAACACCCGCGTTTTGGGCAATATTTATGTAATGCGTAGCCGGGGCTGGAGGGTTAATGTCACTAAATTTACCATGAATTTATAGTTTTGTGTGTTAATTTTCATCAAAAAGAAAAATAACAAAACCTCTTAGGGAACTGCTGACGTTAAGGCTAAACTTCCCGAATTCCAACTGAACTGAACTGATGTTTGGAAGTAATTACTGTACAAGCCTCTGAAAAACCGTTTTCCCCATGAAAGCCCCCCCTCACCCCCCCATGACTTATTGTCATCATCATATATTTTGACAGTAGGGGGCAAAAAACAAGTACGCCTTGGCCCAACCGACTGTACACCCAGGTAAACAAACTTCACTTTGCCGAAGGTTTGTAATACTTCAATATATCTATTTCAAGTCAAATATACATTTCTGCGCATCATCAAACCATACTAAGTCTACTACTAATAATATTAACCTATTAGTACCAACAGAATAGCGACAAAATAGAGGTAGTATAACTGTAGATTTATCCTCATCTATAAATACTTAACCTAACTAAAAAGCCTAACCTAACTTAGTATTCTCATTACTACATGAATACTAGGTTAGGTTAGGTTAATGTTTTAGAGAGGAGTTATGCTGTATGTCGGTAGTGGTACGCCCGATAACACAACTCTTACCCTATTTTTGTACAGCCAGTCCAGGACACTTTGTTTACATTCTAGCCTCCTTGGAGGCTCCTCCCCGATGTTCAGTAGCCAATCAGAGTGGAGCTTCAACTACAAGACGTCACTTACTTGTCTTAGGCTACTTGTCGGAAGTTCTGGTAGAATCACCACGGCCAACTTGCCAGTCCGCCGCCTCCACACTTTTCTTCAATCTTCATGGTAGGCTACTGCAGCTGGTCATTATACTGTTTGACGCTGCAACCCATGGGCTTGGGCTGTGTGGAATAGGAGGCTCGTCTGGTACATTTTTATTGGTAGGCTACTTCCCTGGACAAGAAACAAACTGCATGTAGGCGTCTAGGCTATGTGTGGAGCACTCGGTCTTAAAAATGTATGTAGGCTATGTCTGTTATCGACAGCCAAAGCTGAAGATTGCTGAGGAAACTACGGTTACCGTAGACTTCATCAACTTTTCTTTCGGCGCCTGTCAATCTTTTATTGTTGTATTAATACCCAACCAGCGAGGGTGTGGGAGCAGCAGCCCCCACCCATAATACTGTACTAGGATAGGTTAGGCTAATGTCTAGAAAGTTTCAAAAGTCCCTAGATTGTTGGGGTATCGGAATTACAATTAACAATGCAAATGCTAATAAAAATTGCTTTTTGCACTTTCTAACAATAAAATACACACTTACAAACCATTACAATAGGCCTATTAAAATAAAAAATAAAATAGAATAAAAGATGTTCTGCAGAATTACCGCCCAGGGTAAAAGTAAAGGATAAATTGGATAGGCTAATAATAAAGGAAATGGTACCAGCCTCAGGGGAGATTAGTGTAAACTTAGTCACTGAGTTGATAAACACCATTATTAAAGATGAGAAAATCCCAGAGGATTGGCTCAAAAGTGTAATAGTAAATATATACAAAGGAAAAGGGATGCGCTAGATAGAGGAAATTATAGGGGCCTGAAAATGCTTGACCAAATCATGAAGGTCTGTGAGAGAGTCCTTGAGGGTTTGATCAGGCAAAGCATCTCTATTGATGATATGCAGTTTGGTTTTATGCCAGGACGTGGTACAACCGATGCTATCTTCATAGTCAGGCAGATACAGGAAAGATACCTACTAAAAGGCAGGGATCTTTACTTTGTGTTTGTGGACCTGGAGAAGGCCTTTGATAGGGTACCTAGAGATGTTGTACAGTGGGCTATGAGGAAACTTGGTGTGGAAGAGTGGCTGGTGCGTGTGATAATGAAGATGTATGAGGATTCGCGAAGTTCGGTGAGGGTGTACTGAGTGATGAGTTCGCAGTCCGTGTTGGAGTCCATCAGGGTTCAGTGTTAAGCCCCCTCCTCTTTATTATGGTCTTGGAGGCGCTGTCTAGAGTTTTTAGAGGCGGACTCCCGTTGGAACTGTTTTATGCAGACGATTTATTCCTAATAGCTGACAGTATGCAGGATGCTGAGGCCAAATTCAGAAAGTGGAGAGAGGGCATGGCGAGCAAGGGTTTAAGAGTCAATATTAACAAAACCAAGGTTATGCATTGTAGTTTGAGACGAGGCAATGTGGAAAAGAGCGGTGCATACCCATGTGCAGTGTGTGGAAAGGGAGTGGGCGTTAACTCAATTCAATGTAGCATCTGTCGATGTTGGGTACACCATGGGAGTAAGCGCTGTAGTAGAATAAAGGGGCCCCTGCCGAAGGATAAGTCAGAAATAGAGAAATTTGAGTGCATAGTGTGCAAAGGCGAGCTTGTGTTAAGTGATGATCCTGTGGCTGTGAATTTTGGAAATGAGTCTTTGGAGCTGGTGAGCAAGTTTTGTTACCTAGGAGATACCATCTCTGCCGGTGGTGGGGCCGAGGCTGCCACTGTTGCTAGAATTAGGTGTGGCTGGGGGAAGTTCAGAGAATTGATGCCAATCCTGACCATGAAAAGAATGCCTCTCCCCCTGAAGGGAAAGGTGTATGCCTCATGTGTTAGAAGTGCAATGACGTATGCCTCAGAAACATGGGCCGTTAAAGTAGAGGATGTCAACATAATGGAGCGTAATGAGATGAGAATGGTGAGATGGATGTGTGGGGCCAGGCTACAGGATAGAATAACAAATGTTGAGCTGAGGAGACGTTTAGGTATAAAGAGTATTAGCGAGGTGATGCGTACAAGTAGACTGGGATGGTATGGACATGTGGAGAGAATGGATGAACAAAATTGGGTGAAAAAATGCAGGTCTGTGATTGTGGAGGGAGCTGCACCAAGGGGTGGACCGAGGAAGACCTGGGATCGGACTATACGCGCCGATCTTAAATCCAAGAACTTGACAAGTGAAGCAGCCCTTAACAGGGTTGCCTGGAACGCCGCCATTAGGACAAGAGACTGAAACTGCACTTATGTGTGGAACACTCAGTCTTAAAATTTTATGTATGTATGTATGTACTTAAGATCAGTTGGGTCAATATAGGGTAGGCTACTTATTGCCAAAACTAGCCTAGCCTACCACAAATTATTTCTTATTAGGCCTATTTGAAGGCTATTATAGAATTAGGAGGGTAGAATGTAGAATTCGGGCGTACCGCCAGCCTTGATTACACTACGCGGAGCGGCGTCGGACGCTTGCCATCACGTTCCCGTCTATTTTGACTGCCTTTGGATACAATAATATGTTGAGCCTCCCTCACCCCCCATGACATATTATCATCATCATATATATTGCCAGCAGGGGGCAAATAACCTAAAAAATCACTGTCAAAATAGACGCAAACTTAATCACGGCGATCGACAAATGTGTAAACATGACGGCGGCGTCAGATGCTTGCTCTCACGTTCCCATCTATTTTGACTGCCTTTGGATACAATTATATGTTGAGGGGGGCTTTGCCCTCCCTCACCCCCCATGACATATTGTCATCATTATATATATTGCCAGCAGGGGGCAAATAACAGAAAAAAATCGCTGTCAAATTAGACGCGAAGTTAACTGTGGCGATCGCCCTGTGTAAACATGACGACCGTACACCCGGAATCTATATCCATCCCAATTAGGGTGTTGCATATATAGATAAGGATGTTTTAACCACCAGAAATATATTTTATGTGCATTTTATAAAGTAGGCCTACTGTAAACACAATATGTTTTTCCTTAGCCTATAATTCTCCCTATTGACGGTGGCGAAACTCTTGTTAACCCTCCGGATCCGGGGGCCTTCATATGAGGTGATCGTCGTGTCCGGGGCTATTCCTGAAAAATGGCTATCTTCATAATGCGATATCTACTGATTGAGACCACCTAGAGCAGTCAACTAAATTGCATAGTGTAGAACCAACCTTTGTCTGTAGACTGGCATTGAGTTGAAATCGCTACGACAAGTGGTTGCCGAGATATGATGATGGGAATGGAGGTAATTTCCCGCATATTTTCGCCTGTGTCCGAACGCTTCGCCGAGGCCCTGGCTAGCACGCACTAAGTCACTCGTTGCTTCGGTGGCTTTGGTACCGGTAGACGATATTATGTTTCTATGGTGATAATGTAATTTATTTATTTTACAACCATTATTGAGTTATGTAAAACTGTTTATAACATATTTTCGGCACTTTCACTGTTATTGGATATTATTGTGCCACTTTCACTCTTATTACTCTTCTTGTTATGAATTATTGTCACTCACTGTTATTATTGAGTTATTATTACTTGTTATACATTTGTGTGTCACTTTCACTTACTAGGCTAGGCGAGCATACGGTACCGCATCTTCACTTCAGTGGGGCGATTGTTGTTTTTAGGCTGGCAGACGACCACCTCGCGATGGCGGGAAGGCGTGAAAGCCTAGCTGGGGATGAGGAGGATTATGAATTTGAAGGCTTTATCACCGAGGACAAGGATGATCAGTTGGCAAGTATGAAAAAACAATTAATGGGTCTTGTGAGATGGAGGGGAGTGATGGAAAATTGGAGGAAGGAGTTAGGGGCTAAAGTAGAAGTTTTGTCCGATATGTGTGGCGTTACTAGCGGGGTGGATAGGCCTAGGCCAGTAAGTGACAGCCTAGAGGCAGTGATGGCCAGAGTAGACGAGTTAGCGTCGGAAAATGTGGCACTCAAGGCTCAGCTTAAGGAATATGAGGGCCACCTGAGTGAGGAAGTAAATGGAATTAGTGAGGTAAAAAATGAGTGGACAAGGGTAGAGAGTGCCACGATGGTAGCCCTTGAAGAAATTGTGAAGGAGCAGAAGGAAGAGAGAGAAAAGGAAAAGAAAGAGTTTGAAAAAAATGTAGTGCAAGTTTTAAAGAAGAAAGAGAAGGTAGTGAGAGAGACAATAGATAGAGGTAAGTGTGTAGTAATCTTTGGAGATGTGGAAGAGCACCTGGCAGATATGAAGGTAAGAAAGGAAAGGGATGTTGTGAAAGTCAAGGCGATACTGGATTACTTAGACGAGGGTTATGGATGGGTAAAAGAACTGGAGGAGGTGAGAAGGTTAGGAATATATAAGAAGGGCGAGATGAGACCACTAAGAGTGGAACTAAAGTTTAGATCAACAGCAGAAGCAGTAGCCAATGTGAGCTGGAAATTAAATTCGACAGAGCTGAATCATATAAGGGTAAAAAAGGACCTAAGTGTAGAAGAACGAGAACAGTTAAGGGAACTCCAAGCTAAGGCTGATGAAGAGAATGGAAAGTTGTCTGAAGAGCAAAAGAAGAATTTTTTTTGGAGAATAAGGGAAGGGCAAGTAAGGAAGTGGTACATCAGGAGCCACCAAGAACCGAAAGTAAGAGGAGTGATAGGGAAAGAGACAGAGAGACAAGTACGAAGTCAAAGCAAGGAGACGGAGCGAGAGATAATGCAGGGAGCAGGGGACCGGAGAGAGAGCCAGGATGTGGTGGAGAGGGTGGAACAGAGGGAGAGAGAGGGGGGAGGAGAATAGAATTAGTGGGGGAGGTGGAACTGGGTCAGGGAAGGGATGGAGGAGGAGGAGGTGAACCTGGTAGGAGGCAGAGAGGGAAGAGAAACAAGGAGGTGGATTCAAATATACTGTGCTACTACACTAATATAGATGGAATAAACAGTAAAAAGGTAGAGTTAGATAATATATTAAGAAAAGATCAACCACAGATAGTCTGTTTGACAGAGACAAAGCTGAACCAGGACTTTGACAGCAACATAGTGTTTAGTGAAGGATATAATATATGGAGAAATGATAGAAAGGGTAAAAGGGGAGGTGGAGTGGCAGTATTAGTTAAGAACCCTATGACAGCAAAGCACGTGGAGTTAAATAATGACAAGGCAGAAATAATGGCAGTTGAACTCAATGATATAGAAGGAAAAAAGCTAGACATAGCAGTAGCTTACATGCCACCAAAGACCAGAGCATGGAGGGAGTTGGAGTTTGAGGAGATGGTAGAGGATATGATTCAGTCGTTGAGAAGATTGCTTTTAAGGAAGAATCGATTGATCTTGGTAGGAGATTTCAACTGTAGTGAGGTTGATTGGGAATCGGGAGATGCAGGGCCAAATCAGAGATCTTGGGGAAGTCGGCTAGTGGAGTTGGTTACGGAAAATGTACTTACACAACATGTGAAGGAAAATACAAGAATGAGGGGTAATAACGAACCTTCTAAACTCGATCTGATTTTTACAAAAGATCCTCACGAAATTAGTGATATAAACTATCTATGTCCTGTAGGTAAAAGTGATCACCTATTACTAAAATGGAAGTTGACCTCGAGTAATGCCAATAGATTAGACAATAGCTACATAAATGACAGATTAAATTATAGTAAAGCTGATTATGTATCCTTGAAAAGATATTTAGAGGGAGTAGATTGGGATCTTATTTTGAAGGAACGGGACGTACAAGGTAAATATAGTAGATTCCTCGAAATTTATAGAGTAGGAACCAATATGTTTGTCCCAAGATATAAAACTGGAAATTTTACTAAGCAGAAAGATTGGTTTAATTTGAAATGCAAAAGAGCTTTGGGTAGGCGTGATGCAGCTTGGGCTAGATTAAGAAGAAGGAACACTGAGAGTAATCGGAATAAATATAAACAGGAGAGGAATAGATATGTTAACATAATTAGGCAAGTTAAAATGAACTATGAGAAGAACATAGTAAATAAATGTGAAAGTGACCCTAGATTATTTTATAAATATATAAACAGTAAGTTGAAGGTAAAGAAACAAATTACTAAATTAAGAGTTGATGCTAGGACGTATGAAAATGTATCGGACATGTGTGAGGTAATGAATAACAAATTGGGGTCAGTTTTTACTAGAGAGGAAGGTTTTGACGAACCACAGGCGGGAGTACTGAAGAGTGGTCTTAGTAAGATTGAAATAACTAGAGATGAGCTGTTATCTGCGATGAGAGGACTTGAAGTAAGGAAAGCTATGGGACCGGATGAAGTGTCTGCCTGGGTTTTAAAGGAGTGTGCAGAGCAATTAGTGGAGCCAGTGAGGGACATAATTCAAGCTTCCTTAGATAAAGGACAGGTTCCTGTTGAATGGAAAAGAGCTAATATCATTCCGATATACAAGAATGGAAACCCTGAGGACCCTCTAAACTATAGACCAGTTTCACTTACTAGTATTGTATGCAAGATTTGTGAAAAGCTAATTAGGAAGAGATGGATGAAAATGTTGGAGAGAAAGAAAATAATAACCCCAAAGCAATTTGGATTCAGAGAAGGGACATCTTGTGTTACCAGTTTGCTATGTTATTACAGTAGGGTGATAGATGTACTCCAAGAAAGAGGCGGATGGGTGGACTGCGTCTACTTAGACCTTTCCAAAGCATTCGATAAGGTACCACATAAGAGATTGTTATCTAAGCTTGAGACGCTAGGATGTGTCAGGGGGAGTTTGCAGAAATGGATGGAGAGCTATTTAACAGATAGGGAAATGAGGACCAACATTAGAGGAACTTACTCATCGTGGCGGAAAGTTGAGAGTGGTGTGCCGCAGGGATCTGTGTTGGCACCTCTCATGTTCCTTATGTACGTGAATGACCTGCCGATAGGCATAAACTCTTACATGTCAATGTTTGCAGATGACGTAAAAATTATGAGACAAATAACAAATAAAAGTAGTTGTGAGGAGCTGCAAGGGGATTTAGATAAAATATACGAATGGAGCACCAAGTGGAAAATGAAATTTAATATAAGTAAATGTCATGTGTTAAATATGGGAAGAAGTGTGAATAGACCAAATTGGGAGTACAGGATGGGAGATAATAAAATTAGCAAGGCCGAAAAAGAAAAAGATTTAGGGTTGATTATACAAGATAATTTGTCGCCAGAGAAACATATTAACAAGCTCTTTAGCGGAATGTATGCAATGGCCGGGAATATGAAAGTTGCTCTGAACTATTTGGATGAGACCATGGTAGCGAAAATTATGAAGAGTATGATTAGACCAAGATTGGAGTATGCAGCAGTGGTGTGGTCCCCGCATCTAAAGAAGCATATTCACAAGTTAGAAAGAATCCAGAGAGCAGTCACTAGATTGGTTCCAAGTCTCAGAGAACTGCCATATGAAGGGAGGCTAGACAAATTAAATCTACCGAGTCTAAAAGAAAGGAGAGAGAGGGGAGACATGATAATGATGTACAAATGTACCCGGGGGGCTGGAGAGGCTGGATAGGGAGGATATATTAATTATGGACACAGGAATAACTAGAGGCCACAGCTACAAAGTAAAAAGACCTACCTGCAAGAACGATATCAGGAAGTTTAGCTTCCCCTATAGATGTATTGACAAATGGAATGGGCTGGAGGAGGAGGTGGTAGGGGCAAGGAACATCCATATTTTCAAGAAAAAATTGGATAAAAAGTAGACTGAGAGACGGGACAACACGAGCTTAGCTCAACTCCTGTAAACTACAATTAGGTAAATACAATTAGGTAAATACTAACCACTTCTTCATCGTCAAAGTCACTCCCAAGTACACTCAGTTCACTATTTTCACGAGCACCGCATTCACCATCGTCATTATCGTCCTCATCGGTACTAATAAAGCCCAGAAACTCTAATCCATCCGCCACTTCACCCTCATCTTCACTAACCACTTGTTCTTCGTCAAAGTCACTCCCAAGTTCACTCAGTTCACTATATTTGCTTAGTTCTTCCAGAGTGTGTGCAACACCATCGGGACTAAGCACCGTTTTCTTGGTCGTTTTAGCCTTGCTTTTGTTAGGCGTACGGTACGCGGCGGCGGGCGTCGATTCGGACACAGCAATTTTTTTTTGGATTAGCTCCATCCATGTTGGATGCGTGACGAGAACTGATGCTGCATGTTAGTTTGTGCTTGGTGGCGCTGCGGTAGCCCACGCATAAAAAAAAATCTGCCTGCGTGATTTAAACCCTTTGATATTGCCTCATATGAGACCTTCCGGACTCCTAACCAAAATACGTTTTTCCTCATATGAGGCCTCCCGGATTCCATGGGTTAAGCCCCTTACTGGCAAAATAGATGCTGATTTCAATAAGTCATGGGGGGGGGGGTCAATACATCCTGTATACCAAGGTAAATTGTTTTTGTTTTTTTACACTGAAAATGACATAAATCTGAGTGTTTTAAGATCGTTGGATACCGTAAAACCGGGTATCTTCGGACATTTTTCGAGGTTTTTTAACAATATCTCCTGACTGTAAACACATTATAGAGATTTAACTAGGTCAAGTGATGTGTGGTGATACTGCGTGGTAATCCAGGAAGCCTCCTAAAATTATCCCCCATAATAAGAGAGCTATCCTTATCCTAAATGGTGTCCGAAGTCATCTTGAAAAGTGGCTAACTTCGGACATGTATGGATAACTTCGGACATACAGTGATTTCTTATGGAAAATGATTGCCAAGAAAGCTGGGATAACTTCGGATAAGCGGAGGGGAACTTCGGACGTACGTTCGTGGTTTTATTTCATTAATTTTTCGGCTCCTATTTTATATGAATATTTTATTATTGCTGCTTATTCCTGTCCGATGTCTTACTGGAAAATGCACAGTCAATACTTTTAGGCCTGTATAATTACTATAGGAGGGGTTATAAACGATGTTTAACAAATATTCTTTTTGGATCTGTTCTCGTTAGGCATTGAACTCACTCTTAGAAAATATTGAGCAGGAAAAATAACCAATGCTGTCAAATCAATAACTCGAAAATTAACTAGACCTAGTGAAAATATATAGGTATGTATACTCTATCGTCTTGATGAACCGGTAGCTATCCAGCAGTCCTCTTTCTCTGATCGGTCCTTTTCTTTTGTGGCTCCTAGGTTATATAATGAATTGCCTTTATCAATTAGACAGCTGAACTCCATAGACTCTTTCAAAAAACAGTTGAAAACCTTTCTCTTCTGTAGGATTTATGATCTTGCAAGTGGCACAGTGACAGGTAGTTACAGACTCTAACTGCTGCCAAGTTAAATAATTGTTGTTGCTTGAACTACAGGTGAACTGCACCACACTTCTCTTGATTGTGGTGCACTGAGTTACGAGTGCTAGTGAATTCCTCTGGAAGAACTGGCGCTTGCGAGAAATAAAAGACCAGATTATTATTATTATTATTGTTATTATTATCACTGCATATACATTTTTATGAATTTGAGCATATTTATAGGTATAACGTATGTGTTGGTGTTTCTTATGGCAGATAACACAAATTTGGACAAGATATATGCCTCTCCTAATTTATATATACAGTATTATATATCCAGAATTATCGTAAATACATAAATCGGTTAGCATATTATCATATTTTTATGGGTTTTTGGACTCGGAGAATGATTATTTGATCTTTTACCACCATTTTGATGATGGACAAGTATTATGAATGATTTTCATAGGGCAAATAATAACAAACTATTTGTTTGTTCCATGTCCGAAGTTACCATTTTTTGTTTTTGTTTGGAAAACACAATAGGTTAAATGATAGTGTTCTAGCTAGAGCGTTATACAAGTGTAACAAATTTCATTTGGTGGATGTTGTCTCTGGCAATTTTACTACAAAACTATATCAGTCACAACATCATTCATACAAACAAATTTCTTCAGGGTGATAGAAGTTTGGCAGGGTAGCGAAAAATGTACAAATTTTCGTCATATATATAATATTTTTTTCGTGTACATATACTCATGTCAGTTCCCTAGGGCTTTTACATGCTCTTCCTTTGCCATTTCTCTAAACGGACCCCACAAAAAAAACAATAAAAAGCGTTTCCAGAAGTCCGTAAGGTATACAGCGATAGTATAGAAAATAGGTTAAGTACGGTTACTATAAGTAGAAATGATGTGGTTAAGGAAATTGACAGACTGAAACCTCATAAATCGCCTGGTCCTGATGAGGTATATGCTAGAGTATTAAAAGAATGCAGAGATGAGTTAAGTTATCCATTAACATTTCTAGTTAACAAGTCATTAGAAACAGGTATAGTTCCAGAAGCTTGGAAGCTTGCAAATGTAGTTCCGATCTTCAAAAAAGGTGATAAATCAATAGCATCCAATTACCGTCCCATTAGTCTCACTTCAATCATAGGAAAACTACTAGAGTCAATTATTGCTAGGAAAATGAGAAACCACTTAGAAACATTTAACTTAATCAATTCTTCTCAGCATGGATTCACTCAGGGACGGTCTTGCCTTACTAATTTGCTTAGTTTTTTCTCAGAGGTATATGAAGCAGTAGATAATGACAAGTCATATGATATTATATATTTAGATTTCAGTAAAGCTTTCGACAGAGTCCCTCATGAGAGATTGATGAGAAAGGTTGAGGCACATGGAATAGGTGGGGCGTTGTTAGGATGGATTAGGTCATGGCTAATTGGTAGGAAGCAGAGAGTCAGCATAAATGGTACCAAGTCAGAATGGGGAGCAGTCAAAAGTGGTGTCCCCCAGGGATCGGTATTAGGTCCCCTGTTGTTTCTTATATACATAAATGACCTAGATTTAGGTATAACTAGTAGGATAAGTAAATTCGCAGACGATACTAAAATAGGGAGATCAATTAATTCAGATAGCGATATAGAGTGCCTCCAAAGGGATCTAGATACCTTACATGAATGGTCAGTAAATTGGCAGATGAAGTTTAACATTGACAAATGCAAGGTATTAAAGATAGGGAAGATGCAAACAAATGTTAAATATAAACTAGCTAATTTAGAATTAGAAAATTCAGACTGCGAGAAAGATCTAGGTGTGTTTGTTAGCAATGATTTGAAGCCTAGAAAACAGTGTATAAGCGTTCGTAATAAGGCAAACAGGATTCTCGGGTTCATCTCTAGGAGTGTGAGTAACAGAACTGCTGATGTTATCTTAAAACTTTACTTGTCATTAGTGAGACCCCACATGGATTATGCTGTCCAATTTTGGTGTCCTTATTACAGAATGGACATAGATTCATTGGAGAGAGTACAGCGTAGAATGACAAAAATGATCCATAATATTAGAAATCTTTCGTATGAAGAAAGGTTGAAGAAATTAGGTTTACATTCGTTAGAGAGACGCAGAGTTAGAGGGGATATGATAGAGGTGTTCAAGTGGGTTAGTGGTATTAACAAAGGGGACATGGCAAATGTACTAAAGCTCAGTGATAGCGAAAGAACTCGTACCAATGGTTTCAAATTAGATAAATTTCGTTTCAGAAAAGATATAGGCAAGTATTGGTTTGGTAACAGAGTTGTAGATGGGTGGAATGGACTACCAAGTGCTATAGTGGGATCTAAAACTGTAGGGAGCTTTAACCCTTCCAACCCGGATGGGCTCTTGAACGCCCATAACAACCTCGGCCCGCGCAACCCGGAAGGGCTCTTGAACGCCCATTGCTTGCATGCGTGCTTTCGAATGCCGCGCGTAAATTTTCGGTATCGTGGGACGGTAGGTGGCGCCACCAGGCGTAAACTCCGCCACAGCAACAGTATCTACCCCGACGCCATCATGGACAGTACGCCAAATAGTGATTCCGCTGTGTCCGATACCGTGCTTCCTACGACGCCCTTGCTTGTTCGTCGCGCCTTACCCCGACGCCATCGCCTAAATGTGTTATCTCCCGGAGGTATTGAGACGACATTGAGACTTTATGAGCGAGCTGATGCCAAGCATAATGTTGATGATGAAGTCAGTGACGACTCCAGTAATTATAAGTCGAGTGATTATGGCCATGAGAGTGATAAAGAAGAGCAATTCCTGGGATTTGCGAGAGAACATGACAGTGATGAGAGTGATGAAGGTGATGTACCAGTTGTTGAGGAAGCTGGTTTACCTAAAGACAGTGAACTTGAGAGAGTGAGCGAGTGGGAGAGTTCAAGGTCACTAACCAAATTTCGCTTAAGTGACACGACGCCAAGCCCTTCCCCAGGTAAATCGCCTTTCAAGCTACATTTGTATAAGCAGAAAATACTTGAGAAGGTGGCCGCGGCAGCTAGGGAACAAGCAAAACTACTTGGTGAGGATGAGGCTGTGAGTGAGGGTCAGCGTGGTGACCCTTCTCGTCCGCCATTGTCTCCCTTATCTACCCACGCCACCCAAGATGACCCGGATGCCCCGCATTCTTCCCCACCACCCCCACCATTGCCAAGGGTTGAGGACCCCACACTTTCGGCCTATTTGCCTCCTAGGTCCCCCGACAGGAGACATACTGCTGCCGAAAAGGGGAAAGGTAGGAAATATACCAAGAAAATTAAGAAAAGTAAGAGAGTTTTGTTCGAGGCTCCCGCGGCGTCCACCCCGGCCGGCCCCAGCCATACGTCCCCGCAACTTTCCCCACGGTCCTCCCCACCTCTCCCGCCTTCAACATGTCTTCCTGAAGAAGTCTTTGAGCTCGCATCACCAATACCTGGCCCTAGTGACAGTGAAACATTGCTTTCTGTCACTCGTCGCAGGCCAAGGAGCCAGGGACCTCGAGGGGACACAGCCTCACCTGCCACTCCTTCCCCACCTCGCCCACCCGCACGCCGCCCACGCATCACTGGCTCCCCGCCAGATTATGTGGGGGCCACTGATGATGAAGGGCACCTCTCTCAAGACTCTGGCCATGATTACATAGGTCCACCGTCAGGGCAAGATGACCACTCTGACGATGACTATATGGACATCGACGACCCTCGACCCATCCGCTTGGCCCGGCGTCGTGCTGCCCGTCGTGCTGCCCACCGCCCTGGCCGCCGCCCTAGGGCGCGCGCCTCCCGAGTTGGCCGTGGGCGTGCTGGGCCACCAGCTGGAGCTCCTCGTCAGCGTAGACAAGACCCATTCTACGTTTTTCAGTGGCAAGACGTAGTTGATGAGGATGCATACAACCCTGATGTGCCAGCTTTTGATGAGGTACTGGAGGGTTCAGGCTTTACCCCCAATTTTCCTGCAGGCCCCAATGCTCCACCACACGAACTGTTTGAGGCCTTCTTTGATGAGGAGGTGGTAGGCTATGTTGTCAAAGAGACAAATAAGCAGCACCAATTCCAGGTCCACTTTTTGGGAAAGGTGACCAAGGGCCACATGAGGCAGTGGACCCCAGTGACTCATAAAGAGTTCATGGTGTTCCTGGCACTCACCATGCTAATGCCTCATGTCAAGAAGCATAGGTTGCCTGACTATTGGATCACCAATGATCTGATATCCACCCCTGCCTTCGGGAAATATATGTCTCGCGACCGGTACCTTGATATCCTCGCAGCGCTCCATCTTGTCACCAACCTTGATGTCCACCTCCCAGACAAGCTGTGGAAGATTAGGACGTTGTATGAGATGATGCGAGAACGCTTCACCTCCTACTTCAAGCCCTTCCGCAAGGTCGTCATTGACGAGTCTCTTGTGCTGTTCCGGGGAAAACTCAGCTTCCGGCAGTACATCCCCTCAAAAAGACATTGCTTTGGCATAAAATTCTTTGTGCTGTGCGACTGCCAAACTGGCTATGTCCTGGACTTCCTGGTCTACAGCGGGAAGGAAGGGGACTTGCTTGTGGACCCCCTCATTGGCTTTGGCGGAGCAGTGGTGCAAGCCATGATGGACCGCTACTTTCATAAGAATCACGTCCTCTACACGGACAATTATTACACGTCCCCCACTCTCTCACAGTACCTGCATGAGCGCAAGACGGGGACTGTAGGCACAGTACGAGGGAAAAGGAAGGGCATGCCACCTTTCCCTCCAAAGACCAAAAAAGGTGATGTGTTCAAGAAGAAGTCGGGGCCCATTCTGGCTATCCACTGGCACGACCAGCGGAAGGTCAACCTCCTGACCACCATCCACAAGGGGGAAATGGTGGAGACTGGCAAGGTGGATCGCCGCACCCAGGCCAGGGTGACCAAGCCCGATGCTGTCCTGGACTACAACATCAACATGAGGCTGGTGGACAAGTCCGACATGCAGATAGGCTTCATTGACTGCCTGCGTACCTCGTGCAGATGGTACAAAAAGTTCTTTCTGCATATGGTGGACATGTCAGTTCTGAATGCCTACAACATATACAAACTTCGGAATGTGAACACACCCATGAAGTTCAATAGCCTGCGGAGGTTCCAAAAGCAGGTGTTGACGGAGCTCCTGGAGAAGTATGCTATGCCACAGAGGGCAGTGGCACATCCTGGGCCCGCCGTTATTGACCACTTGCAGTCTGCTCAATACTTGATTAGGCACAGGCTTGGTTCCCTGCCTCAGAATGAATCCGGAAGAACACAGCAGAAGCAGTGCCATGTCTGCTACAACAGCAGGGTGAAGCCGAGGTCAGGTAAAAAGTCAACCCTGGAGTGTGTGGAGTGCAAGGTGGCACTCTGTGCTGTAGATTGCTTCTTTGATTACCACTCCAAGCTGGAGTTCTAATAATCATACTGAAATTGCCAAATAAAATGACAATATGTACACTATAATTATATATAGGCAAAAAGTGGAAGAAAACCAATGTATTGTAATACAAAAGTCATGTATTATGAGAACATTGATACAAATACAATTACACCATAATAATATGTGAAAGTGACACATATGTATATACCAAGTGACATTCATATGATTAGAACCTATAGAAATATAGAAATCAGTGAAAAAAGACACAATAAATTGTATATAAAACGTTTACAAATCATATAACTAACTAAGTGAAAGTGACACAAGACCTAATATTTGATGGCCAAAGTATAATAAACACCTGTGATAACGAATAATCAGTGCCTAATACAACAATAACCTACCTCAATTACTAATAAAATGTACGGTATGGAGTGAAAATGAGCATTATCAGTGACAGTGACACTCTCTAAAGCATATTTGTCAAAGTGAAAGTGACACAAGACCTAATATTTGATGGCCAAAGTATAATAAACACCTGTGATAACGAATAATCAGTGCCTAATACAACAATAACCTACCTCAATTACTAATAAAATGTACGGTATCGAGTGAAAATGAGCATTATCAGTGACAGTGACACTCTCTAAAGCATATTTGTCAAAGTGAAAGTGACACAAGACCTAATATTTGATGGCCAAAGTATAATAAACACCTGTGATAACGAATAATCAGTGCCTAATACAACAATAACCTACCTCAATTACTAATAAAATGTACGGTATCGAGTGAAAATTAGCAATATCAGTGACAGTGATACCCTAATAAACATATTTTATATAATTGGCCTCAAAATAACTAGAAAATATCAAATAAACATCACATTCTCAATATCAAACACTAAAATCGTCTAAGGGAGATAAATACTTTGGCGCGGCGAGCGGCTAGGTGCGTCGTAGCCATGGCCGGGGCGACGCGTCCGAACGCGGGAAGAATTTGCCGCCGAAAAGCACTCGTCTTCCCGCGCTCACCATTATGCAACCAGAGGGGCTAGAGACCTCTACTTAACGCCATTCGACAGAGGAAGGTTTGTGGAACATTATTCTTTTTTATTCACAACATTACATGACATATTCATTGACTTACAGAGTAGTTAACATAGGCCAAAGATCGTCAAAACACCCGGTACCGGAGCACAGTCGTAAGCTATAGCCCCCGGGGCTGGAGGGTTAAGATAAAATTGGATAAGCATATGGACGAGAAGGGTTGGGTGTGAAGGGGGATCAGCCGGGTTGGGCCAATCAGCGCTCTGCAGACCTCCATAATCCTGCGTTAATCTCTAACCGTTTTGGTAAGATGATCCTCAGGGTATTAGAGTGTGAAGCCTATAATTGGGCTTTGTAATTGAATTGGGGTTGTGTGGGACAGGGATCTGCCTTGCTTAGGCCAATCGGCTTTCTGCAGACTCCCATTTTCTTATGTTCTTATGTTCTTATGTTTCCATTATATAATGACAATGGCTAATTACTTATTATCGCCGATGTCCGAAGTTATCACCGCAGTACGAAGTTACCCCACTTTACGGTATCTATTGCCTGACGCCGTGATCCCCGAAGGGGTGGCCACGAACGAACCGCCCCCATGCACCTCTGTCACCAGTCAGTCGACGCCCCTCCTCCCAACCGGCACCGCCTTATACCCCGCATACCCCATAGTTGAGGGTGGCCGACTCGAGACAGAGCTTGAACAGGGACAACACAAAAAGAAAACACAAACACACATATTATATAGTAGGCCTATTGTTATTCTATCTATCTATCTATCTATCTATCTATCTATATGCTCAGGCCCAATCCCCATTTTGGGGGTAGCCGACTCAAGACAGAGCAAAAACAGGGAAAACACAAAAACAACATAAAACAAATAAACACAGATAAAAAGCACAAACTAACACACATCCAGGTCACCCAGGAGAAGACCCAGAGACCATGGTCACCAAGGTCGCTCCAGCACTCCCCCGGCCCCCGACCACCCGGAGAGGTTCCGATCTCGGCAGGCAGACATGCAGCGGAGCCAAAGCCACAAGCCCTCCCACCACACTTCCAGGCGCACCCTTCATATTAATCGTCTCCCCGGGCCAGGCGCCTGATGGACTATTATCTAGTCCAACTTGCGCCCGACCCCTTACTCCAAATGACCACGTGTTCACTCAACTATTCACAAGCATTCTCCATTCACTCCTGTCCACCACCACTTCCCCTGCCTGATCTATAGTCATTCCTCTATCATCCAAAGCCTTTCTTACACAGTCTCTCCATCTCAATGGGGGTCTTCCTGCCCTTCTATCTCCCCTTGTACCTGACTCACATATTCTCTTTGTAAGCCTTTCATCTCCCATTCGTTCAACATGACCATACCAGCTCAGCACCCTTCTGTCCACTCTGGCTGACAAATGTTCCTGCTGCCCCACTCTCCTACGTATCTCTTCATTCCTCAATCTGTCTCTACGAGTAACTTCACACATACTCCTCAAGCAGCTCATCTCCATCACATCCAGCCCTCTTTTCTCCTTTTTCTTCAGATCCCATGTCTCAGCCCCATACATCACTGTTGGCACAACAATTCCTTGATACAGTGCACTTTTTACTTTCACTCCGAGATTTCTCGTCTTCCACAGTACTTCCCATTGCTCCGGAAACCTTCCTTCCTTCACACACTCTCTGTTTTACCTCCATTTCCATACCTCCACTCCTGCTTATCGTTCCTCCTAGATATTTAAAACACTCTACTTGTTCCAATATTTCCCCATCCAGCCTCACATCTAGATTCACCCTATGCTTTCCCCTAATAAACACCATTACTTTACTTTTATTGATGTTCACCTTCAGTTTCCTCCTTCCACAAACCACACCAAACTCTTTGACTACCTGCTGCAGTTTCTCATCAAAATCCGCCACCAATGCTGTGTCATCAGCGAACAGCAACTGATTCAACTCCCAATCTCTACCATTCTTTCCTACTAAACCCAATCCTCTTCCCATAGTTCTCCTTTTCACCTCCCTCACCACCATCCATAAACATATTAAACAGCCATGGTGACATTACACAACCCTGTCACAAACCTACCTTTACCTCAAACCATTCACTCAACTCACCATTTCCTACTCTCACACATGCTCTGCTCCTTTCATAAAAACTCTTAACTGCTTCTAACAAATTTCCGCCTATTTCATAAATCCTTAACACCTTCCACATTGCTTCACGGTCCACACGATCATACGCTTTTTCCAAGTCCATAAAAGCCCAAAATATCTCCTTATGCTTCTCTAAATACTTTTCGCATAACTGTCTTACTGCAAACATCTGATCCACGCACCCTCTTCCCCTTCTAAAACCGCACTGTTCTTCTCCTATTGCAACTTCCGTACACTTTATTATCCTCTCTATCAACACCCTGCCATACAGCTTTCCAACCACTGACAATAAACTAATACCTCTATAACTTGAACACTCCTGCCGATCTCCCTTCCCCTTGTACAACGGCACAATACATGCACTCTTCCAGTCTATTGGTACCATTGACACAGCAAAGCACACATTGAAAAGTCTCACCAACCAATCTATTATCACATCTCCACCCTTCTTTATACACTCCACAGCAATACCATCCAAACCTTCTGCTTTTCCCGCTCTCATTTGTTTCACTGCTTCTTTCACCTAATTTTCCTCAATCCTTTCATTCATTCACTGCCACCTAGGTGGCCTGGGTAACCTATCTCCATCCACCTCTGCTTCAATCACTGCTTCTCTTCCATCTCTTGTATTTAACAAAGATTCAAAATACTCGGCATATCTTTTCCTCACTTCAACTGGTAATTCTCCATTTTCATCTTTCACTGACTCTTCCCTCTTTTGTCCTCCTTTCCTTACTTTATTTACCTCCTTCCAGAACATCTTCTTTAGTTCTACAACATTGTATTGTTATTAGTGTATTATATAGTAGACCTATTGTTATTAGTGTATTATATAGTAGACCTATTGTTATTATATAGTAGACCTATTGTTATTAGTGTATTATATAGTAGACCTATTGTTATTAGTGTATTATATAGTAGACCTATTGTTATTAGTGTATTATATAGTAGACCTATTGTTATTAGTTTATTATATAGTAGACCTATTGTTATTAGTTTATTATATAGTAGACCTATTGTTATTAGTTTATTATATAGTAGACCTATTGTTATTAGTTTATTATATAGTAGACCTATTGTTATTAGTGTATTATATAGTAGACCTATTGTTATTAGTTTATTATATAGTAGACCTATTGTTATTAGTTTATTCAAGTACATTGGGGTTTGTAATTGATGATTAATGTTAAGGGAGGCCACCTCACTTTTTTTCTCTTTCTCTCCCTCTCTCTTTGGCTTGTATCCATTCGGCCCCATTCAGCCTACTGTTTTAAGACGTTTACCCCCATCCAGGTGTCAATATTTTCCTGGCGAGCGGTAGTGAGTCAGCATACTGTATATATTTTTTGTTTTGAAAGCAAGCTAAATTTGTACATTTTTTGATAGAAAAATGTTTCCGGCGAAGCCGGATTTCTCCATACAATGCTGGCTCGCTATCGCTCGCCAGGAAGAAATCGACACCTGGATGGGGATAATCGTCTTAAAACAGTTGGCTGAATGGGGCCAAATGGATACAAGCCAGGAAAAAGAGAGAAAGATAAAAAGAGCTGGTGACCCCCCTTAAGAACATGGGTGTTACTTAATATGTTGTTTATAATTGTTTATTTTTTTCTCCAGGAATGACATGATCCCAGTCCGCCAAGATGATTTACGTTTTCCTCGTCGACACCGGTACCATGATGACTTTTGAAATGAACCTCGCCTTGGAAAAGTGAGTTATTATTATTATTATTATTACTTTAGGAGAGAGAGAGAGAGAGAGACCATGATGACCCTTCTGTACCGGTGATTGTACAGTACAGGTGTATGCCTCATGTGTTAGAAGTGCAATGACGTATGCCTCAGAAACATGGGCCGTTAAAGTAGAGGATGTCAACAGAATGGAACGTAATGAGATGAGAATGGTGAGATGGATGTGTGGGGCCAGGCTACAGGATAGAATAACAAATGTTGAGCTGAGGAGACGTTTAGGTATAAAGAGTATTAACGAGGTGATGCGTACAAGTTGTTGTTGTTGTTCCCTAAGCTGCCTGGCCGAACAGCCCCGAGTCCCTGAGGAAGGCCATGGCCACGATCGGGCTTTCCCACAGAGCTCTCATTGAGTGTAGATTGTGTTGTTGGCGTAAGTGGTTGTGTGAAATGCAGTCTTCTATGATGTGTTTAATGGTGTGGGGTGCTGTGTTACATCCCGGGCAGGCGTCGATAACGGAGTCATCCAGTCTCTTCTGATAGCTCAGGAGAGCTGGATGGTGTCCGCATCTCAGCCTGGCCAGGTGGACTCTGTCCTCGCGAGGAACGGAGGATTCGGAAGGATGGATTTCGGGAGGTCGTGCATGCAGCTGCGTGTTGTCTGTGAGTGAGTGGATGGATCGGTGAGAGATATGAGTATGGATGTGCTTCTGGAAGTTGGTTCGGGGTGGGCAGGGAGGGAGAGAGGACAATAATTGTGTGTGATACCATGTGCTGGGTGTTGTTTTGATATTTCTTGGTGTCTGTGGGTGTGTTGCCATGTAGTTTAGTGGGTGGTCTTGGTTCGTGGAGGCTGCTGCCAGGAATTGAGTGCCTCTCATGTCCAGATGGTCTTTGACTTTGAGGATTTTGGTTTCTTGATGTAGGTGATCTGTGGGTGCAGTAGCTGTGCAGCCTGTAATGATCTTCAGGGCTTTGTTTTGAATAGTCTGTAAGGTCTTATGATTGTTTCAGCTAGGTTAGAAGCCCAGGCTGGGCTTGCATATTCCATCACTGATCTTATGTATTGTTTATATACTGTGGTGGTAGTTTCTTTGTTGTGTCCAAATTTTGTGTGAGCAAGTGACCTGAGGGCGTTAAGTCCGGGTGTCAGTTTCTTTTTAATGTTTGTGGTGTGCTGTTTGAATGTCATATGTTACTCCTAGGATTTTGGGTATGTGTGTATGTGTTAGGGGTGAGTTGAGGGATGTATTCGTGTTTTCCTGTCCAGCTTGTGAGCAGGGTTGCGGTGGATTTGGCTGGGGCTAGATTAAGTCTGTTTGTAGTGCACCAGCCATGTAGTGTGTTGAGATAGGGTTGAAGGAGATCTGTTTCTCATTTTGGGTCATGGTGTGTGCATGTGAGTGTTATGTCATCTGCATAGGAGGCTAAGTTTATTTGGGACGTATTGGGTGTAGTTATATCGTGCATGTACAGATTGAAGAGTGCGGGCGATAGGACGGATCCTTGTGGGACTCCGTTTGGAAAGTTTCTGATTTTAGATGACTGACCAGCAAAAGATACGTGTGCACATCTGCCTGCTAGGAAGTTGGCCAGCCACCTTTTTGTGTTGTTGTGCATGTTTGTGTTGTAGATTTTGTTTGTTAGGTTGTGGCGGGGGATGGCATCGAAGGCTTTACTAATGTCGAGTGTGGCTAATAGTGATCTGTGTGGTGGTCTAGCTGAGTTGATGCCGTCAAAAGCTCTTTGTGTAAGGTCTGTGAGAAGAGTGTTTGTGGAGTGCAGTGGCCTAAAGCCATGTTGTGTTGGAGCTAGGGGTAGGTCAGGTGTAATTAGTTGTAATACTGTACTAGGCGTTCCATGACTTTGGAGAGGGAGCAAAGGAGTGTGATGGGGCGGTGCGAGGAGGGTAGCGTGGGGTCTTTGTTGGGTTTGGGGAATGTGATGATGATACCATGCTTCTAAATGTCTGGTATTGTGTTGTGTGAATAGCTGTAGTTTGATATGTTAGTGAGTGCTTGTATGCCTTGTGGTCCCAGGTGTCTGAGGTGTATGTTGCTTATGTTGTCTAGGCCACAGGCGGGTGAGTGCTTGAGATTGTTGATGATATGCTTTGTCTGGTGATTGGTGAAGGGTGTATAGTCAGGGTCTGTGGGGAATTGTCTCTTACGTCGGAATACACGTCGGTCGTCTTTGTGAGGTTTTAGGTGGCTGACATGTGAGAAGTGATTGATGAGAGTGTTTGCTTGTTGTTTACATGAAGGAGTAGAGTCTGTTGTTGTGATTGCAGCATGTGATTCTGTTGTGTTGCTGTTGGAAAGTGTGATGCTGTTTAGTGTTTTGTAGAGTTTTTTGGGGGTTTGTTTTGTGATCAAGTGTTTGTAGGAAGTTATTCCAATTTAGTTTTTGTTGTTCTTGTATTTTGTTGTTAGTTTGGGTGTTGAGTGCTTGAATTTGTTGTGTGATGTCTTGTGTGTGGGGTGCTGGGGAGTGTTTCAGTATGTCATGTTGTCTGATGAGGTTTTGAATTTCTGGTGTGAAGTTGGGGTTGTGTCTTTTTCTGTTACCTCCTGGAATGTGTTTCTTGTCAGCGTTTTGGATAGTTTTATTGAGTATGTGTACAGCATTGTTGATGTTAGTGATGGGTGTACTGTTTAGAGTTGTGAAGTGTTGTTCTGTCTCATTTGTGAATGCTTCCCAGTTAGCTCTTTTATAATTGGTGTATGTGTGTTTGTGGCTAGCTGGGGTGAGTCTGGTTTTGGTGGTGATAATGATCGGGAGGTGGTCAGAACCTAAGGTTCTGACCACCCTCCAGGATGTTGTGGGGGCGAGTTCTGGGGAGCAAAAGGTGATGTCTGGAGATGATGGGTTATAGAGGGCTTGGTGAGGAATATGGGTATGTTGATGGATGTCGTTAAGGATGATGAGGTTATCGGTTTGGTTTTGTAGTACCAGCCCTCTGTCTGTGTCGGGGTTGTCGACAAGTAGACTGGGATGGTATGGACATTTGGAGAGAATGGATGAACAAAATTGGGTGAAAAAATGCAGGTCTTTGATTGTGGAGGGAGCTGCTTTAAGGGGTGGACCGAGGAAGACCTGGGATCGTACTATATGTGCCGATCTCAAATCCAAAAACTTGACAAGTGAAGTAGGCCTTAACAGGGTTGCCTGGAATGCCGCCATTATGTCAAGAGACTGAAACTGCATGTATGTGTGGAACACTCAGTCTTAAAATGTTATGTATGTACAGTACTAGCCGATGCCACAATTTACAATATTATAATTATAGGTGTTTGGGTTTGGGTTGTGGCTGGTCCCAGAACGCATACCCATTTACCCCATTAATTTCATGGTTCGCTTTACGATTTTTCTATTTAAAATTGGGTTTTCAGGAACGTAACCCAATGGTAAATCGAGGGAGACCTGTAGTGTATTGCTTCATTATTTACTATGCCTTGCGGTCTGATCTTGAATCAAAGAACATGACAAGTGAGGCATCTCTGAACAGGGCTACCTATAGTCTATTGCTGTATGTAGGCAAAAAATCATGACCTGTAACTCAAAAACCATGAGTAATCGAGCTAATATTTCTACCATTTGGAAAGAGGTGTGGAAATTCCCGGCGCGACCGAAGCCGCTCCAAGGACCCGTGCCCCCAAGGAGTGGGCAGGGGATGGTTGTGACGGTTTGGCTCCCGAAACTGCTCCCCGCGGCCGGCATCCGGTATTCCTCCACTGGTCGTTGATTTTGTCTTCGGCCGTGGAGGGTCGGCAGCCATCCGCGGTTGGCAGCCTCGGGAGGTGGCCCCACGGCGTAGACGCTGACACATCAACAGCCGGGGCTGTTCGGCCAGGCAGCTTAGGGAACAACAACAACAACAACAACTATTTGGAAAGAGTCAATCAAGAAATAGATGTGGACTTTCACAGCCAATTTGCTCTAGCCCTTTTTGAGATAAAGAGGATAGAGGTCATGATTTCTCGCCTACTTACAGCGAATAGACTATAGAACGCCACCATTAGGACATGAGACCAGAACCTCATTTTGTGTGGAGCATTCAGTCTTTATATTTGTATACAGTACAGTAGGGTCCCCAATTGTGCGAGAATTTGGTGGATGAATGAGGGTGCACAACTCGAAATCGTACAACTCGAAACATGTATCTTATGGGAAATAATTAATTTGGTGGATGGACGGTCCCGAGTTTATGGGTTCAACTTCATATTACCTATACAAAACACATATTTATAACAATACATAATATTAATAAAAGTAAGCAATAATTAAACAATAATAAGTAATTGTTTACTCACATTAACCCTCTGTTCCCGGAAGGGCTCTTGAACACCCATAAAAAAGCATACACAAGCTGCCCGGAAGGGCTCTTTAACGCCCAGTGGTTGAAAGCCTGTGAACTTGGTGTGCGAGGCGTCGGTCCGACGCATGTAAACAACAGCCGGCTCGACCGACGCCCCGCATCTCCGGCCACAAGACGGAGAGCGTCGCTTGTTCGTGTGTGCCTCTATGTTGTTGTTAAGTATCGAAAAGTAGTGTAAAGTGGCTGTTTTTGCCATAAAGTTATCTCCAATGAAATCATCATCACAACTGAACCAGATGACTTAGAGAGCTCTACTTAACGCCATTCTACAGTAAACAACACAGCTACGCTTGGGGATGCGCGGGAATGCGGGAAGCAGTCAGAATAACAAAGATACGGTAGCCTAGACTAGACGTTTTTCGGCCAAAACACCCGGGTTTCGGGGAATATTTATGTAATGCGTAGCCGGGGCTGGAGGGTTAAGCTAGGGGGCTCCGAGGCAAACCGCTGCGGCAGGGCGAGTGCAGCTATGCTACCCCGGCCCCTGCCCCGTCTCCGTTTTTCTTATAAATTGATCTAACATTCGACTCGGTAAGTCCCAACTGCCTGGCTACAACTGAATTTCCTTTTCCAGCATCCTTTAACTCGATAACTTTCTGCTTTAGTTCCAGTGTGATGGTCAGCCGCTCAAGGTATACGAATTTCTCACGGAGCTATGCGTGCACTAGAGCGGGGGCCAAAAAATATGGCCGACTACCCTCTCCCACCCGGTACCCAAGCTGGCTGTGACGCATGACGTATCTCGCACAGCTGTGAAGAAACTCGTACATTTGGGTTTCTCCACGGATTTGCTTACCTTTATTCCGGCGCTCGCACACTTCGAACAATATTAGCACAGTTTGGAATTATTAAATGAATATTTTTGGTAGCTCGAACACGCACAAATGGGGACCCTACTTATATGTACCGGTGTTCAATTGCTGTGGCATAGTCAGTAGAGCGTCGGCTGCTGATCAATGGGTCGGCGGATTGAGCCCTCACTGTCTCAATGTTATTGGTAGATGTCAAGCCCGGACAACTTGACCTAACAATTCATGACAAACGCCTAATGTTCATGGCCACCCGTTCTCGTGAATTACGGTGTCTGGCAAAAAAAAAAATATATATATATATATATATATACAGTATATGTAGGCCTACACTCGACCAAAAAACAATCTTTACACTGGTGAGCTGTAAATATTCTAGTGTGAACGGAATGAATCGGGCGAAACATACGTCTGTGAGGTATTATCATAAGATTTCGACCCACTTCCAGAATGTTTAGAGCGTTCGTGTAAAGATTGTTTTTTTCTTGAGTGTACAGGTACAGTATTGCCGTGCGGAACATCATTTGTTGTCCTTTTCTCCCCAACAGTGTATCGGTATTGAAAGAGGTAGTGGAGCGTGCCACCAAGGTCTCGCCCGACAAGCAGGTCCTCCTCATCTCGGGGGGAGAGGCGTTGGAGCCAAGTCGACGTCTTTGCCACTACTCAGCCGGCACTGACACCTCGCCAATCTTTCTCTTTTCTAAGGCCACTATTGAAGGCCAAGACCCTCCCTCTCCAAGTGTTGACTATGGGGCAACGACAGACCTTAAGGTGAGTCTATCTATCTATATAATCTATCTATTTATTAGTGACGAACATGCCTATTACATAAGGCATCCTCTTCAAACACTAATCCGCCGTAGTTTGAATCTACCGCGCAGAGCATTTAAAATCTGAGGAGCCTTCATCATGAGCGCACGCGACCTCACTCATGGCTTCAGTCATTATGAATTGGGTTCTCACTACGAAAGAACTTCGTAAAAAATAAAAACAAAAAGAAAATAAGAATAACTATCCAATAAGCTTCCCATCATATCGTGGATGTACTTGTGTGGATCTTTGACCAGACGCTGATTCAGGCGTCATTCTTCCTTCTCTGCTCTGCGCTCAGCCTGCCCGGACGTGTCTCCCCACGCTACGCGGGTTCCGCATTTGTTGCGTCCCTAGTGAGTTTTTTCTCATTTGTTTACTCCGGGATGTATCGAGTAAGGTTAGGATATGCGTAGCAGGAGTGTCCTGGGCTAGTTGCCCGCAGTGCAGTGTATTTTGGGTCGTGTGTTTGGGGCATCTATTTCGGATGTACCCTCGTGGTCCTGTTGTGGACATGTGAACATTTTCACAGTTAGCTAGCTTTGTGATGCAGGCGGCTTTCATTACGCGTTATTGCTTCCTTTTATCTTTCTGATGAGGTAGCTTATTTTTGCTGACGTTCCCAGCGTATTTTTCTTCACTTAGTGAAGTTTTTTCTGGGTCCTGAGTCAGTTCTTCCCTTTGCCGGAAGTGTTTGCTACAGTGGTGTGTTGGCGGTGGTTCCTGTTGTGATATAATTCAGTGCTTTTTGTTTATATTCCGACTTGTTACTGTTATCCGTCTGCCTAGGCCTAGCCAGCCTCTCGTAGCTTTACCACATATACAAGTGTTATTGATTTATTTTCTAAATATGTACTACTGTGTCATGTGTGTCCTGGTTTAGTTGTGTATTGGCTATTTCCACGGACTATTTATGTGTCCTGGGTTAGTTGTGTATTGGCTAATTCCACGGATTATGTTGGGCCCGGCGTTAGTTGTGTTTTGGCTACGCCTCGGTCCGGTGTTGCGTTCAGATGGTATCTGGAGGTTTTTTTTTTCTCGGTTTCACCATGATAAACCCGGCTGGTTGCCGAGTTTTGGCCATGCGTGGTTTAAAAACAGGCTTGTTTCCCCGGCGTGTGGGTGTCTGTGGCTCCCCAGGACTGCGTCTCTGTGGTGCCTGTTTCAGGCTCCTTATGAATCCCGGCGGGATGGCTGTACCCATCTACCAGTGTTCATACGGACACGTGTTGTTTGTAGTTTTTTCGGTTTTGCAAAGCCAATATAAAACTAAGCTGTTGTTGTATTTCCTCCCCGGCGATCTTTTACAAAGAAGTGGGGATAGGAACAATTGGGGTTAACTTTTAAACTTTAAATCACCCGGCGGGTGCAACCTGGAAGGGTGGGATGTCCGAATTTGCAAAAATTCAGTTTAGTTGACCAGACAATTGAGGGATGCATTGTGTATCGCCTCCTTCAACATACGGCGCTTTAGGGCACAATTGGGGTTAACGTTTTTTAAACTAATATTCACACCCGGCGGGTGCTCCTTGGAAGGGTGGGAATAACGAATTTACAATTCAGTTAGTTAACCAGACAATTGAGGGATACGTTTTGTATCGCCGCCTTCAACATACGGCGATCTCAAAAGATACTTCGGGAGAAGTTAGATCTCGTATATTTGTCAGGCTTCCCAGTTTTTTATCTACGAGATAATTCGTGGGCCGGCGTCTTTTTTAGTTTTTTGTTTCCAAAATTGAATCTTGAAACAAACACCACCGGAAAGACTTAATCAGTTATAAACGCCATGCTGGTCTTTATATATTATGTCAGAGGGTATTCATAAATCTTTTGGACAAATTAAGATATTTCAGTTTGTATCGCCGCCTTCAACATACGGCGATCTAAAAAGATACTTCGGGAAAAGTTAGATCTCGTATATTTGTCAGGCTTCCCAGTTTTTGATCTACGAGATAATTCGTGGGCCGGCGTCTTTTTTAGTTTTTTTTTTCCAAAATTGAATCTTGAAACAAACACCACCGGAAAGACTTAATCAGTTATAAACGCCATGCTGGTCTTTATATATTAATGTCAGAGGGTATTCATAAATCTTTTGGACAAATTAAGATATTCTGAAATCTTTTACTTAGGAAACCCCACCGCGTAGCGAGCTGTAGTCGTTGAGGATTACGTCTCGTTACCCGGCGGGTTATTTAACACTTGTGTGCGAACATGATTGGGTTAACCTTATGAGCATTAATTCCTGGAAATTTTTTTTTTTTTCCAGAGCTGGGTCCTGGCGGGTCTATACAGAACCTGGAGTAAGTATCCCACCAGTCTCTGTCATGGCTACCTTTGCCCCGGTTTTTGCTTTATGCATTACGCCCTCCTGTTCAGGTATCCCTATTTTTGCGCACACCCTTTGTATAAAATATGTTAAAATGTCTCGTTTGGTGTGGGTTACCTTTCCGGCGTTTTTCTCGTTGCTCCGAGAACACAGTTTTTGTTTACCGAGTTTTAGTCAGGATGGCTAAAAATAGGTAAGTTACCCCGACGAATTTGGTAGCTTGAGGGCTCATCAGAAACTGCGTTTTCTGTGGTCGAGCCTGGGATCAGGCTTCCTGTGTTATTCCCGGCGAGGGGGGCTCCACACAGTTATCTAGGTGATCATGCTGACACCTGTTGGATATGGTTTTCTCGGCTTTTCAAAACCATTGAAACAATGCTGTCTGTTTGTTTGGTCTTTCCCTCCCGGTGACCTTTTTACAAAGAGGTCTGGGGCAGGTATAATTGGTTTGACATTGCATATAAAACCCGGCGGTTGTACCTTCGGGTGGTTATATTAACGGATTTGCGATTCGCGATAATTTGCCAAACAATTGATTGATACGATAGGGTATCACGGCCTTCAAGACGGCGATCTATGAGGGCTTCTGGGAGAAGCCGGATTAGAGATTAAGATAGGCTTAGACTTTTTATGGGATAAAAAGATGCCTGAATCTTACTAGTGTTTCAAGTGTAAAGAAATACAGTACTTGAAAGACTTCATCTTTAATAAAGATATGCTTCATCTTTATGAGGATTCAGAAGATATGCTTAATTCTTTTGGACAGGTAAAGATATGCTGAAATCTTTAATAAGCCATTGAAACAATGCTGTTTGTTTGTTTGGTCTTTCCCTCCCGGCGACCTTTTTACAAAGAGGTCAGGGGCAGGTACAATTGGTTTGACATTGCATATAAAACCCGGCGGTTGTACCTTCGGGTGGTTATATTAACTGATTTGCAATTCGCGATAATTTGCCAAACAATTGATTGATACAATAGGGTATCACGGCCTTCAAGACGGCGATCTATGAGGGCTTCTGGGAGAAGCCGGATTAGAGATTAAGATAGGCTTAGACTTTTTATGAGATAAAAAGATGCCGGAATCTTACTAGTGTTTCAAGTGTAAAGGGATACTTGAAAGACTTCATCTTTAATAAAGATATGCTTCATCTTTATGAGGATTCAGAAGATATGCTTAAATCTTCTGGACAGGTAAAGATATGCTGAAATCTTTAATATGAAACTAAAGGAAAACAAAAAGTAGTGGTGGAGTGCTACGGTTCGTTGACCGGCGGTTTTGTGGCACATATCTTGTACCATTTTTTTTGGGTGTAACCCTATGAGCTTTAATCCCCGGAAATTTCTCTTTCCAGGGCGGAGTACCGGTGTTGCACCAGGTGACCAGGTAGTTCCCGGGGGCGGGGTAGTTTTCCCCCAGTCTCTGTCATGTCGGCACTTGAACCTCTCATTGCTGTATGTTCAACGCCGTTAAGCTCAGGTATCCCTATATTATTTTTATTTGTTAATGAAATAATTTAATCACTGAATAATAATAAACATATATTTTCTATGATTATATTATGATAATATTGTGTTTATTTATAGTAATTTATTTTAATACACTTAAATATAAATTAAATTAATTAGTATACTTTATGATTTTGCTCACCAGCTCTGCTTTAAATGTGTTAATGAGCTATGGGAGCTTTTAATTATCATAAACCTTTACGGGACTCGGACGAGGGCTCCCATTCCGAGAGTATACCAAGCTCGCAAGTGAGGGACAGCCACAGCCAAGGTGTATGGCGATACTCACAGTCCTGGCAGGACAGAACACATCCCTTTGTGGCTCAACTAGTGCTGACGTCCACCGGGATGCCGATGTACCATCTTCTATCCCAGTTTTAACATGGCAACATGTGGAGGTCCCGGCTTCGGCGGGATCTTCCCATGATAAGCCAGACTTAACGGATGAAGAACAACGATCTCTGGTCTCAGAGATGGAGGTTGAAGAGTCCAGTCACCTTCTAGGCGACTCAGGGTACTGTCGAATCTCCACGGAGTTCGTCATCGGCTAGGTACTGTATGTACCGGCGGAAGAGATTGATGGACTACGATTGAAGGCACTTAATAGGCTCTTTGGCCCTACGCCGGAAACTCCTACTGTTGATACGGGAGATCCCGCGATGTCGACGAATGTGCGACCTCTGGCTACATCCATTGCTTTAGCTAAAATACCTAACCATCCTCCTGTGTCAGATCCAATTTCCAATGTGCCAGGCACAGCAGCTCTCACTACTTCCAATGTGCGAGTCATATCAGACATATCTCCCCCTCCTTTAGACAAGGCGCCAGTCAAAAACAGGAGCTATGCCTCTTTTATACGGGCCTGATGAGTCAGGGGTAGCAATGTTACGGAAATGTTTTGGATGTTCATATTAAGGCCATTCCAAGTTAGTATAACCATGACTTAATCTTCCCACCAAATCCCTCCAGAACACCATTCTTGGTTCTCTCTTCCGGTTTTTGGTGCCGGTGGAGTCCCCTCTGCTTTGTTTGACTTCTTGGCCGCAACCCCCCAAATAATCAATTTGTGCGAATTATAAGATCCCTTTAGCACGCCTTCCCCAGCTTACCTAGACCGCGAGTTTAGGTTAAGAGGAAAAGCGTTTAAACTGTTTTCGCAATATATGGTTCCCAGAAAGTAACAAAGTCTCTGTTACGCTCTTCTCAGGCAATAGAAGCCGCGGAAGTCAGGAAAGCCATTGAACTTTCCCGGCGCTTGCTTCTCCAGACTTCCATCCAAGTCTTTAGGAGATATTCGGACGTCCTTATTAGAGGCAGTTCGAGCAAGGCAGGATCTGAGGATGTTCTTAGTGAAGAACCTTCTTGACCGTTTTGCAAGCCAAGTAGTTCTGTCTCCAGTTCTAACTCCTTTGATTTCACCAGCAGTTTGGAAGACTGTTTTCAATTTGGCACAAGCATTCAAGCAAGGTCCCGGCAAGCCCTGATGCCCTTGTTAGAACAAGGGATCAGGGTCTTGTGGTATCTGGGCGACTAACTGGTGGTGGCAGAAACAGAAAAGTTACGCATCATGCATGTCTACGTTACGTTAAACCATCTCAAATCTCTAGGATTCAAGGTCAACTTAGTAAAAGTCAAACCCTTGTTCCCTCACGAGTATTTCAGGGGATAGGGCTGGTCGAGGACACAGCTTCTCTCACTCTGAGTCAGAGTGTGGACACTCGAAACAGATTTCGCAAAAACTGTTTATGTTTTTCCACAGTCTGACTACGACACGGAGACTTTGGGAATCTCTAGTCGGTTCTCTCAACTGGGTTCAGCTAACTGTGAACTTGGGCCTGTTGAAAGTCTAACGTTTAATCTTGGAGGGCAACACATTTTTCCCACTATTACCGGCGGGGATAGTATGGCCTATCCCAACGTTATTACACAACTTACTAGCGGTTTGGGCGACGAGAGAAATGTTGCACGCAGTCATGTCATGAACCTCTCCTCCGCCGTCGGTAGGGGTGGACATGGATGCGTCAGGAACGATAGGTTGGGGCTTTTAGTCAAACCTCGGGCATCAGGGTCAAAGGTTTTGGTCCCATTTAGACATCTTCCACATCAATGTCAAAGACTTACTAGTCCTTCAGGCTCACGGCTCTGCTTTACGGGGCAAGTCGGTGGCCTTCAGAATGGACAATCTGAATGCGGTTCACTGTATTCAGAAACAAGGGTCAATGAGATCTCGGAAGTGGCTAAACGGGTCAGAAAAGATTTGTATACGCATCTTATCTCCCGGACGTAGCAAACGTCTGGGCAGACGCTCTGTCTCAGAGACAAAGCACAACAGTAGAATGGGCGCTCTTGCGATTGCGGAGCATTACCATCCACAAGTGGATTTGTTTGCGTCTGAGAAGACTCACAAACGCCCACTGTACCTCACCCGCCGGACGATAACACCGGCAGGCGGACCAGACGCTCTGATGACGGACGGGTACAGGTTGAGTTCCATTTATCTATTTTCCGCCGCCAGACGCGTCTCTAATGTGCCACGTAGTCAACAAACTACAGGATTAGCGAGGCGTAGTCTCGCTAATCGCGCCCCTGTGGCCGGCGCAGTGTGGTACCAGCATTGGAACACGTGGTGCCCGCACCCAGTGTCACTCCCGGTCGGGTTGTTCCATTTAGAATTTATCTGTTCATGCAGAAACATTTATCTGAAAGTGATTTATGTGGGCAGGTTTTAAACTTCGCCCACCTCCCCGTCAGCTCATGCCTACCTGGTCTCTGGACAAAGCATTGTCGTTATTTTCGTTCCCGTATGTACCAAAGACTGCAGATTTTACAAAAAGGGCAGTATTCCTTATGGCTTTGGCTACCGGGAACAGAGTATCTGAGCTGGCGGCGATGAGCAACACACCTAATTGCCTCAGGTTTGATAGGCTTCATGAGTGTATTCACATTGCTCCTTCCCCAGGATTCATAGCCAAGATTGAGCACAGTGAACACGTGTTTTCAGAGTTCACGGTGCCGGCGTTAAAAAGGGGAAAGGTGCACCATCTTTTTTGCCCAGTGCAAGCTCTAACCAAATACTTAAGAGTGGCACCTCTAAATCACCAGGGTGCTTTATGGGTCGCAAGTCCGGGTGAACGCTTGATGGAGCGTACACTGGCTTCTCTCTTGGTCGAGGACTTTAAAGAGAAGAATCCCGGCGTTGTGGGTAAGACCCACGATTTACGCAAGGGGGCAGGCTCTTTACGTTTCCTTAATAATCTTTCGGTGAAAGTTATTAAGTCCACACAGTTGTGGGCCTCTAATCAGGAGTTTTTGACTCGATACCTTTCAGTAGCTCTGGACAAACCTTCCTTGCCATGTCTAGCTTTATGGCAGAGGGTCTAGGTGGCCCTTTTAGTCACGTTTTGTTTAATTTCAAGAAAAAGGGGGGGAGGGTGCAGTCAGTGTGACATAGGACACCCTAGACCCCTCCGGAGTATGTGTTCAGAACATACGAGCTGTGATACTGTTTGTAGGCATTGTATTATAAAATTTCTCTGTAGTATTCATTGCAGGAAATTGTGCTAAAGGCCAATAGTAGTGTTACAACAATTCTTGTTGTAAGTAGTTTTGGCTGTGAAGCAATAGATTTTAAGAAATCTCGGTAGTTGCAACTACGTCTTTTACTTGAAGTATTTACTTCTGCTTAAGTACACGAGTTCAGTACTTCTGCGAAAGTACAAGAATTAATTTATGTTTGGTTATATTTTTAGGAATATATCCACTAGTTAATGGGGTTTATATGTGCACATGTAAACTTATAAGTTTTTAGTTTTCACCACTTACTTTAAGTGGGGTGCCTTCTTAACTAGCAGATCTGTGTACAGAGTCTCAGAGTTAACCCTTTTTCAAGCAGGCTTCTTTGAAGCACGCTCCTGCTTGTACCCCTTTTTGAAGATTTAGGCTGTATAAAGTTTATGCACCCGAATATATCTTTTTTACAAAAGTAAGAATACTATGTGGTTGTTTGATTATCTGCTTTTCTAGAGTTATGATATGATTACGAATGTCCCCCTCCAGTCTTAGAAATCAGGCATGTTCGTCAATGATGGAGGGGCCACTAATAAATTATAGGTTTGACTCCTGTAAGGAGATAAAGAAAACCTAATATTTAGTAGTGGCCCCGTAATCATTGACGACTGGGGCCCTCCCGACCATCCCCTTCCCATTCGTTGATGTATTAAGGATTTTGGTTTACTTGATATATCAGTGAAGGAAGAATGACGCCTGAATCAGCGTCTGGTCAAAGATCCACACAAGTACATCCACGATGTGATGGGAAGCTTATTGGATAGTTATTCTTATTTTGTTTTTGTTTTTATTTTTTACGAAGTTTTTTCGTAGTGAGAACCCAATTCATAATGACTGAAGCCATGAGTGAGGTCGCGTGCGCTCATGATGAAGGCTCCTCAGATTTTAAATGCTCTGCGCGGTAGATTCAAACTACGGCGGATTAGTGTTTGAAGAGGATGCCTTATGTAATAGGCATGTTCGTCAATGATTACGGGGCCACAACTAAATATTAGGTTTTCTTTATCTCCTTACAGGAGTCAAACCTATAATCTATATAATCTATCTATCTATCTATATTATCTATCTATATGCTCAGGCCCAATCCCCACTATTCTTATTTTTAACTTTTATTTTCTATTTAATTTTATTTTATTATTTATTTATTTATTTTCTTGGGGGTGGCTGCCTCAAGACAGAGCAAGAACAGGGAAAACACAAAGCAACATAAAACAACAAACAAACACAGACAAAACACAAATTCACACACATCTAGGTGAGTCTATCTATCTATATATCTATCTATCTTATCTATATACTGTACTCAGGCCCAATCCCCACTTTTCCTATTTTTGTATTTGTTTTTTCTGGGTGTGGCCGACTCAAGACAGAGCCCGAATAGGGACAATACAACGGAAAACAATATGATCTGTGCCCCATGAATATTCTTTCCTCTCACTTAAACATTAGGCTACCATAGTGCGGTGGGAATATGAACATGATTAGATTAATATCCAGTATTGGAGAATGGATAATAAGTCGTAGGTGTGTGTGTGCATAAACCTTTAACCGTGTTGGTGGTGTAATGGTTAGAATGTATAACAAAAATCTGTGTGTAATAACCCGGGTTCGAATCCTGGTGGATCACATAATTATATGCTTTCATTAATTTCATTGGAGGTGTTTGGTGTTTGGTGTTGTGGTGAAATTAATAAACAATAGACTAGAAGATACTAAAAAGGCCAGGTATCTCTCCTCCAGGACCAAGTGGAAGGTGCACTGAACATGCCGGCCAGTTACAACACCGTGGTAGCTCGGGCACAGCTAGCACAACAGATACACGAACACACCAGGGACCATACCAGATCCTGTCAGCAACTGGTTCACGATCAACATCTACAACAACAAGGTGAGTGTGATGATGGGCTGGTCTATCAGAGTGAGAGCTGAGCGATCTCTGCCATACCCATAGCTTACTCTGACTGTTCCCTATACTTACATATTTTGGGATGGATGTAGTTACCGGGTGTACCACTACCGACATACAACATAAATCATCTATAAATATATACTTATAATTAAATAAATACTTATAAATCTATAATACTAGGTAAGGTTAGGTTAGGTTGTTTAGTTAGGGTAATGTAGTTTTGTATCCAAAGGCAGTCAAAATAGATGGGAACATGATGGTGAGCGTCCGCGTAGTGTAAACAAGACGGGCGGTACACCCGGTAACTACATTCTTGCCCATATTTTCTAGATCTCAAGTGACGGTGTCTCTTCCGTGGATTGACCTCCCAATCTGGCAACCTGGAAGTTGGCAGATTGGAAGCCAAAGTGTCACATTTTTCCTTTTCCCCTCAACGTTCTCTTCATAATTCACCACTTGCGAGTTTCTGGCTATAAGGAAGTTGGTGCCGTAAACATCGGTATTAAACAGAAACATAATAGAAAAGTAGATGTCTAATGGATAAAATGTATGTTGAATTTAGTTGTCTATATAAATAAATGCACTACAACCGCATTTAGTTGTCTATATAAATAAATGCACTACAACCGCATTCAGTTGTCTATATAAATAAATGCACTACAACAGCATTTAGTTGTCTATATAAATAAATGCACTACAACCGCATTTAGTTGTCTATATAAATAAATGCACTACAACCGCATTTAGTTGTCTATATAAATAAATGCACTACAACCGCATTTAGTTGTCTATATAAATAAATGCACTACAACCGCATTTAGTTGTCTATATAAATAAATGCACTACAACAGCATTTAGTTGTCTATATAAATAAATGCACTACAACCGCATTTAGTTGTCTATATAAATAAATGCACTACAACCGCATTTAGTTGTCTATATAAATAAATGCACTACAACAGCATTTAGTTGTCTATATAAATAAATGCACTACAACCGCATTTAGTTGTCTATATAAATAAATGCACTACAACCGCATTTTAGCTGGTAATTCGGCTAAATATCAATGTCTACAGCTCCAACTTCCTTATAGCCTGAAACTCGCAAGTGGTCAATTGCTGAGGGGCACCGGGCCCTGGAGGGGGGGCTTTGGTTTCCCGGGGCGTTTCCGCACCCTCCTCAGCTCCCCGCCATGGAGTGGCTTTGGTCACCCAGGCTTTATTGTGGTAGGCAGGGAGGGTTCTGTGTGGGCGCTCGGTTATGGCCTTGGCCTTGCTCGGGCCCTTGGGGCTGTTCGGCCAGGCAGCTTAGGGAACGACAACAACAACAACCGGTGTTGCTCAGTGTTGTGTCCTGTGTATAATTATCTTTTTAATGTTTATCAAGGGGAGGCAGTTGGTTTTTCGAGCCCTCCTCCTCCCTCATGTTTAGCCCTATTAGTTATGAGATTATAATACTGTATATAACCGTCTTGGTGGTGTAATGGTTAAGGTGTCTAAAAATCTGTGTGTGATAACCCGGGTTGGAATCCCGGTGGATCATATAATATGCTTTCATTAATTTCATTGGAGGTGTTTGGTGGTGTGGTGAAATTAATACAAAATAAATAAATAGCACATACAAATAAATATACCCTGTCACATACAAATTATATCATTTGTTTTGTATGTTAACTTGAAAGGTAGGCTATTTAATTATGTGAACATTTTGGACAGTGAAAGGCTGATGCAGAAACATTGTCCACCCGACATGTTAACCCTTTGGAGCTCTGACGCGTTTTAGCAGTTTATTCTGGCTATCATTAGACGATTTTATGCAGCTTAGGAAGGATCTGTGGGTATCAAAAGGGTAAATACTATCTCAATCAACCCCTTTGACTTCCATATACCGTTACTAATCTGAATAAAATTGTCTAATAGTAGCCAGAAACACGTATTGGAGCTTGAGAGGGTTAATGAATTGCTACATTATATTTTCTTCCTAGTGTTTATACATCATCCAATAATGAGTCTATGTTTACGGGGTTAAGGCGAGACTGGCCGTTTGTTTGGTCTATTACCGGTAATTCATTTATTCATTTATATTTTTTAGTTTCCTCCCTAGACCTCCATCAAGCTTACAAAAACACCCCTTAGACCCCCTTTCAAGATAAATTTGTAAATTTTTCGGTAGAAAAATGTTCCGGCCGAAGGCCGATTCCTCTTAAAATTGCATGCTCGCTATCGCTCGCCAGGAAAAAATTGACACCTAAATGGCACAAAAGGTCTTAAAATTGACAACGAAATAGGGCGAAAGGTGTTAAAATCGCCAAACTAATGGGCCGAAGGTCTTATAATCTCAAAAGTAGTGGGGCTAAACATGAGGAATAAGGGGGTCCAGAAAAACAGTCTGCCTCCCCTTAAGACTTGGACATGTTTTGTTATTTGTTGAACCCAATTTAGTTGTTGTTGTTCCCTAAGCTGCCTGGCCGAACAGCCCCGAGTCCCTGAGAAAGGCCATGGCCACGATCGGGCTTTCCCACAGAGCTCTCATTGAGTGTAGATTGTGTTGTTGGCGTAAGTGGTTGTGTGAAATGCAGTCTTCTATGATGTGTTTAATGGTATGGGGTGCTGTGTTACATCCCGGGCAGGTGTCGACAACGGAGTCATCCAGTCTCTTCTGATAGCTCAGGAGAGCTGGATGGTGTCCGCATCTCAGCCTGGCCAGGTGGACTCTGTCCTCGCGAGGAAGGGAGGATTCGGAAGGATGGATTTCGGGAGGTCGTGCATGCAGCTGCGTGTTGTCTGTGAGTGAGTGGATGGATCGGTGAGAGATATGAGTATGGATGTGCTTCTGGAAGTTGGTTCGGGGTGGGCAGGGAGGGAGAGAGGACAATAATTGTGTGTGATACCGTGTGCTGGGTGTTGTTTTGATATTTCTTGGTGTCTGTGGGTGTGTTGCCATGTAGTTTAGTGGGTGGTCTTGGTTCGTGGAGGCTGCTGCCAGGAAATGAGTGCCTCTCATGTCCAGATGGTCTTTGACTTTGAGGATTTTGGTTTCTTGATAACTACCCAATTTAGTCATTCCACTTAGTTACTGTTCTTGAATTAAAATATAAAACTTGCAAACTAAACAAACCAAAATTGGGACAAAGACAATACAAAGTCAAATTAACTTATCAAAATCGCTATGTGGAAACAACGCTTACTCAATAATAGAATATAGAATTTAACCCTTCTGACTCGGGCTAGCCCTCCTAAGGACAGTGCAGGGTACCCGGGCGATCTGGCCGAAAAACGTCTAGGCCTAGGCTACCGTATCTTTGTTATTTTAACTGCTATAAATTTCCCACGCATCTATAAACGTATTGCGGTTTCCAATCTGTAGACTGGCGTTGAGTAGAGCTCTGTAAGTCAACTGGTTCAGTTGTGATGACGATTTCAGTGGAGCGAATTTTTCCGCGATGTTGACAATATCGGAGCTTTTCTGACACTAATTTCGTCTGACGTCACAACAATAACATTGATCCGACGTCTCCTTCTTGGTTTCGGAGGTGCGGTGACGCAACGATCGGCTTTGTTTACATGCGTCGGACGCACGGCATTCAGACCAAGCTGGATAGGCTTTCAAGCTTACAGATTTTAACAGGACATCCTGCCCATCTGCCGCGGTGTCATTTTAACATGCTGCCCGGGCCAGGAGGGTTAAATACCTGTATCATGACGTAACTTCGGACGGGGAGATAACTTCGGACACTCTAGAAAAAAATATACAATGAACCACAGTTATGGGATAAATACATGATGTTATGGAAAAACAAGTGCCTGCGGTGTTCTTCCATAATGCAGAGTCATTTCTCCGTAACTGTACCTTATATACTGTACTGTTATCCAGAAGTGTCCGAAGTATAGCCCCCGTCCGAAGCTAGGGCATTTCACGGTATCAATATTATGTGTTCGTTTATCCCTCACACACACACACACACAGCTGTAAGGTCATAAATTAATCACACATGTGAACACGTTTTTATTATATTTTCTGAGAGATCGTAGGGTTGGCTAGGCTATTTATAATCTGTCTGAGGGTAAACACAGTATAGCCTACTTGCACCATCATGTGGAGAGAATGGATGAACAAAATTGGGTGAAAAGATGCAGGTCTGTGACTGTGGAGGGAGCTGCACCAAGGGGTGGACCGAGGAAGACCTGGGATCGGACTATACGTGCCGATCTCAAATCCAAAAACTTGACAAGTGAAGCCGCCCTTAACAGGGTTGCCTAGAACGCCGCCATTAGGACAAGAGACTGAAACTGCACGTATGTGTGGAGCACTCGGTCTTAAAAAAAATTGTATGTATGTATGTATGTATTACGTTAATAACAAAATTCTCAAAAAATTATCCTGTGCATTGTCTTTGGCACGGTATTCTTCCTCTATTTTTTTGGTGTGGTTGATACACTTTCACCAATTTTCTGGGGTAATCTTGCTTAGAGCATCACAAGTAATTTCCTATAGGTTATTCTTTTCAGGGATTGATCTCCATTTGAGTTTCTTTTCTATCTTCGTGGTGCAATGCATAAGTGTGTTGATTTTCAGTGTGAGCGTCCTGGGTTCGAATCCCCGAACTGCCACATGTGTTTGTTAATTTCATTAATCGAGTTTAGGAGTAAAGTTGGTTGGTGGAGAGAACATAATAGTTACTTCATATTTCAGCTGGTCCCATATCAGTTTAATTTGTATGTGACAGGGTATATATACAGTATTATATTCAGAGAACCAGACAAATTATGGTCTTAGTGTTACAGGTTTCTAAGTTTAACCCTTCCTCCCCGGGCTGTCTTACCCCCAATGACGGTCGCCCCTACCCGGGCGATATGGCCGAAAAACATCTAGGCCTAGGCTACCATATTTATGTTTAATTTCACTGCTAGAACTTTCCCACTCATCTATAAAAACATCTAGGCCTAGGCTACCGTATTTATGTTTAATTTCACTGCTAGAACTTTCCCACTCATCTATAATCGTAGTGCGGTTTTCAATCTGTATTTTGGCATTGAGTAGAGCTCTGTAAGTCAACTGGTTCAGTTGTGATGACGATTTCAGTGGAGCCAATATTGCAGAGATGTTGCCAATATGGGGGCTTTTTATACACTAATTTCGTCATGACGTCAGAACAATAACATTGAGGAGTCTTCTCCTTCTTGTTTTCGGAGGTGCGGTGACGAACGCTTGGGTTTGTTGACATACGTCGTACGCACGGCGTTCAGACCAAGCTTAATTAGGCTATTAAGCTCATGCCTTAGATAAGGCATACCGGGTAGTGGCCCTTCTTTCGTGCTGTCCTTACCTAAGGCAGACCGGGTAGGAAGGGTTAAATCCTGCACTTTCAGTCAGCTGGCAGTCGGGCACAGTGGCTGTTCAATGGAGCGGCATCCTCCCCACATTCTGCGAGCTACTGTTGTCCTTATTTTGTATTGCAAGGCTTGGCTCGTTGTAGGGGTGTGAATTGATTCTACAATATAAATACTGTATGTGTTATACCAGTGCTTAGATTAGATCCTCCATTTTCTGCTGTTTTATAAGACCCCAAACATTGTCTGAATGTCCAACTTGCCTTCCTGACTATGACAACTGATTAGTTTTATATTTTTCAATACCTTGGAAAATTGTTTGTGGATTTACCTACTAAATTATAATTTTAGGGAACTATAAATTGCTTACTAATGCTTTTGATGATTGTATTGTCAAAACAATCATTATCACGTCTGTTGTTGAATAGAGGATAGCTATAAATAGTGACGAAATCCAACAGTCGTCAACAGCCTATCACGATCCCCGAAGGTTCAGTGTTGCCATACAGGCCTGGTCAGATTAATTGCCGACTTGCGAGTTTCGTTCTATAAGGAAGTTGGAGCTGTAGACAACGATATTTAACAGAATTTACAGCTAAAATACGGTCGTAGTACATATATAAATACATAAAACCCAATTCAACATACAATTTATCCATAAAAAAAGTACATTATTATTGCATTTCTGTTTAATATCGATGCTGACGGCTCCAACTTCCTTATAGCCTAAAACTGGCAAGTGGTCTATTGGTCCCAACTATAGTCCTGTCCACTCATATGCTGATGACTCTACCTTACACTATTCAACTATAGTCCTGTCCACTCATATGCTGATGACTCTACCTTACACAATTCAACTATAGTCCTGTCCACTCATATGCTGATGACTCTACCTTACACTATTCAACTATAGTCCTGTCCACTCATATGCTGATGACTCTACCTTACACTATTCAACTATAGTCCTGTCCACTCATATGCTGATGACGCTACTGCTTTGCGCAGTGGCAGTATCGTAACCAATGAGGTTTAGTTTTCCGAGTGACGTATCTGCTACTGCTGAAGGCCCAAAACACGGTTAAAGTTTTCACATTTCATCTTTGCCTAGTACTTGCGACACCTCGGTTGGGTTACCTTCTTTGGAAGGTAATCAAGTCGTACCCCACCTGCTCGTGGTGACCTCGCAAACACCCATTTCTATTTATTTTTTCCATTTATTCTTTTTTCAAGATAGGGTGACACAAACGGGGGCGGCGCTACCTGGGTTTATCCCAGGTAGTAGTTTAATTTTACTCTAAATTTTATTAAGTGTTTTGTATATTTTTAATTGTAGGCTACATAAATATAAACAATGGCCGGCCAAGGCAAACGGAGGCAGAGTTTATTGGGAGATGAAGAGAACTATGAGTTTGAGGGATTTCTGGCAGAGGGTGGTGAAGTGGAGGATCAATTGACTGTAGTGAAGAGAGATGATGGGTCTGTTAAGATGGAAGGGAGTTATGGAGAATTGGAGGAGAGATATAGGTGTGAAGGTGGAGTCACTGACAGAAATATGTGGAGCCAGTTCAGTAGCAACTGCAGATGGGCCATTAATTGCTAACCTAGATGCAGTGATAAGGAAAGTAGATGAGCTGGAGGCAGAAAACATGGCACTCAAGGAGCAGCTAAAGGAGTATGAGGGCCATTTAAGTGAGAAAGTAAAGGGAGTAATAAGTGAGGAGAAAGATGAGTGGACAAGGGTGGGGAATGCTAAGGTGGATGCATTGGAAGAAATCATGAAGGAGCAGGTGGAAGAGAGAGAAAAAGAGAAAAGAGAGTTTGAGAAGAATGTAGTGCAGGTTTTGAAGAGCAAGGAAAAGGTAGTGAGGGAAACAGCGGAGACCAAAAAGGAGCCGACCAAACGCACCACTGAGGTGGTAGATGGTGGAAAGAAAAAAACTGTCTGGGACCATCAGGTCCTGGTAGTGAAGCCAAAAGACCGATCCTCCGAGCCAGTAAGCCCACCAGATACAAAGGCAATCGAGACTGCTTTGGCTTCGGTTCCGGTTAACAAGTTAACTAGAACTGAGTCAGGTGTACTGGTGGTACGACTTCCATCCAAGAAAGCCAAAGAAGATGCAGGAAGGGCCATCAATCAGTATTTAGGGGTGGACAGTGCCTTCAGTGTCTCCGAACCAAAGAAGATGATGCCAAAAATGACTCTGGTAGGCATTGCTAATGACGCTGAGGATAATGAGATCATTCCCAGCATCCTCAACAAGAACCCAAGAATAAAGTCCCTGGTCGACGATGGCTTAGCTATGAATTTGCTATTCACTAAGCAAAAGAGTGATGCACACACTAAGATTGCGGTAGTAAAAATGTCACCTGAAATACGCTCTTCCATTGTGGATGATGGCAATTCTGTGTATGTTGGACTTGTGAGATGTCGTGCATACGATCGCTTCTGGGTAACACAATGTTACCATTGCCAGGGCTTTGGTCATACCAGTGACAGGTGTTATCGGAAAAATGAGGATCCAAAATGCAACTTCTGTGCTGGTACTCATAACTCAAAAGACTGCACCAACAAGACTTCCCCCAAATGTATAAATTGTATGAGCTCCACATCAGTTACGGAGCCGCCAAATCATTTCGCCTCAAGTAGAAATTGTCCTTTAATGACAGCTCAGAGAAATAAAGTTATTGAGAACACCGATTTTGTAGGTTCAAAAAACTTAAAAATGCACATGGGAGCCGGTTGAAACTGGGTCTGTTGAATGTTCGTTCCTTGCGTAACAAAATGGATCATATTTGCGAGATCTTGGATGAACGTAACCTTGATGTATTATGTCTCACTGAGACCTGGTTGTTCGAGTCGGATCTGAATATTATCCAGGCGGCATTGCCTAAAACCCATTCCATAATAAATGTTCCTAGGCCTAGGGGAGATCATCCGGGTGGTGGAGTGGCAGTTGTCTACTCCACATCTCTGGTGAATATCTTGCAAATAAGCCATAACCCAGCCCCTCTTTATTATGAACTGTTGGAAGTGGAAATAAAACTCCATCAACAAATTCTAAGAATGGCAGTTGTCTATAGGCCTGGCCATCGTGGCACAGATAGGGGTTTTATGGAAGAGTTTGGGCAGTTTCTCGAGGAATTTTCTGCTAAAACTGGAAGACTTTTGATGTGTGGAGATTTTAATTACTGGGTTGACAGCCCTCATCTGAAGCCATTCTCTCCTGAGTTCCTTGAGTTGACTGATCAGAACAATTTTGTAAACCATGTGTCCCACCCAACTCATATCTTAGGACACACCCTTGACTTGGTTTTCTCTCCTGTGGGTTGTGGTGGTGTTCTGGATGTTGATGTTGAGAATGCTGACCCTAATACCTCTGATCATGCTTTGATTACTTTCAGCTTTGATTTCCCTAAGCCACTCACACATGAAAAAGTAATCAGATTTAGAAATTATAAAAATGCAGACCTAAATTTGGCTAGCAGTGAAGTAAAACAGTACTTGGGAAGTATTGATACTTCCAACCTTACTTCAGATTAGCTGGTGGAGGTACATGGAAATGCACTTAAATTAGTGTTCGATCATCACTGTCCAGAAGTAGAGAAGAAAATCATAGTACGAGATGATTCGCCCTGGTATAGCACTCGAGTTAAATTTCTTAGAAGAGCGCATAGAAGAGCTGAACGTGAATGGCGGAAAAATAAAACAGACTCAACATGGTTGCAATACCTGTCAGCCAGAAGAGCTGTGGTCTACAAAATCAAAGATGGAAAGAAAGTGTATTATCAGGGAAAAGTTGACTCGTGTGGTAACGACCAGAGGAGGTTGGCTTCAATTGTAAACAGTTTACTTGGAAAAACAAGAGTCAGCTTAAGACCTTCTGTACCTGATGCCGAGTTGGCTGCCAACTTTGTGGCATTTTTTGCTGGCAAGATAACTCGCATAAGACAGGAATTGGATGATGCTTCTGTTGGTGAAGAACTTTCAGTTGTACTCCAACCCCGACACATTCCTAATAATGTCCTCTCATCCTTTCACTCAGTAGAGGTGGACATGATCTCGTCCTACATAAGAAACCTCAATAAAACATTTTGCCCGTTGGATCCCATAAATGTTTCCAAGCTACCAAGAGTCTATGATCACACAGTTGAGTTTATTTCCAAAATAATTAATAAGTGCTTCTCTGAAGGTAGTTTCCCACATTCTGAAAAGCATGCACTACTCCGACCTACTCTAAAGAAACCTGGACTTGATGTTGAGAACATGTTGAACTATCGTCCTGTCTCCAACCTGTCCTTCATATCAAAGATATTAGAGCGTGCAATACTTGACCAATTACAACCACTACTTCAGCAGAATGAAACTATCCCAATTTTTCAGTCTGCTTACCGACAGCATCATTCAACTGAAACAGCATTGATTAGAGTACATAATGATCTAGTTGAGAACATTTGCAATGGTGTGGCCTTACTATTGGTCTTGCTTGATCTCTCTGCGGCTTTTGACACAGTGGATCACAAGTTGTTATTGAGTGATCTTTATGATTGTGGTGTGCGTGACTCCGCTCTCTTGCTTCTTGGGTCGTACTTGTCAGGTAGATCCCAGAGTGTGATGGTAAATCAAGTGGTCTCGGACTCGACACCCCTGCAGTATGGTGTTCCGCAGGGATCAGTTTTGGGTCCTATCCTGTTTATAATTTATATTAGCAGTTTGTCTCTTCTGCTTCGTGCACATAATGTCACCTTTCACTTTTATGCAGATGACACCCAGATTTATGTGAGAATCACAAATATAGTTGATATACGGAGTAAGATGGAATTGTTGATGTCTGATATCAAGAAGTGGATGAGAGCGAGAAAACTTAAACTAAATGATGGTAAAACTGATATTCTCATCATCCGAGGAAATAGAAGAGCTGATGATATGGTAGGTGCCCTCTCCATCAATGTGGGTGGATCTCAGCTGCGACCGGCCAACTCTGTTCGAAATCTGGGTGTATATGTGAACTCCCGATTAGATTTCAAAGAGCATGTAAACCAGATAGTTAAAAGTTGTTACTTGCACATCAGAAATCTCTATTTGGTGAAGCCGTTTATAACCAGACGTTGCCTCCTGACGTTGGTTCACTCATTGGTCTTCTCTCGTGTTGATTATTGCAATTCCCTGTTGGTGGGTCTTCCAAATTATATTTTGAAGAAAGTTCAGTCTGTTCTTAACAGGGCCGCAAGACTAATTTTTGGTGTTCCACCTAGAACTCCTACTACATCTCTTCACATAGAACTGCACTGGCTGCCAGTAAGAGCAAGAATAGAATTTAAGTTGTGTTTGGTGACTTTTAAGGTTCTCAAATTTGGTGAGCCTAGGTACCTTGCGGAGCTGCTCAGGCGCCCACCGGCACACCATGGTGTAGTTGTGCGTCATGACAATGACCCTTTTCGTCTTGATGAACCAAGGGCTTTTCAGCAGTCTTCTTTCTTTGAGAGGTCATTCTCCTACATGGCTCCGAGGTTGTATAACAGGTTGCCGCTGTCCATGAGACAACTGAGTTCTGTTGAATGCTTCAAGAGACAACTTAAGACTTTTCTCTTTGAGAGAAGCTATGATCTTGAGAGAGGTGTCATGACAGATGGCTATAGAGTTTAGGCTATTTTGCCACTGCTAGTGATTGTTAAATGTGTGTTGTATATGAGCCTTCTTTTGATGCATTGATTTTTGTTCTTTTTTCTTTCTCTTTTCGAGCGCTAGTGAATTCTTCGGAAAAATTGGCGCTTATGAGAAATAAGTAACATGCTTATTATTATTATTATTACCTTACACTATTCAACTATAGGTAGTGCCAACAAACTTGACAATAATCTTGACCCCTTAACTTCTTATAACTCTCAAAGCAATCTGGCTGACGTTTCTATCATTTGGGAAGAGTCCACCAGGAAATAGGTGTGGATATTTATAGCCAGTTTGCTCTAGGCCCTTTTGAGTTACAGAGAGGTCAGGGATCAAGATTATTGTCAAGTTGGTTGGCGCTACCTATAGCTATGCACATCAACCCAGCATGCAATCACTACAAAACTCATGTAATAGGGCCATGGCATGCCTATCTTCTGATCTATCGATTATTTCTGTTTGGGGCAGAGGAAATCTTGCTATTTTCAATGCCTCCAAGACCCAGTTTCTCCCTCTAGCTCTCCATCGCAATCTTCCACAAGACTATCAATTATTCTTCACCAATACGCAAATCAACCTTTCATCTTATCTTAATATTCTAGGTGTATCTTTTTCATCCGACCTTTCTTGGAAAGATTATATTACCACTCTTGCTAAAACAGCTTCCCAAAAGTTAGGTGTGCTCAACCGTTTCTGTGGGTTCTTCACCCCCGCACAGCTTCTTTATCTGTATCGGGGCACAGTGCGCCCCTGTAGTGAGTACCGTATTGTTGACATGTGCGGGGAGGCTCCACCTATACCGCACTTCTCCAAAGAGTAGAGCCAAAAGCATTTTGCCTCATCAACTCACTTCCTTTTACTATAGTCTATTCACTGTAAGTAGGCAAGAAATCATCACCTCTAACATCTGTAACTCAAAAACCACTAGAGTAATCAAGCTAATATGTCTACCATTTGGGAAGAGTCAGTCAAGGAATAGATGTGAAAATGTACAGCCAATTTGCTCTAGCCCTTTTTGAGTTACAGAGGATAGAGGTTCATGATTTCTCGCCTACTTACAGCGAATAGACTATAGTTCCTCACAATCCCTTTCTACACACCACAATGTTGCATCTCTCACTCTACTATCGCTATTACAACAATCAGTGTTCTTCAGAGCTCTCTCAGTGAATACCCCCTGCCTTGCAGCGAGTGTGAGGCACCCGCCTTTCAACACAGTACCACTCCTTTTCTGTCCAGATCTCCAACCCAAGAATTGGCAAAAATGTTCAGTCTTTTTTCTACTCAACAAGTGAACTTTGGAACTCTCTCCCTCAATCAATCTTTCCTTCATCTGATGACTTATACTGCTTTGAACTTGGTGTGACCAGGCAGTTTGACCCCAATGTCCCTTGAATTTGGCTCTTGTCACTCTTTTGGCTATGAGGGAGACACTCGTTACAGGCATATACAAAAATAATATTCTATCCATAACTATAACTGTCTTGATAGCGTAATGCATAAGTGCGCGGAATTTCGGTGTGAGTGTCCTAGGTTCGAGTCCATAAGTGTGCAGAATTTCGGTGTGAGTATCCTTGGTTCGAGTCCTTGGAGTGCCACATGTATTTGTTGATTTCATTAATTGAGTTTAGAAGTGAAGTTGGCTGGTGGAAAAAAATATATATACAGTATAATAATATCTATCTATCTTCAGGTTGGGCATATCGACCATCTGTACTTGTACCTATCTGTTATGCTATTTGTGTCTATCTATCAATCTATCTATCTATCTATCTATCTATCTATCTATCTATCTATCTATCTATCTATCTATCTATCTATCTATCTATCTATCTATCTCCAGGTTGGGTAGCGGTGGTAGCCAACTTAGAGGACATCATATCAGCCTTCAGATCGCGGTTTGAGAGCTTCGAGTCGGCCTTCCACGAGTACCTCCAAAACCGCGACCACAAGTTCGGCGTTCTGGAGAAGTGAGTGCCTTGTTGCGGGTTTCTTATCCATTTTATCCACTATGAAAAGGAAAAGGAACACCTTGAGATGGTTCGGCCATATGGAACGTATGGGAAGCGAGAGAATGACTAAGAGGGTGTACGAGACCGAGGTGGAATGACAGAGGGAGAGCTGGAAGGATGGAGTGAGGAAGTACTGTATATGGATGAAGGCGGTGCTGGTTGGGAAAATAAAGAACACACAAAAACAAAACACAAATTCACACACATCTAGGTTATCCCGGAGAAGACCCAGAGACCAGGGTTAATTTATACTCTATTTTCTATTGTAATGCAAACTTCTATTATTATTTTTTATTTTTTTTTATTTTTCAGCTTCGAGGAGGATCTGAAGCTATTGGCGCGTATCCCTGTTCTGCCTGAGCTGTTGGGGGTCGGGGCCAAGGGGGAACAAGGTGAGAGAGAGAGAGAGAGAGGGGGTCAGAATGGGAGAGAAAGAGAGAGAGAGAGGTAGAGGGAGGGGGGGACAGAACAGGAGAGGGGGGGGGGGGGACAGTACAGGACAGAGAGAGAGGTGGGGGGGAGGGATCAGAATGGGGAGAGAGAGAGAGAGAGGTGGGAGGGGGGTCAGAATGAGAGAGAGAGAGAGGTGGGGGGGGGGGGGGGTCAGAACGGGAGAGAGAGAGAGAGATAGAGGTGGGAGGGGGGGAAAGAACGGGAGAGAGAGAGAGCGAGAGAGAGGTGGGAGGGTGGGTCAGAATGAGAGAGAGAGAGAGGTCGGAGGGGGGGTCAGAACGAGAGAGCGAGAGAGAGGTGGGAGGGTGGGTCAGAATGAGAGAGAGAGAGGTCGGAGGGGGGGTCAGAACGAGAGAGAGAGAGAGAGGTGGGAGGGTGGGGCAGAAAGAGAGAGAGAGAGAGGTCGGAGGGGGGTCAGAACGAGAGAGAGAGAGAGAGGTGGGAGGGTGGGTCAGAATGAGAGAGAGAGAGAGGGGTGGGAGGGGGGTCAGACCGGGAGAGAGAGAGAGATTTAGTAAGTGAGAGAAAGAAGGAAATAGTTACAGAGAGAGAGAGAGAGAGAGAAGGTGGGGGGGGGGGGGGGCTGAACATGAGAGAGAGGGGGAGGAGGGGGGTGACAGGAGAGAGAAAGAGAGGGGCTGGGGTGAGGCGGGGACAGAGAGCGTTTGAATCTATGTACAGTCGCGCTAATAAGTGATGTCTCGGCACCAAGTATGTTTTGATCAATAATTGGTATTAGCAATATCTAAGCTTCATTTCTTTATATCGAGTGTAATATACAAACATGTTTCTACACTTACCCACCCTATTTAACATGTGACAGACATTAATACAGCACAGAACGAACCATCCATATATGGATGGAGTCATAAAAGAAATACTATCAAGAGCAGTGGATGTTGGTGTATCGCTGAAAAGGGAGGGAATTGAGTGGAAGCTACCTATACTGCTGTTTGCGGATGATACAGTTCTGATGAGTGATAATGAATGGGAGTTGCAGGGTCTGGTAAATGAGTTTGGAACAGTGTGCGAAAAACGGAATTTGAAGGTAAATGCGGGGAAGAGCAAGGTTATGGTCTTCGAAAGGGGTGAAGTCACAGAGTGTGAGGTGAAGCTGAACGGTCAGGCTATGGAGATCGTCAACTCTTTTAAGTATCTGGGCAGTGTGTTGAGTAAAGATGGGACTATGGATGAAGAAGTGCGGGAGAGGGTACAACAGGGGAAGAGGGTTGTAGGAACGCTAAAAGCAGTAACAAGAAATAGGGTGGTCAGTATGGAAGTGAAGAAGTCCTTGCATGACAATGTGGTAATCCCGACACTGACTTACGGAAGCGAAGCATGGACGTTGGTTGAGAGACTCAGACCAAGAGTGAGAGCAGTGGAAATGAATTACTTAAGGAGTGCGTGCAGAGTTACATGGAGGGATAGACAGACTAATGAGGAAGTAAGAAGGAGGTGTGGTGTGGAGGTAGATGTGCTGGAAAGTGTGAAAAGGAACAACTTGAGATGGTTCGGTCATATGGAACGTATGGAAAGCGAGAGAATGACTAAGAGGGTGTACGAGAGCGAGGTGGAGGGACAGAGGGGGAGAGGTAGACCGAATATGAGGTGGAAGGATGGAGTGAGGAAGTACATGAACGAAGGCGGTGCTGGTTATGGGGAGGGGCGTCGACTGACTGGGGACAGAGGTGCATGGGGGCGATTCGTTCGTGGCCACCCCTTCGGGGATCACGGCGTCAGGCAATAGATAGATAGATAGATAGATAGAACCAAACGTAATGACAGCTGGGACATGACAACACTGATCTGGCAGCTTATGAGGTCAACATTTTAGATATTTCGGTAACCTAAATTCACCTACCATCAGTCTAGTTTCCGATACCAGTGCAATATATTCCAGATATGTTGCCAGAAATTTTTTGATTATCGTATGTTGAATATAAAAGCTCTCGTGTGATACTGCCTTTACCATGAATTGCCGACTTGCGAGTTTCGTTCTATAAGGAAGTTAGAGCTCGGAATTTACTGCTAAAATACAGTCGTAGTACATTTATAAATATGCATAAAACCCAATTCAACATATCATTTATCCATCAGAAACTTATATAATTATTGCATTTCTATAAGGAAGTTGGGCCTGTTTACATGGATATTAAACACAAATACTGTATTAAATAAAGTACTGGTAACAAAAGAAAACCACCACGGAAATAAGTACAAGGGTAACTAAACTACAGTATTTATTGGTATAGGCAAGGGAATTGGTTGCCTAACAAATATATATTTTAGTTCTACTATATGTAGCCCAAGGTCCATAGATACTCAGGTCAACCCACGCGCAGCTCAGTGACGTCACACTATTGTACCAAATGAAAGAAAGAGAGAATACGCTCGCCGCTCTGCCTAGCTCCGCCCCCTAACAGCTGCGAGACGTTGTAAAGGCTTATCCCTCACACAGTCCACACAATATCTGGACTGTGATCCCTCAATACCTTCACCTTCCCGCCTATACACTGTCACAAGCTTATAATACTTTGTATATTTGTTTACCCGGTCCAATCATTTTCATATCAAATGTAGGCTATTACTATATTACTATTATAATATTATAATATTATAATATTATATTTAGCATATACAAAATGGGATAACTATTTTCAGGTTTAATTGATAGGTATTGGTTATTGTTCTAATTTCTTCTTACAACTAGGTTGCACAAAGCGGGATAAGGATTTCACAAAATTCGGTACACACTTATTTTATTAACTTAAGACATCTTAGATATTGTTTTCTGGGATCATTAGAACCATGTGTCTATTAAAGTTAAATTATGAAGATTTGGACTTAGAGCACTGACAAGACCTGCGTCCAGTATAATCGTAAGGTTCCGTAAGGTTATTATGAAGAACATTGGACAGGTTACAAAACAATAATAACATAATAGAAGTGAGTACAAAAAGCCTGTTGGCCCTTACAAGCCAGATCCCTCTCACACCTAACTCATCTCGTACTTATGCCTTTCTAGTTTGATGTTGAAGCTCTCAAAATTAGCCATATAAATATACAGACTTGCACCCAACAACTTCACAGTATAACGGCATTTTGTTCACTTACAATAGCAGAGCTACACTGTCACACGGCATTATGGTCACTGTTGTATTATAAAATATCAGAGTTATACTTTCACGGCACGAAGACATAGAAAACGGAGGATGCTGCTCCAACGGCTGTGATTTTGAGAATGAGCGGGAAGAAACTGGTGACCCCTTCACCCTTCAACACTCTGACGTCATGCGCGTGGATAGGGAGTTTGAGCGACCCCGTGGGTTGACCTGTAGTATCTATGGACCTTGATGTAGCCTACAGTTATTACTGTTATTAAAGATCGTTATTTCTCATATTCTATTAACCCTCTCTGACATATGATGCGATTTTGAGCCGATTAGGGATACTTTAAAGCCTTTGTTACCATCAGGAGTATTTATAAACCTTTAGTTTAGTTACTTCAACCTCTGCAGTTGTCTTTGAGTTAGCTATGTTGAGCCTATTGGGGATACTTTAAAGCCTTTGTTACCATCAGGGGTATTTATAAACCTTTAGTTTAGTTACTTCAACCTCTGCAGTTGTCTTTGAGTTAGCTGTGTTGAGCCTATTGGGGATACTTTAAAGCCTTTGTTACCATCAGGGGTATTTATAAACCTTTAGTTTAGTTACTTCAACCTCTGCAGTTGTCTTTGAGTTAGCTGTGTTGAGCCTATTGGGGATACTTTAAAGCCTTTGTTACCATCAGGGGTATTTATAAACCTTTAGTTTAGTTACTTCAACCTCTGCAGTTGTCTTTGAGTTAGCTGTGTTGAGCCTATTGGGGATACTTTAAAGCCTTTGTTACCATCAGGGGTATTTATAAACCTTTAGTTTAGTTACTTCAACCTCTGCAGTTGTCTTTGAGTTAGCTGTGTTGAGCCTATTAGGGATACTTTAAAGCCTTTGTTACCATCAGGGGTATTTATAAACCTTTAGTTTAGTCACTTCAACCTCTGCAGTTGTCTTTGAGTTAGCTGTGTTGAGCCTATTGGGGATACTTTAAAGCCTTTGTTACCATCAGGGGTATTTATAAACCTTTAGTTTAGTTACTTCAACCTCTGCAGTTGTCTTTGAGTTAGCTGTGTTGAGTCTATTGGGGATACTTTAAAGCCTTTGTTACCATCAGGGGTATTTATAAACCTTTAGTTTAGTTACTTCAACCTCTGCAGTTGTCTTTGAGTTAGCTGTGGGCAGAAAACTAATTTTGGAGAGGTAATTATAAGAGTGAGAGAACTCTATTTCTTATTGCTAATCTGGCAACATCTGCGTCATATGAGTCTGAAGGGGTTAATGATGAGTGGATAAATATTTAGGCGAAATACTAGATAGGCTAATATTATAACATTTCATTTGTGCTGTAGTTAAATAATAGGCTTACTTGAGGAAGATTTGACGCCCCGCTTTCAGTGGCGCCCAGGGCACGTGCCCTGCCTGCCCCACCCTAGATACGCCACTGGTTTGAACTCGCTTTATACAGGACCGAGCTTTTTGTTAAGTTTGCTCCCTAGACCTTTATCAAGCTTAGAATAAAAACATCCCTAAGACCCCCCTTTGATACAAGCCTTAATTCTTTGCAGAGTCGAGCAAATTGACAACCAGCGCAACAGCAGCAGCGAAAGAGTCGGACGGAGGGAAGGACGAGAAGACCGAGGCAGACCAAGAAGGAGTTGGAGGAAGCAGAAGTCCGGAGAAGGGGAAGAAGAAGGAAGGAAGACCGTATTCCTCTTGGAGTGGATCAGTGCCAAAGACTCGGACAACGATGTCAACAATATCGCCGAGATGTGTCACCGCGGGCTAAGTCAGGTAGGCTTATTAACCCGGGAACTGCGGGGAGACTCTTAAGAGTTCCCCCGGCGGACTGCGGGGAGACTCTTAAGAGTGAGTGAAAAAAAAAATCAACTTTTGACATCGAAACATTTATTTATTTGGCCCCTGGGCTATTTTTTTGGCCCCTGGGCCATGCAAAATCTCAGTCCTCTACCTCCCCTCCTTCCCCACTTTCCTCCTCTCCTTCAGTTATCACCTATTTTCCCTGTTATTCCCTTATTCTGAGGTATATTTTCGTGCTAACATTAGAAACCCGGTTGGAGGGTGTGGTCATCACTGATAGCAAGCGAATGCAAGAGAGAGAGAGAGAGTATCGATCGACTGTGTCTCAGTGGCCTTGGGAGAAATTGGCGGGAAAGCAGCTTGCCTCACCCATACATTATACAACTCGCGGGCTATATCTCCGATTTTGACCATCCAAACGCTGTTTTCACTCGTTTTATTGTTGTTTCAGGTTAATACCTTTATAATCAACCCATAATAGGCGCATATGGATAAGTATTAATGGTACAATGAATATTTTAGTGACGGAAACACCTCAAATACGTCAGCACAGGGAGACGTTTCCAATTACCCCCATGCGCACTTGTTAGGTTAAGGGGGGTCACCTGTTTTTTTTTTTTATCTTTCTCTCCTTTTTTCTCTTTCTCTGGCTTGTATCCATTCAGCCTCATTCAGTCTACTGTTTTAACAGTTGGCTGAATGGGGCCGAATGGATACAAGCCAGGGAGAGAAAAGGAGAGAAAGATAAAAAAAAAAAAAAAAACGGTGACCCCCTTAAAGGTCTCTAATGTTCTTTTTATTGTTCCAGATCAACGAAAACTTGCTCAGGAAAGTGGAAGAAGAGGTGTTGGCGATGATAGGACAAGCGGACCGACCGGAAATGAAGGTCATCAAAGGCCTGAGCGAGCGGCTTTGCGGCCTGGAACAACTGATGCACGACGCTCAAATGGTCGTCACCGAACAAAACAACTTTGCCCAGGTAATCTATCATGACAGTAAATCTAAAGCCGGTATTACACGAGAGCTTTTATAGTCAACATTCCATGATCAACATTTACCTGGCAACATTTCTGAAGTATTTTGCACTGGTATCGGAAACTAGACTGATGATAAATGAATTTAGGTCAAAGAAATATTTTAAATGTTGACCTCATAAGCTGCCAGACCAGTGTTGAGGATATATGTTGAGGGAAAAAGCGTTCGTGTGTTACCGGCTTACATGTACGACTGGATGGGGAAATATTGGAACAAGTGGAGTACTGTATTGTTCTGACGATTTAAAGTTGTCGGGTATGATTATGCCGAGATCTTTGGCCTGAGTAACTTAGTACCTATTTTCTGGCCAAAAAGGTTGCATTCAAAGTTCTTATTGTTGCTGCCACTTTGAATTAATTGGCATTTGTCAACATTGAATGGCATTTGACACTTGACAGACCAGTCTTCAATCTTCTGAAGATCTGCTTGTAAGTTTCTACGATCTTCTTCACTTAGTATGGCATTACCTATTTTGAGATAGAGAGATTATGTAGTACAAGGGTTGGAAGATAGAGAGATGACTGTAGATCAGGCAAGAGAAGTGGTAATAAATTGGAATGAATGGAGAATGCATGTGATTAGATGAGTGATAACGCAGTCGTTTAGGAGAGGGGGTTGGGCGCCAGTTGGACTAGATAATAGTCCGTCAGACGCCTGGCCCGGGGAGCAGGTGTATATATGAAGGGCCCTGCCTGAAAGTAAAGTAATGCTGCATGTCTGCCTGCTGAGGCCAGAACCTCTCTGGGAGATCTGGGATCTCGGGAATATTTTGCTGGAAACCCCTCATGGTCGGCCCATGGTCTCTGGGTCTTCTCCTGGGCGACCTAGATGTACTTGAATTTTGTATTTTTTTTCTTTTCTATGTTGCGTTGTGTTGTGTTGTTCCTGTTGATGCTCTGTCTGGAGTCGGCCACCCCCAGCTATGGGGTAGTGCCTGAGTATATTCAGGTCTCCCTCACTATTCGATGCCCCAATTTATGTTATTACTGTATTATAATGTTATTACTGTATTATAATGTTATTACTGTATTATAATGTTATTACTGTATTATAATGTTATTACTGTATTATAATGTTATTACTGTATTATAATGTTATTACTGTATTATATGTTATTACTGTATTATAATGTTATTACTGTATTATAATGTTATTACTGTATTATAATGTTATTACTGTATTATAATGTTATTACTGTATTATAATGTTATTACTGTATTATAATGTTATTACTGTATTATAATGTTATTACTGTATTATAATGTTATTACTGTATTATAATGTTATTACTGTATTATAATGTTATTACTGTATTATAATGTTATTACTGTATTATAATGTTATTACTGTATTATAATGTTATTACTGTATTATAATGTTATTACTGTATTATAATGTTATTACTGTATTATAATGTTATTACTGTATTATAATGTTATTACTGTATTATAATGTTATTACTGTATTATAATGTTATTACTGTATTATAATGTTATTACTGTATTATAATGTTATTACTGTATTATAATGTTATTACTGTATTATAATGTTATTACTGTATTATAATGTTATTACTGTATTATAATGTTATTACTGTATTATAATGTTATTACTGTATTATAATGTTATTACTGTATTATAATGTAAAACTTGCAATATAATAATAATAATTCTTTATAAATAAAGAACACAATCCACCACATAGGGTGTACATCACTACATGAGCAAGTTAATCTGTTTCCCAAGCAAACTAATCGCACACATAACAACGCACTATCCTCACGTTCAAGGAATTAGTCAATTTGGCTGGTCCCAGAACGCATCCCTATTTACCCCATTAATTTTAGGGTTCGCTACACGATTTTTTAAGATCGGGTTTTCAGGAACGTAACCCAATCGTAAATTGAGGGAGACCTACATTTATTATTATTATTATTATTATTATTATTATTATTATTATTATTATTATTGTTATTATTATTATTATTATTATTGTTATTATTATTATTATTATTATTATTGTTATTATTATTATTATTGTTATTATTATTATTATTATTATTATTGTTATTATTATTATTATTATTATTATTGTTATTATTATTATTATTATTATTGTTATTATTATTATTATTATTATTATTATTATTATTGTTATTATTATTATTATTGTTATTATTATTATTATTATTGTTTTTATTATTATTATTATTATTATTATTGTTATTATATTTTATTATTATTATTATTATTATTGTTATTATTATTATTATTATTATTATTATTGTTATTTGTGTTTTGTTTTTGTGTGTTCATTGTTTTCTGTTGTGTTGTCCCTACTCTGGCTCTGTCTTGAGTCCCCCCCCCCCAAAAAAAAAAGTGGGGATTGGGCCTGAGTATATAGATAGAATATTATTATTATGGGAGGAAGGGCGTCGACTAACTGGGGACAGAGGTGCATAGGGGCGGTTCATTCGTGGCCACCCCTTCGGGGATCACGGCATCAGGCAATAGATAGAAAGATAGATAGATTATTATTATTATTTGTATTATTATTATTCTATCTATCTATCTATCTACGTGCCTTCTGCGTGTCGTAAGAGGCGACTAAAGAGGTTGGGTCGGTGGGCTTGCGACCCCCACCCGGAAAAAATATCTAAGCAAAGAAAAACGAACGAACAGCCTCGGATGCGGACGGAACCAACGTTGACGAACCACGACCGACTAAGGACATGCCTTCGGACATTCTGAGAATGGCTACGTGGAATGTTAGTGGCATGAATGATGGCACAAAAGAGAGAGAGGTTCTGGAAGTGTTAGTGAATGCCAGGCTGGATGTATGTGGAATGACAGAGACCAAATGGAAAGGTTCAGATGTGAGAGAATGGGAATGTGGAATGGGTGTGTGTGCTGGAGTGAGTGAAGGAACAGCGAGAGAAGGTGCATGTTTGTTTGTAAGTAGCAAATGGAAGGAATGTGTAAGAGAGTATGGGTCTGTGGGTTCAAGGATTGTGTGGGTGAGAATGAAAGTAGGAATACAAACGTGGGTGATTGTATGCGTGTATGCCCCGACAGAGGATATACTTGAAAGAAAGAAAGAGGAGTTCTGGATGAATGTGGAGGCGTGCCTGGAGAAGTTTGACAAGAACGAAAGAATATTTCTGATTGGGGATATGAATGGTAAGGTGGGTGATAGGAAAGTTGAGGGAGTGGTGGGAGGGTGGGGGGTACCATCAGAGGTGAATGGGAATGGTAGTGCACTTGTGGACGTATGTGTGGGGAGGAGGCTGTGGATAGCCAACACCTTCTTCCGACACAGAATGATCCACAGGTACACGTGGAAACGGATGTTGACGATGAAGGATAAGACAGTGGTGGAACGAAAGTCATTGATTGATTATGTATGTGTGGATGAACGAATGAAGAAATCTGTGATGGATGCTAGGGTGTATAGGGGTATTGGAGGGGGTCTGTCTGATCATTATGTAGTGGTAGCTAAGGTTAGGATACAAAAGGATACACCATCGCCGATTCAGATTGATAATTCAGATGTTCTAAGCAATATCACCGTTACAGAGAGAGAAGTATTGAATTGTTTAGATAAACTCAAGGTAAATAAAACGCCAGGACCTGATACAATCTCGCCTAGAGTTCTAAAGGAAGCTAAGAATGAGCTCTCCAAACCACTGACATTACTATTCAATAAATCCTTGCAGTCTGGAACTATGCCTGATCAGTGGAAGCTAGCCAACGTAACACCGATATTCAAAAAAGGCAGCAAATCCCTACCCAGTAACTATCGTCCAATTAGCTTAACCTCAGTTGTATGTAAAATGCTAGAAACGGTCATACGAGACAGACTCGTAAATCACTTAGAGGAAAATAACATACTTAAAGATACTCAACACGGCTTTCGTAAAAAACGTTCCTGTTTAACAAACCTCTTAGACTTCTTCCACGATATCCTCAACCTCTACGATGAGAATAAAGCTGTAGATATTATATACCTTGATTTTCAAAAGGCCTTTGACAAAGTTCCCCACAAACGTTTACTGCTAAAACTAAAAGCGCATGGAATACAAGACGGTGTGTTGAAATGGATAGAAAATTGGCTCAGCAACAGAAAGCAAAGGGTAGTCATAAACGGTAAGGCATCTAAATGGACCAATGTAAGTAGCGGGGTACCCCAGGGATCGGTACTAGGACCAATTCTCTTTCTAATTTACATCAACGACATAGATGAGGGTCTCACCTGCACAATCTCAAAATTTGCTGACGATACAAAAATTGCAAATAGCGTACTCTCAAAAGAACAAGTTGACGATATGCAACACAATCTAGATAAATTGTCATGTTGGGCCCAAATTTGGCAAATGAGTTTCAATGCGGATAAATGTAAAGTACTACATGTCGGATACCTAAATGAGAAAGCAAACTATTCGATGAATGGCACTCAGCTTAAGAATGTAAACAGAGAAACTGATCTGGGAGTAACAATATCGAGTAACCTAAAACCGAGTCAACAATGTTCAGAAGTTGTTAAGAAGGCAAACAAAATAATTGGCTTTATAGGCAGGTCATTTGAGCATAAATCCAAAGAAGTTATCCTAACCCTTTACAATTCCTTAGTCCGCCCTCTTCTGGAATACTGCGTTCAATCCTGGTGCCCTTATTACCAAAAAGATATAAACAAGCTAGAACGAGTTCAACGTAGAGTTACCAAAATGATACCTAGCCTAAAGAACAAACCATACGAAGAGCGTCTTAGAGAATTAAATCTATTTCCTTTAACCCAGCGCAGATTAAGAGGCGACTTAATTCAAGTGTTCAAAATCATCAAAGGCATCGACAATATGAACTGTAGTAAGTACTTCACTATCGACCAATCTAATTACACGCGGGGAAACGGTTGCAAAATTATTGGTAAATCTTTTAACTCGCACGAATCTAAGAATTTCTTCTTCAATCGAGTTGTCAACTTGTGGAATGGGCTTCCCCGAGACGTTATAGACTGCAGCACCGTTGATTCATTTAAATTCCGCCTAGACAAATATCTCGCATCAAACCCGCGACTGACTGCGTTTGTAAATGAATAACTTTATCCTCCCCTCAGTTACTAACCCCTATGTCCCCTACTAACTTCCTAGTCCTGCCACGTTAGTGGCAGGGCAGTAGTTCCCTTTCCAATGTTCCCTTACCCACTCTAAACCACTGTTTGGACACTTGATCCTCAGTGTTTTGGAGGACAAGCAACCTAGAAGGGTCACTAGACCTGTTGTTGCTTGATTTCCTTTGTACTCCTTTGTACTTTGTACTCCTTTGTACTCCTTAAAAGAAGTGGGTGAGGAGAGCGGGAGGGAGGCGAGAGGAGGGTGGAATGGTGAGGAGGGTGGAGAGGTTGCAGGAGGAGGAAGTCAGGGAGGAGTACAGGAGAGCAGTGGAAAGACGACTAGGGGGGTTCGACCTGGAAGTTATGGAGGAAGTGGAGGAGATGAGCAAGGTGTTTAAGGATGAGATCTGTGCAGCATGTGAGGAGGTGTGTGGAGTGAGGAGAAGAGGGAGGGGAGTGAAAGGTACAGCATGGTGGACAGAAGAGGTAAGAATAGCTGTGGAAGAAAAGAAGAAAGCATATAGAGAGTGGTTGGGTAGTAGAGGGAATGAAGATTCCGAGAGACAGAAACGAGCGAGGTACGTGGAGAGTAAGAGGGTGGTGAAGAGAGTAGTGAAGGAAAGTAAGAGAAGAGTAGATGAGGAATTTGGAAGGAATCTGAGTGTAAAATGGAGGGAGAGTAAGAAACTGTTCTGGAAAGAAGTCAAGAAAGTTAGGGAAGGTAGCAAGGGAAACAGTAAGGGTGTGAAAGATAAGAATGGGAGAATGCTAGCCGAGAAGCAAGAGAGAGTCGAAAGATGGAGGGAGTACTTCAGTGAGTTGCTAAATGAAAGGAATGAAGAGCCAGCAAACATAGCTGGATATGGTATGGGAGGGAGAAGAAGAGAAGTAGTGGAGGAGGAGGTGGGGATCAGGAGGTCAGAAGTGTGGGAAGCCATGAAAAGAGTGAAGTTGGGGAAAGCACCAGGAACAGATGGAGTGTGTGGGGAAATGTTGAGGTATGGTGGTGAGATAGTGATAGAATGGGTATGGAAAATGTGCAAACTAGCATGGGAGAAGGGGAGTGCACCCGATGACTGGAAGACTGGCATAATAGTCCCCCTATATAAGGGCAAAGGGGAAAGAGGAGTGTGTGGTAACCACCGAGGAATATGTCTTCTAAGCGTAGTAGGGAAGGTATACAGTAGGGTAGTGATTGAGAGAGTGAGAGTGAGAACGGAGAAATGGATAGGCGACGAGCAGGGAGGTTTTAGGAAGGGAAGAGGATGTGTAGATCAGATTTTTACCCTGAATTGTGTTGTGGAGAAGTATCTGGAGAAGAAACAAAAGGTGTATGTTGCCTTTATGGACTTGGAGAAGGCCTATGACAGAGTGGATAGAGAAGGTTTGTGGAAAGTACTTAGAATATACGGAGTAGAGGGCAAGTTGCTGAAAGCAGTGAAGAGCATGTATGAGGGTGCAAAGGCGCCAGTACGAGTGGAGAGTGAGCAGAGCGAGTTCTTTGACCTGAATGTTGGTTTGAAACAGGGGTGTGGGATGTCCCCGTGGTTGTTTACTGTATATATGGATGGAGTTATGAAAGAAATACTATCAAGAGCAGTGGATGTTGGTGTATCGCTGAAAAGGGAGGGAATTGAGTGGAAGCTACCTATACTGCTGTTTGCGGATGATACAGTTCTGATGAGTGATAATGAATGGGAGTTGCAGGGTCTGGTAAATGAGTTTGGAACAGTGTGCGAAAAACGGAATTTGAAGGTAAATACGGGGAAGAGCAAGGTTATGGTCTTCGAAAGGGGTGAAGTCACAGAGTGTGAGGTGAAGCTGAACGGTCAGGCTATGGAGATCGTCAACTCTTTTAAGTATCTGGGCAGTGTGTTGAGTAAAGATGGGACTATGGATGAAGAGGTGCGGGAGAGGGTACAACAGGGGAAGAGGGTTGTAGGAACGCTAAAAGCAGTAACAAGAAATAGGGTGGTCAGTATGGAAGTGAAGAAGTCCTTGCATGACAGTGTGGTAATCCCGACACTGACTTACGGAAGCGAAGCATGGACGTTGGTTGAGAGACTCAGACCAAGAGTGAGAGCAGTGGAAATGAATTACTTAAGGAGTGCGTGCGGAGTTACATGGAGGGATAGACAGACTAATGAGGAAGTAAGAAGGAGGTGTGGTGTGGAGGTAGATGTGCTGGAAAGTGTGAAAAGGAACAACTTGAGATGGTTCGGCCATATGGAACGTATGGAAAGCGAGAGAATGACTAAGAGGGTGTACGAGAGCGAGGTGGAGGGACAGAGGGGGAGAGGTAGACCGAATATGAGGTGGAAGGATGGAGTGAGGAACTACATGATCGAAGGCGGTGCTGGTTGGGGGGAGGGGCGTCGACTGACTGGGGACAGAGGTGCATGGGGGCGGTTCGTTCGTGGCCACCCCTTCGGGGATCACGGCGTCAGGCAATAGATAGATAGATAGATCTATCTATCTATTGCCTGATGCTGTAATCCACGAAGGGGTGGCCACGAACGAACCGCCCCCATGCACCTCTGTCCCCAGTCAGTCGACACCCTTCCTCCCAACCAGCACCACCTTCATCCATATACATCCTCACTCCATCCTTCCACCTCTCTTTCGGTCTACCTCTCCCTCTCTGTCCTTCCACCTCGCTCTCGTACACCTTCTTAATCATTCTCTCGCTTCCCATACGCTCCATACTATTATTATTGATATTATTGGTATTTATTGCAGGCATTACTGCAGAACCAACAGAGGGCTGGTAAAGTCAACGACCCCTCCATCTTCCCCGACCTGTGCACCTCCCACCGCAAGAACCTCATGTATATGTTGAAGAACTTCCAGAAGGTATGTACAGATCTTCCTCACTATCCGATATCCCAATCGACCACTTGCGATTTTCAGGCTATAAGGAAGTTGGAGCCGTGAACATCGATATTAAACAGAAACGCAATAATAATAATATACGTTTCTGATGGATAAATGGTATGTTGAATTGGGTTTTATGTGTTTATAAATGTATTACGACCGTATTTTACCTGCACATTCTGTTAAATATCGGTGTCTACAGCTCCAACTTCCTTATAGAACGAAACTCGCAAGTCAGCAATTGACCACTTGTGAGTTTCAGGCTATAAGGAAGTTGGAGCTGTAGACATGGATATTTATCAGAATTATCAGCTATAATACGTTCATAATACATTTATAAATACATAAAACCAACTTGGTTATACTTTTATCTATAAAAACCCCACATTATTTTTGTTTTTCTCTTTAATATCGATGTCTACAGCTCCAACTTCCTTATAGCCTGAAACTCGCAAGTGGTCAATTTAGGATATTATTATAGGTTTTTAGGTGTTTGGGTTTTGGCTGGTCCCAGAACGCATCCCCATTTACCCCATTAAATTTAGGGTTTGCTATATGATTTTTGTATTTATGATCGGGTTTTCAGGAACGTAACCCAATCGTAAATCTCCTTCCATTCATCTATCCATAGCCTATGATTGCGCAGTTAGAAAGTGTGTACATGCTTAGATTGATATGCAGGATTCCAAACTGCATAATAAATCGTAGGCTTGTCCACCATTCTTTAACCGTCTTCGTAGCGCAATGGATAAATGCACTGAATTTGGGTGTGAGCATCCTAGGTTGGAATCCCTGGACTGCCACATGTATTTGTTGATTTCATTAATTGAGTTTGGTCGGTTGGTGGAGGGAACATAATTGTTATGCCCTGATTTGATACAGGTTTAACTTGGTATAGGTGAGTTCTGCAAGACTGGGCTATTGGATATATTGCAAAGTACATAAAGGAAATCAACAGAGGACAAAAATAATCGTGGATAAATGGTTTGTAATACAGCTTTATTTAAACTGCTAACACTCGGGTTTAGAGTACGCAATAGGATTCGCACGAACAATAGATGTTGGAGCACTCGGTTAAGGTAGGGGCCTTTGTATAGTCTCTTAGCACTGCTCGCGGATTTGAATAGAGTTATTTCGCTTCCCACTTCCAACGTTCAGGAATGATTCTTCTGATCACATTACTCAACGATATGTAGATTACTTAAATCACAAGGCTAGGTATCTCGTTATCTTGAGTTGGTGTGTTGGGGGCAAACAGCGACTCTTTGGCCGTTCAAGTTGTCCGGGAGTGTAGAGAAGTGTACAGTTGGGCTAATTTGTCTAGCCGTTGGTGACACGTCGTTATGGGACTCCTACTGAAAGCCTTAAATGCCTCTGTCATCGGCACAGCCAGAGAAACGGTGGATCGAAATAACGTAAGACAATCGGGAGAACGACTTTTCTTACTAATTCTGGCCTTATGAGGAGGTTCAGGCGTGCAAACGGCTTTTCGCCTTTCGGTCAAACAGACAATTGTTTGGCCAGGAATCTTCTCGTCGAGTTTTCTCCTAAACTCGCGTAATCCCTTCTAACATAACCAGATCTTTCTACCTGGGACCGGTTATGAGTTATGATTGCTCTTAAGCCCAAAGTAGTGGCGAGCCGGCTGACAATACGCTTATGAGACAATCAAAAAGAATTTATGAATCGGTTGTTGAAAGATATAATCTTGCCCCTGGTTTCCAGTTGCAACAATATATTTGTCAAGGATTGATTCACTCCCTCACAGAGTCACTTAGATCGCGAACACCGCCAATCACTGTATATCCTGAGGGTGGAGCTGGGTAATATATCCACGATCACTGTATATCCTGAGGGTGGAGCTGGGTAATATATCCACGATCACTGTATATCCTGAGGGTGGAGCTGGGTAATATATCCACGATCACTGTATATCCTGAGGGTGGAGCTGGGTAATATATCCACGATCACTGTATATCCTGAGGGTGGAGCTGGGTAATATATCCACGATCACTGTATATCCTGAGGGTGGAGCTGGGTAATATATCCACGATCACTGTATATCCTGAGGGTGGAGCTGGGTAATATATCCACGATCACTGTATATCCTGAGGGTGGAGCTGGGTAATATATCCACGAGCGCGGCACTTCCGTTACATGGCGTATATCCTCTCCAACTGGTGTTTTTGGCGCGGAACTCTATATATGGGGAGGAGGTTCCTTTGTCTAACTTTTGGATGTCGGAGGGGAATACAAGTTAATTTAATCCCTTGGTTGAAGAGGGTAGCATTAAAGGTCTATTATAAAGTTAGTATGTAGGCCGCAATAGGAATTACCTTTTTTCTGACATTTACTCTAAGACAAATTATTAATAGGAGTTGAGGGTAGGATGTTAGGGAAACAAAAAACTAGTTTATCCCGTGCCTTTGGACTCAAGCGGTAAGGCAGCCTACGTTAATATTATCCCTAGGATCCTCCTCTGAGTTAGCTGAAATGCTATTACATACATACATACATACATACATAAAATTTTAAGACTGAACGTTCCACACATCAGTGCAGTTTCAGTCTCTTGTCCTATTGGCGGCGTTCCAGGCAACCCTGTTAAGGGCTGCTTCACTTGTCAAGTTCTTGGATTTGAGATCGGCGCGTATAGTCCGATCCCAGGTCTTCCTCGGTCCACCCCTTGGTGCAGCTCCCTCCACAATCACAGACCTGCATTTTTTCACCCAATTTTGTTCATCCATTCTCTCCACATGTCCATACCATCCATGTCTACTTGTACGCATCACCTCGCTAATACTCTTTATACCTAAACGTCTCCTCAGCTCAACATTTGTTATTAGGAGTCTAAGATGGTTTAAGGGGGACTTGGGGGTTAGATAGGAACGGGATAGGAATAGGATTTAGGCTGGAATCGAAAGCTTGGAGGTTGGTATTGGTTGTAATTACCCGGAGTTTCTAGCAAGAATTTGGCGGGCATAAGGATGTCAGTAGTCCTACGCGAGGGGGAGATGCTGGGCCTCCTTGAGGGGAGGAAAGGGGGGGGGGGGGGTTAGCCTCGCGCGCATTAATTCACTGCCCTAGGTTGTAGGGGTGGTTAGTTATATTAGGGGATAGTTAAAGGAGGTACCAAATAGGTTTGTACTCTCTGCTTACGGAAGCTTGAGAAAATGACTTGCTCGGCACAATTTAACATCCTGATGGCATCCTTTTTAGAGGGAGTTATTAAGTTAGGGTTGGTATGGAAAACGACAGGGTGGATAAAAGGCTACCTGAGCATGCTGGTTACTACGCAAAGTATTGGTGGATTAATGAGATTTAACTTAGGAAAAAGTGACATGCATGAATTGGACGGTATTTTGCCGTCGTTAATATAAAAGTATAGAACCTGGTTGAATCTGGTGATGGGCTGGTCTATCAGAGTGAGACCTGAGCGATCTCTGCCATACCCATAGCTTACTCTGACTGTTCCTTTTACTTATATATTTTCTAGATCTCGAGTGACGGCGTCTCTTCCGTGGATTGACCTCCCAATCTACCAAGATTGGAAGCTAAAGCGTCACATTATTCCTTTGCCCCTCAACTTTCTCTTCATAATTGCTCAGGGGCACAGGGCCCTGGGTGGGGCTTTGGTTTCCCGGGCGTTTACGCACCCTCTCAGCCCCCCGCCATGGAGTGGCTTCGGTCACCCAGGCTTTTTTGTGGTCGGCAGGGAGGGTTCTGTGGGGTCGCTCGTTTATGGCCTTGGCCTTACTCGGGGCCTTGGGGCTGTTCGGCCAGGCAGCTTGGGGAACAACAACAACAACAACAACCTGGTTGAATAACTCAAGTTCAATTGTATAACTACTTATGTGCTAGAACGAATCCCGGAGCATGGGGTAATATACGTTTATCTTCTTAAATGGAGAGAAAAACTAGGTGGTTTCCCTAGAGCTCTCTGAGAGGATCGTATTTAGATTTGTTAATTAATCTTATATAAAACAACAGACATACGAAAGACAGAGTAGTGTGGACTGTGGACTAGAAGGGATGACTGATTAGATGTATAATAGGTGTGGAAAGAGACGGAAAAGGAGGAACACAAGGACGAAGGAAAAAGAAATACTTAACTTACGAAAACGAAATGCGGGTATAAAATGACGGTATTAGTCGTTAATATAAAGCGAATGAACCCTGGTTGAAATGCACGGGATACGATTCGACATGGGCAGTGCCTCTGTGTCAGATCATATCGATCGGGCAATTTCTGGTTCATATAATATCCTAGGCACTAAAACGAAACAGCTGAGCTTGGGGTCGGTGGATGTGACATTTTTATGGCCTATACCCTCTTTCAAGGGGGTGGGAGGGGAGCATAGCCTCGCGCGTTCTACCCCTACGGTTCAGGTGGGGAGTGTGGTTTACTTAGGTTAGAGGATCGTGAAAGAGATACTAGAATAGGTTTGCACTCTCGGTATACTGGGGTTCGAGTCGGAACTGACTCGGCACGGAATATAAAAACATCCTGATGAGAGTCATGCGAGGGGAAGGTTTGTGAAGTTGGGTTGGTAGGCCTACGGGGAGAGGACAAAAAGGACAGGGTGGATAAAAGTTTACCACTGGGCACGCGGTCACTAAGCAGAGTAGTGTGAATAAAACTTTTCTTTAACTTAGGAATGGGTACATGCATGAGTGACATCGATCTATCTCATAATGGAGAGAGAGAGACTAGGTAGTTTTCCTGCACTTCTCTGGAGATGATCGTATGCAAATTGGATATTATTAATTATATAAATCAACAGATATGGATTAGTACAAGCACAGGGTTAGGTTAGTTTTCTGTGGATCGGGGGCATACATAGAAAACGGGTTTTCATGGGGTAACAATTTTGAGGCGGTTGTACCGAGTTTGACCCGTAGCCAAACTCACGCGAAATTAATACGCCGATATTGTCCGGCACGACAATCTCCTAAGCACAGACCCGCATACGAAATTGGGGATGGTCTGGGGGCTTTCCAACTCAATGAGTAATTTCCTAATTAAATCTCGGAACTACTCCTAGGTATCTTGTCTAGTGAAATGGAGGTTGCATTAGGAAGGTTGGGAACATATAATTGTTACATAACTAAGTACAGGGCTGACGTAATCAGATAGACATGTAGATGGTATATTAATTCAGGTAACGTATCTCTTGAGGAGTTAGAGAATCGTCTCAACATAATCATTTCGATCTCCAACTCTCGAATATAGATTCGTAGTCGGGGATGTTTTCTCATCTGAAGCAATAGTAATAGTAACACACAAGGGATAGGGTACATTATAGGTTTGACTCCTGTAAGGAGATAAAGAAAATCTAATATTTAGTAGTGGCTCCGTAATCATTGACGAACATGCCTATTACATAAGGCATCCTCTTCAAACACTAATCCGCCGTAGTTTGAATCTACCGCGCAGAGCATTTAAAAACTGAGGAGCCTTCATCATGAGCGCACGCGACCTCACTCATGGCTTCAGTCATTATGAATTGGGTTCTCACTACGAAAAAACTTCGTAAAAAATAAAAACAAAAAGAAAATAAGAATAACTATCTAATAAGCTTTCCATCATATCGTGGATGTACTTGTGTGGATCTTTGACCAGACGCTGATTCAGGCGTCATTCTTCCTTCACTGACATATCAAGTAAATCAAAATCCTCAATACATCAACGAATGGGAAGGGGATGGTCAGGAGGGCCCCAGTCGTCAATGATTACGGGGCCACTACTAAATATTAGGTTTTCTTTATCTCCTTACAGGAGTCAAACCTATAATTTATTAGTGGCCCCTCCATCATTGACGAACATGCCTGATTTCTAAGACTGGAGGGGGACATTCGTAATCATATCATAACTCTAGAAAAGCAGATAATAAAAACAACCACATAGTATTCTTACTTTTGAAAATATATTTAATAAGGCGTAGGCCGGATATATACAAGAAAGGGGTTCAGGCAGGTGCGTGCTTCAAAGAAGCCTGCCTGACAAAAAATGGGTAACTCTGAAGATTCTGTGAACAGATCTGTAGTTACAAAGGCACCCCACTCAACGAGTGGTGACAAAAATAACAAGTTATCAGTTTATATGTGCACATAATAAACCCCAAAATAATCGTGGAGATAAATTGCAAAAGATCTTCACTGTTTTAATATTAAATTGCTTTCGCAGCTAAAACTACTATAACAACCCCGTTGTTTTGTACTAACATTGTACTAGCACAATTTCTCGCTGAGAAATTTTCATATCACATTAACCATAAATTGTATCACAGCTCTCACACTCCGGCGGGGTCTAGGGTGTCCTATGTCAACTGACTGCACCCCCCCCCCCCTTTCCCTTGAAAGTAAACAAAAGTGACTGCAGGGCCACCTAGACCCTCTGCCTTAAAGCTATACATGGTAAGGAAGGTTTATCTAGAGCAACTGACAAGTATCTAGACAAAAACGTATGATTAGACGCCCACAACTGAGTGGACGCAATATCTTCTACTGAAATTTTTTTCAGGAAACGTAAAGAGGCTGCCCATTTGCGTAAATCGTGGGCCCGACCCACAACGCCGGGATTACTCTCTTTAATGACTTCGACCAGAAGAGAGGCTAATCGCCGTTTCAGGAAGCGTTTACCCGTACTTGCTACCCATAAAGCACCTTGGGGGTTTAGAGGAGCTACTCTCAAATATTTGGTTAGAGCTTGCACTGGACATAGATTATGATGCACCTTTCCCCTTTTTAACGCCGGCACCGTGAACTCAGAAAACACGTGTGCACTGTGCTCATTCTTGGCTACAAATCCCGGGGAAGGTGCAATGTAAATACATTCATTAAGTCTACCAAACCTAAGGCAATTAGGTGTGTTGCTCATCGCCGCCAGCTCAGACACTCTGTTCCCGGTGGCCAAAGCCAAAAGGAAAACAGCCTTTTTTAAGAATAATGCAAAATCTGCAGTATTTTGGTACAGACGAGAGTGAAGTAAAGACAAAGCTTTGTCCAGAGACCAAGTAGGCATGAGCTGACGGGGAGGTGGGCGGAGTTTAAAACAAGCTCTCATAAAACCTGTTTCCTCCGCCACTGGTATGGAGAGACCTGTAAGGTCTAAAAAGGGCACTCTAATCGCAGTTAAGTGATTTTTTAACGTTACCACAGATAAATGTTTCTGCTCAAACAGATAATTTAAATAATTGAAAACTAAAGCTACTGATGGCACAGTCTGTTCTGTTCTGATGATCCAAGAAGTAAAGGCTTGCCAATGTGAGTGATACTGTCGTTTCGTAGACTGAGTATATTGATTTAATAATGTATTGGTCACATCTCTACCGTATGGTGCTAGCCACTTGGCCTCCTGAATGTCCATAATGCAAAAGTCAGCGAGGTCGCTAGGTTGCCAATCGTGTCTAAGTGGAAATACCCGACCGGGAGCGACACCGGGTGCGGGCACCACGGTTTTAATTGCTGGTACCACAACTGCGCCGGCCATAGGGGCGCGATTAGTGAGACTAAGCCTCGATAATCTCGTAGTTTGTTCACTACGTGGCACATTAGTGACGCATCTGGCGGCGGAAACAGATAGATGGAGCTCCATCTGTTCCAGTCTGTCACTAGGGCGTCTGGCCCCCCTGCCGGCGTTTTCGTCCGGCGGGTGAGGTATAGAGGGAGTTTGTGAGTCTCCTCGGACGCAAACAGATCCACTTGGGGATGGGAGAGCTCTGCAATCATTAGGTTGAAAATGGGTTGCTTGAGCTCCCATTCTACTGTCGTGCTCTGTCTCCGGGACAGAGCGTCTGCCCAGACGTTCGCTACGCCTGGGAGATAAGATGCGTGAAGATAAATGTCTAGTCTGTTGGCTAGAGTAAAAATCTCTTCCGACACGTTTAGCAACCTCCTTGACCTCGTTCATCCCTGTTTCTGAATACAGTGAACTGCGTTCAGATTGTCCATTCTGAAGGCCACTGACTTGCCCCGTAACGCAGGGCCGTGAGCCTGAAGGAAATACAAGGGGACTAGTAATTCTTTGACATTGATGTGAGAGATTTCTAAGTGGGACCAAAGCCCCTGACCCTGGTGCCCCTGATTTGACTGAAATCCCCACCCTATTGTGCCTGACGCATCCATGTCTACCAATACCGTTGGTGGAGGAGAGGTCCATGACATTATTGAGTGCAACGTTTCCCTCTTTGCCCAGACCGCTAGTAAGGTGTGGATTAATTTCGGGATGGGCCATAATTTTCCCGCCGGTAAGAGTGGGAAATATTTGTTGCCTTCCAATATTAAACGTTTTAATTTCAACCGGCCCAACATGACAGTTAGTTGAATCCAGTTGAGAGAGCCGACCAGAGACTCCCAGACCCTCCGTGTCGTAGTCAGACTGTGAAGAAACATGAACAGTTTCCTGCGAAACCTGTTGCGATTGTCCACACTCTGACTCAGAGTGAGAGCGGCCGTGTCCCAGGCCAGCCCTATCCACTGAATTACTCGTGAGGGAACAAGGTTTGACTTTACCAGATTTACCTTGAACCCTAGAGTTTTGACATGATTTAAAATGATGTTGACATGTTTGATGCATAATTGTTGTGTCTCTGCCACCACCAGCCAGTCGTCTAGGTACCACAACACTCTGATTCCTTGTTTTAACAACGGCATCAGGGCTTGCCGGACTAATTTCGTGAATAATCGAGGTGCTAGGTTCAAACCGAATGGCATCCTTTGAAAAACAAAATTTTGGTGCCTGATCCGTAAGGCCAAAAACCTTTGAAATCTTTTGTTGACCGATACGTGCCAATAGGCGTCTGTCAGGTCTAGTGAACACATCCAACCTCCCGGCGGAAGTGTTAGCCTGATTTGGTGTACTGTTAACATTCGGAAAGACTCGTTGTGAATGTGAAGGTTCAGATAAGACAGGTCTACGACCGGTCTCATCTGAACACTGTCCCTTTTGGGAACCAAAAATAGTTTGGACATGAATACAGGGTAGTTTGGGGGGACCGGGATGATGACATTCTTGGCAATCATTTCCTGGACCAGTGACTCCACCTCTAAAGAAACAAAATTCGCCGTTGTCGGCTGACGTAAGCGAGGTCGCCGGAGCCACTGCCAAGTGATGCCTTTGCGTGCCACCATCCGTGCCCAAGTGTTTAACGGCCATGCTTGGTGACACGTTCGGAATGACCCAGTTAGCAGACAAGGGTTCGCCGGCTGTACTACCCTCGGGTCCGCCGGCCTTAAGGTTGGCACCGGGAGTGAGAGAGACTTTAGTTTTTTGATGGTGGGGTTGGTGGTGCTGGACGCTTCGCCAGCTGGCTGGTGTTGGCCGAAGACTGGCCCTGACCTGGCTTATTATGGCCGCGTCCTCTCTGACCTGAAAACCTACTCTGTCTATGCCTGTACTGACCTTGGGGGGAGTGGGAGGACTTAGGCGGAAGAAAGGGCTTAGATCCCCCCGGCTGAGCTTTAGCGGTTGGCCTGGGTTTGGGGAAGTTAAAGGCAGGTTTCTTAGAAGGGGTGGGACTGTGTTTAAAGGCCTGCGCCATATTAAACACCGTTCGCCACACTTCAGGGGACATTAAAGAGGGAGTAAGCACTGGTGACATGACCACCTGATTCGCAATGCGATCAGGCAGTTTGCGAACTGAAGACATTCTGAGATCTTGTCTTGCTCGTACCGCCTCAAGCAAGGCGGTGCGTATGTCACCCAGAGATTGGATTGACGACTGGAGAAGCAGTCGCCGGGATAATTCAACCGATCTTCTGGCATCCGCGTCTGCGATTGCCTGAGTGGACCGAAGTAAAGACTTAGCTACCTGTTGAGACACTATGTATTGAGAGAACAGGCGAAAAGCTTTCCCCCTTAGTCTAAATTCTCGGTCTAGGTGAGTTGGGGTAGGGGTAGTGAAAGGGTCTTTTAGCTCGCAAAGATTAATTTTAGGGGCAGCTAGGAAAGAAAACAAAGCTGACGGGACTCCGCCGGCAGAACATACCGGCATGGAGAACCACGAATGAGTATCTTGAGGGATCTGGTGGGAAGATTTGGAAGTAAATGTGGTTGCAAAGTTTTGAGCCTCTGTCTCCCAATCTACCCAAGGTCCTGGACCCAACTGCCCCACCTTCAAGACTGGATTAGCTGCTTCGTCTGTGACGGTTTGTAAATCAAGTTCAGGAGTGAGAGCTGACAGAGTCTTAATGTCATTAAACCCATCCAGCTTAGACCAGTCTGAAAACAATTTTGAAGCTGAGGCAGGGGGTAAAGCTGGCTTAGTAGCATACACAAAATATTCTTGGTGATAATAACTAGGTATAGCCTTTATATTAACGTCTAGTACATTTCCCAAAATATCCAAGGCCCTTAATTTCTTTGATTTATTGCCCTGGATGACCCACTCACGCGGTACTGGGAGTTCCCCTGACAAGGTAGGTTGGGCGAGCTCTGGTTTAGTGGGGGTCAAAAGGACCCATGACTCGTCTGGTCCATAAAGCAAGGGCATAGCTACCTTTCTGAGAGGCGCCTTGTCTAGAGGGGGTGGATTGACATCCGTTATAACCCTTACATTCGAAGTGGTCAATGCCGCCGTAGCAGGCCTAGTAACCACTGATGGTGACAGAGTGGGAGGGTTAGGGATCTTAGATAAAGCAATAGAAGTCATCAGAGGCCGTACCGTAGAACTTGTCGTGGGAGCCCCCAAGTCCACTGTGGGAGTTTCCTGTTGTTGGCCAAAAAATTTAGATAAAGCATGACTAAATAGCCCATCAATTTCCTGCGCAGTGACAAATTGAGTTGATGATGAACTTACTGGTGAATCATTAATATCCTGCGCGGCGTCTAAGCCTGAACCTGACTCTTGCCCTTCCATCTCCGAAATTATTGAAACCTCGTCTTTCTCCTCCTGATTCTCCTGAGAAGATCCCGCCGAAGCTGGGGTACCTTGCTGCCAAGATAAGTCAGGAATAGAGGATGGGATCGCCGCGTCCCTGTGGACGTCAGCTACTGTGTGACTAGTTTGAGTCGGAAGTGGGTGGTCAGACCCTGGCCGAGAAAATCGCCAAACACCGAGGCCCTGGCCTACACTCTCTTGGGAGTCTGAAACACTCTCAATCACTGATCCCCCTGAACTCTCCAATTCCAGGGTTAAAATATTAATGGGTAAATCCTCTTTAGGGACAGGCACCGTACTGGACCCTTGAGACCTAACACAAACTCTGTCTGGGGTAGAGGTACGATGAGAAGCACTAGAAGCTGGCGAATGTAGGGAGGTCTTTCGTTTATGGGAATCCTTTTTGGAAGATTTATGGCTACGGTGTGACCGTGAACTACTCTTTGATTTGGAGGATTCATCGCCGTGACCACTGGTGGAACTTTCCGTCTTACTCTTCTTACTCGATGGTGAAGAGGCAAGACTAGATGACTGGCGTCTGAGAGGTGACCTAGACCGAGATCTCGCCCGAGACGAGGAGGCGGACGCCGGGGGTGTAGGCTCTCTTGGACGTTTCGGAGTAGCAGCAGAAGACACAGAACCCTGACCAGTCTCCGCCGGCTTATGACTAGTGACTCGAGAGGAACGTTTAGGGGGAGGGTGTTCAAAAAGCAGTCTATCCCAAAGAGGGACGTTGTCACATTGAAGTGACTTATGAGCTACAATCGTAGTGTATGCTGACATCTGTTGCCTAACTTCTCTTAACGCGACCGCTGCGGTCTTATCATTGTCGCATAGGACCTTGACAGCTAATTGGGAGCAAAAGGAACAATTACGCATAACCCACAGACCCCTTGAACGGTCTAGACATTTAACACACTTTATGCAAAGAGTATGCGCAAAAATAGGGATACCGGCACAGGTAGGGGTAGTGCATAAAGCAAAGACTGGGGCCCAGGTAGCCATGACAGAGACTGGTGGGGAAAACTACTGCCGGGTCTGTATTGGTCCGCCGGAGCCCAGCTCTGGAAAAAAAGAAAATTTCAAGGAATTAATGCTCATAAGGTTAACCCAACATGTTCGCACACAAGTGTTAATAACCCACCGGGTAACGAGATGTAATGACACAACGATCACAGCTCGCTACGCGGCGGGGCTCAGAATATCTAAACATATCTTTTTAAGAAAGTGAAGAATACCCTCTGACATAATATAACGGTCCAGCATGGCGTTTATAGTCTTTCTGGTGGTGACTGTCTCAAGATTCAATTTTGGAACAAAAACAACCCCCCATAAAGACGCCGGCCCTTGAAATATTTTAGTAGAATAACACAGGGCAGGCTGATACGAGATCTGATTTCTAACGAATTGTCACAAAAAGATCGCCGTAAGTATGAAGGCGGCGATTTGCCTGTTGACAAACGTATCACTTAATTAAGTGGTTAAATCGAAATTGAATTGTAAATTCCTTATTTCCTCCACCCAGGAGCACCCGCCGGGTGTAAAAACGATGTTAACCCTAATTGAACCTTCAATCGCCGTAAGTGTAAAGGCGGCGATACATAAAGTATCACTTAAAATGGATCGGTTAACTAACTGAATGACTTAGTTGTTCATCCCACCCTACCAAAGGTACACCCGCCGGGTGAGATGTCAAAACGTTAACCCCATAAGTTCCTGTCCCCACTTCTTTGTAAAAGATCGCCGGGGAGGAAAGCCCTTAACAACAGCTAGGTTTTTCCTGTGGTTTGTAAAACCGGGTAGAAAAACTTCATAACATATGTTCGCATGAACAATGTTTTTTAGATGGGTACAGCCATTCCGCCGGGAATCAAAGGGAGCCTGAAAACAGGCACCAACACAGAGACGCAGTCCTGGAGAGCCACAGACACCTCATCGCCGGGGACACAAGCCTGTGTTGAAACCACGTGTGGCCCAACACGGCTCTCGGCCGGGTTTTTTTCATGGTGAAACCGAGAAAAAACCCGCCGGAAGGAAACCCACCCCGTTCAGACACCATCTGAACGAACAACGGACACGAAGGAAAGCCACGCACGACTAGCCTAAGTCCACACAATAATCCGTGGAATTAGCCAATACACAACTAAACCAGGAAACAAACATAGTCCGAGGAATTAGCCAATACACAACTAAAACCCGGATACACATGACACAGTAGGGCATATTTATAAAATAAACAATAACACTTGTACATGTGGCAAAGCTACGAGCGGCTGGCTAGGCCTAAGTAGACGGCATAAGAAATGTTGAAATATACACAAAAACACTGGAAATATAACAACAGGAACCACCGCCAACACACCACTGTAGCAAATACTTCCGGCAAAGGGAAGACTGACTCGGGACCCAGAAAAAACTTCACTAAGTGAAGAAAAATACGCTGGGAACGTCAGTAAGCAAAGCTTACCTCATCAGAAAGATGAAAGGCAGCAATAAATAACGCGTAATGAAAGCCGCCTGCATCACAAGCTAACTCAACTGTGAAACGATCACAAGTCCACAACAGGACCACGAGGGTACATCCGAAATAGATGCCCCAAACACACGACCCAAATTACACTGCACTGCGGGCAACCAGCCCAGGACACTCCTGCTACGCATATCCTAACCTTACTCGATACATCCCAGAGTAAACAAATGAGAAAAAACTCACTAGGGACGCAGCAAATGCGGAACCAGCGGAGCGTGGGGAGACACGTCCGGGCAGGCTGAACGCAGAGCAGAGAAGGAAGAATGACGCCTGAATCAGCGTCTGGTCAAAGATCCACACAAGTACATCCACGATATGATGGAAAGCTTATTAGATAGTTATTCTTATTTTCTTTTTGTTTTTATTTTTTACGAAGTTTTTTCGTAGTGAGAACCCAATTCATAATGACTGAAGCCATGAGTGAGGTCGCGTGCGCTCATGATGAATGCTCCTCAGTTTTTAAATGCTCTGCGCGGTAGATTCAAACTACGGCGGATTAGTGTTTGAAGAGGATGCCTTATGTAATAGGCATGTTCGTCAATGATGGAGGGGCCACTAATAAATAATAGGTTGAGGATAAATCCTACACAAATGTGGTTAAGAATCTCCGTGAATTACTGGCAACAAAGGTGAAACATGAACATAGTATTAATCGCCAGTACTAATAACAATCGGATGCATAACGATGGAGTGAGGAAGTACATGAACGAAGGTGGTGCTGGTTGGGGGGAGGGGCGTCGACTGACTGGGGACAGAGGTGCATGGGGGCGGTTCGTTCGTGGCCACCCCTTCGGGGATCACGGCGTCAGGCAATAGATAGATAGATAGACTAATAACAATCGATATGAGTCGAGTGTCTTAAGTGCCGGATTAACAACAAAGAAACAATATCTCAAGTTGAGAGACCTAGGGAGTATTGAAACAAATAATTGCCCAGAATGACTAGGCGAGTCACACGGCTGAGGTTCGTATTACCGGACAGTCTTGGTGGACTCCAAAACAGGGGGAGGGGCATAGGTTTACTGAGGTGTCTTCAGATCGCCGTCGTACCTACACAATGAAAATATTATAGTCTGCATGCATGGTTGGTACCTTAATTAAATACATACTTAGTCGGTACATACAAATGTTAAGGAATAAAGTCATGTGGGTTGTATACGAGAAGGCTGTGATTGGAGAGACGTATACATATGTGGAGTTATGTGAAAGGGAGACAACGAAGTTGATGTGGTGATCCTTATAGCTATCCTGGCCTGTGATGCCGGTCCTTTCGTTCTGTGGCATTTTAATAATAATCGAGGGAGACCTGTAGTATGCTCCCACGTCTTAAACCCCCGAGTGGTTGGTGCGTGTGATAGTGAAGATATACGAGGACTTACGAACGGCAGTGAGGGTGAAAGGTGTACTGAGTGAGGAGTTTACAGTTCACATCGGAGTCCACCAGGGCTCTGTGTTAAGCCCTCTCCTCTTTGTTATGGTTCTGGACACACTATCTGGTGATTACAGAGTTGGGCTCCCCTGGGAACTGCTATACGCAGATGACCTAGTACTTATCGCAGATAGTGTGCGGGATGCCAAAGCCAAGTTCAGAAGATGGAGAGAGGGCATGGCAAGTAAAGGGTTAACGCCTTCTGTACCGATGCAGTCTTTCATAAATATTCTACCTATATTTAAACAATTTTGTGCAGTTTGAAAAGAATGTGTGGTAGTAAAAAGGGTTAAGTCCTATAGTTCGAAACCTGTTAACTGTTGGAGGCCCTTTTTAAACTGAATAAAATCGTCTAAAAGTAGCCAAAATTAAATTAAAAAGATGTCACCGGTACAGAAGGGGTTAAGAGTTAATATATATATAACCAAGGTTTTACACAGTGGATTAGGACTAGGAAAGGTAGAAAAAAGATGGGGCATATCCATGGGCAGTACAGGTATGCAGAAAAGATGGGGCATATCCATGGGCAGTACAGGTATGCAGAAAAGATGGGGCATATCCATGGGCAGTACAGGTATGCAGAAAAGATGGGGCATATCCATGGGCAGTACAGGTATGCAGAAAAGATGGGGCATATCCATGGGCAGTACAGGTATGCAGAAAAGATGGGGCATATCCATGGGCAGTACAGGTATGCAGAAAAGATGGGGCATATCCATGGGCAGTACAGGTATGCAGAAAAGATGGGGCATATCCATGGGCAGTACAGGTATGCAGAAAAGGGGTGGGTGTGAAGTCGATACAATGTAGCGTCTGCCGCAGCTGAGTACATCACGGGAAGAAGTGCTAGAATATAGGGACCTTTACCAAGGAAGAATTCTGAAGTTGAGAAATTTGTATGCGTAGTATGCAAAGGTGAGCTTGTATTCAATGACCGACTCGAGAGTGTTAACTTTGGCAATGAGGCACTGGAGATGGTGGACAAGATTTGCTACTTGGGTGATACCATCTCTGCCGGCGGTGGGGCTGAGGCCGCCACTCTTACCAGAATAAGATGCGGCTGGGGAAAGTTTAGAGAACCTTTGCCACTACTCACCATGAGAAGAGTCCCTCTCCCCTTGAAGGGAAAGATGTAAGCTTCTTGCGTTAGAAGCGCAATGAAATATGCTTAAAAGGGGTTAAAGGGGGGGTTAGCTTTAACCCTCGGGGCCCGGGCAGGTTTTCCTAAGGACGGAGGTCGTATCCGGGCGATCTGGCCGAAAAACGTCTAGGCCTTGGCTACCGTATTTTTGTTTATTTTAACTGCTAGCAATTTCCCATGCATCTATAAATGTAGTGCGGGTTTCAATCTGTAGACTGGCGTTGAGTAGAGCTCTGTAAGTCAACTGGTTCAGTTGTGATGACGATTTCAGTGGAGCGAATTTTTCCGCTATGTTGACAATATCGGAGCTTTTCAGACACTAATTTCGTCTGACGTCACAACAATAACATTGATCTGACGTCTCCTTATTGTTTTCGGAGGTGCGGTGACGCAACGATCGGCTTCGTTTACATGCGTCGGACGCACGGCCAAGCTGAATAGGCTTTCAAGCTTACAGATTTTAACAGGACACCCGGGCTCCTGCCCATCTGCCGCGGTGTCCTTTTAACATGCTGCCCGGGCTGGAAGGGTTAAACGGGAGGGGGGGGGTTGCTTGAAGGTGTAAGGGTGGGTGGGGGTAACTTGAAGGGGGGTCTTGGGTATCTCTTATAGCTAACCTAGAACCCTCTTTTCTTTTTTCCCCCTACAGGTTCAGGATATTAAGAGACGCTGTATCAAGGCTAAGGAAGAACTGTCCGAGAATCTGCACGTCCGACTCAAGTAAGTGAGAGTGTGTGTGTACTTACACTAGTTGTATTTGCGGGAGTGAGCATGCTCGTTAATTCCCGCCTCCTAAGATATGTTTGTCATACCGTGCTTTGAAACTATGCACTGATGGTGCAGACACTACTTTGGCTGGCAATTTGTTCCACCCACTAATCGAGTTGGTAGGAAATCTTTTACTTTTCAGATCAGATTTACTATTAGGCACTTTCAGTTTGTAGCTGTGACCTCTTGTTCTTTCACCTCCATCCCTCTCTATGAAGTTTTCTTGGTCGATTTTGTCAATACCTCTAACACATTTGTATATCTGAATTTGCTGTCCTCGTTTCCTTCTCTGTTCCAGTGTAGGTAGATTCAATCTCTCGAGCCTCTCTTGGTACTCCAAATTTTCCAAACCTGGGATCATCGTCGTAGCTGCTCTCTGTACCCTCTCAATTTTGTGGATATGTTTCTTCATGTGAGGGGACCACACTACAGATGCATATTCCATCCTGGGTCTTATTATTGCCGTTATTATTTGTTTCATGGTGTTTACATTAAGATAATTGAAAGACATCCTGATATTTGCCAATAGTGCTAGTGATTCTCTCACTATCTTATTTACGTGGCTTTCCAGAGACATGTTATCCTTAAATTCTATCCCCAAGTCTTTTTCTTTTTCTGCTTTGGGAATCACTTCGTTTCCTAGTTTATAATCTTTTCTAGGTCTGTACTTGCTTTTACCCATTTCTAGAGTCTTACATTTCCCTGCATTGAACTCCATATTCCATTTGATGCTCCATTCATGGATCTTTTGCAAATCTGCTTGGAGTTCAAGGCAATCCTCCTGGGTTCTGATCGTTTTAAGCAGCTTAGCATCGTGTGTGTGTGTGTGTGTGTGTAAATTATAAAAATAATAATTGTATGTGTGTCCGTGTATTCTCCTATTTGTATGTGTGTGTGTGTGTACATACACATACATACAATTTTAAGACTGAGTGTTCCACACATAAGTGCAGTTTCAGTCTCTTGTCCTAATGGCGGCGTTCCATGCAACCCTGTTAAGGGCTGCTTCACTTGTCAAGTTCTTGGATTTGAGATCGGCGCGTATAGTCCGATCCCAGGTCTTCCTCGGTCCACCCCTTGGTGCAGCTCCCTCCACAATCACAGACCTGCATTTTTTCACCCAATTTTGTTCATCCATTCTCTCCACATGTCCATACCATGCCAGTCTACTTGTACGCATCACCTCGCTAATACTCTTATACCTAAACGTCTCCTCAGCTCAACATTTGTTATTCTATCCTGTAGCCTGGCCCCACACATCCATCCACACATCCATGTGTTTAAATGATAAAAATAATAATTGTATTTGTGTCCGTGTATTCTCCTATTTGTATGTGTGTGTGTGTGTGTTTAAATGATAAAAATAATAATTGTACTGTACTGTACTTATGATTAAATTATCGTATTTCGACGATTTCGGAAAATGAGCTGATGAATCTCGGCGCTCCAAATTAACTTGCATTGAAAGTATATTCGTCGTATAAGACCACCCATGGTTTTGGAGGGCTTATTTAAGGCTTGAAATGTGTCTTATACGCCGGTTTATACGGTAGTTATATATACAGTACTGTACTGTAGGGTCTCACATAAAACGAGTTTATGGTCGATAAACGAGGGCATTTTATGCGATTTCGTTTTATGTGAACACAGCATTTTGGTGGCGCAATATCGTCAATGTTCACTGGAAGCGAAAATTTTCGTACAAAGCGAACGATATTTCGTACGTTTTGTACGATATTTCGGCGCTCTATATGAAAACTCCTCGGATTTGCCCCACTTTGGCGGCGGACTCGTTTTATGTGATCACATTCGTTCTGATCGAAAATTAAATATTAATATTTTAGGTCGGTCGTTTTAATCGAGACTCGTTTTATGCGAACACTTTTTATGCGGGACCCTACTGTATGTACTGTATAAGGGAGATAGATGCATTAGATAAACAGACAGACAGACATTTAATGCATAAATAACATTCTTAATCATTGATATATACCTGGAATTCCACCATTAAGACAAGAGACTGAAACTGCATGTATGTGTGTAGCACTCAGTCTTAAAACTTTATGTATGTACAGTATGTATGTATGTATGTACAGTTGGTCAAAGTTCCAGCTGACCCACCCTCGCTCTGGGGCTCGCAGAATTAGCTGGCAATACTGGTGTAGTTGCCAATCAGTGGATATAATAACTTGAATATTTAAGCAAATCTACGAACTTTGGGTGAATGTTCGGGATCAAAAATAGCAATGTACACAAATTTATTTGAGTTAGGCTTACTTTCCCTTGTTTAGTATATGTTCTAACAATGATATAGCCGAAATCAGATCTACCAATCCCAATCTTTGTAAGACACACCTCCTTCCTACACCAGTATTGCCAGATAATTCTGCGAGCCCCAGAACGAGGGTGGGTCAGCTGGAACTTTGACCAACTGTACCTAGGCTCGGGCCGCGACCCGTGTATGATCCCGACTTTTCCGTGTTGTGGCCGATTTTGGAACTTTTGGGGTTAACGTGTCTGGAACTCTAAGCCAGAATCAATCTTTCCCTCTTCCTATGACTTAAATTGCTTCAAACTCCGTGTGTCCAGGCATTTTGGCTCGAATGTCCCTTGATTTTGGCCCTGTCACTCTTGCAACTCTGGGGGAGGCACTCGATACAGGCAGTTCTGCCTTTTGTCTCCCTCACTCACATAGAAAAATAAAAAATAAAACAATGAATCCGTGTATAAAAAACCTGTGTATATCGAGACCTGACTGTACAGTCGGTCTAATAAGTGATGTCTTGGCACCAAGTATGTTTTGATCAATAATTGGTATCGGCAATATCTAAGCTTCATTTCTTCATATCGAGTGAAATATACAAACATGTTCCAATACTTACCCACCCTATTCAACATCTGACAGACATTAATACAGCACAGAGCAAGCCAAACGTAATTACAACTGGGACATGACTTATTAGCGCGACCGTAACCACCCTATTCAACATCTGACAGACATTTATACAGCACAGAGCAAGCCAAACGTAATGATAGCTGGGACATGACTTATTAGCGCGACCGTAACCACCCTATTCAACATCTGACAGACATTTATACAGCACAGAGCAAGCCAAACGTAATGACAGCTGGGACATGACTTATTAGCGCGACCGTAACCACCCTATTCAACATCTGACAGACATTTATACAGCACAGAGCAAGCCAAACGTAATGATAGCTGGGACATGACTTGTTAGCGTGACCGTAACCACCCTATTCAACATCTGACAGACATTTATACAGCACAGAGTAAGCCAAACGTAATGATAGCTGGGACATGACTTGTTAGCGCGACCGTAACCACCCTATTCAACATCTGACAGACATTTATACAGCACAGAGCAAGCCAAACGTAATGATAGCTGGGACATGACTTATTAGCGCGACCGTACATATACATTATCATTATTACACACGTAAATATTTGCGTGATCGGTGCTTCTGAATGCTTGTGTGCTTGCTTGTGGAGTTAATCTTAGGGACAGGGTGTCGAGCGAGGAATTGACCACTTGTGAGTTTCAGGCTACAAGGAAGTTGGAGCTGTAGACATCGATAGTACTGTATATAGAAATGCAATAATACTGTAGGTTTCTGATGGCTAGAGAGTATGTCGAATTGGATTTTATGTATTTATAAATTAACTACAACCGTATTTTAGCCGGTAATTCTGCTAAATATCGATGTCTACAACTCCAACTTCCTTATAGAACGAAACTCGCAAGTGGTCAATTGAGAAGGCGTCTGGGCATTAGGAATGTCAGTGAAGTGATGCGCACGAGCCGACTTGGTTGGTTTGGACATGTGGAGAGAATGAATGATCAGAACTGGGTGAAGAAATGCCGGACTGTGAACATGAGGGGAGCTGCGCGTAGGGGCGGACCTAGAATGACGTGGGCTCGGGTACTGTACTCCGGTCCGATCTCAAAATAAAGAACTTGACAACAGAGGCAGCCCTTAACAGGGCCGCCTGGAAAGCCGCCATTTAGGACGTGAAACTGTAACCACATTCTCTGTGGACAGAACGGTCTTTAACCCTTCTGGTCCGGGGGCGCTATCCTAAGGACGTTGTTGAGACCCGGGCGATCTGGCCGAAATACGTCTACGCCTAGGCTACCGTATCTTTGTTATTTTAACTGCTAGAAAATTCCCACACATGTCTAAACGTACTGTGGTTTCCAATCTGTAGACTGGCGTTGAGTAGAGCTCTCTAAGTCAACTGGTTCAGTTGTGATGACGATTTCCGTGGAGCGTATTTTTCCGCGATTTTAGCAATGTGACACACTTTTGAAGACTGAATCTGTCTTTGCAGATCACACAACAACAAAGCTCCGACAACTGCTTGCTGCCATAGGTGCGTGCGTCGCCTCCGATAGGCTTTGTTTACATACGTCGGACGCGCGGCTTTCAAAACAAGCTGAATAGGCTTTCAAGCTTACGGACTATATAAGGACACCCGGGTTCCTGCCCATCTGCCGCGGTGTCCTTTTATAATGACAACCGGGCAGGAAGGGTTAAACTTGTACCGGTATGTATGTATGTATGTATGTTGCTTTTTGTGGGCGAACTTTACATGTGTTCTTCTCCTGTCACCTCTTTTTCCTTTCTTGTGTCTCTTGCTGATCCTCCCTGCACCTTGTGGTGAGAATAAGGGTTGGCTACTGACTGACTGACTAATTTTTTCTAATCTTTTATTTCATAGATTTTGTTTTAGTAAGCGTTGTTTCCACATAGCGATTTTGATAAGTTATATTGCCTTTATATTGTCTTTGTCCAAGTTTTGGTTTGTTTAGTTTGCAAGTTTTACATTTTAACCCTCTCACCACGGAAGGGCTCTTGAACGCCCATAAAAAAGCATATAACAGGTACCCGGAAGGCCTCTTGAACGCCCAGTGGTTGAAAGCCTGTGAGCTTCGTGTGCGAGGCGTCGGTCCGACGCATGTAAACAACAGCCGGCTGGACCGACGCCCCGCATCTCCAGCCACAAGAAGGAGAGCGTCGCTTGTTCGTGTGTGCCTGTATGTTGTTGTTAAGTATCGAAAAGTGGTGTAAAGTGGCTGTTTTGGCCATAAAGTTATCTCCAATGAAATCATCATCACAGCTCAACCAGTTGACTTAGAGAGCTCTACTTAATGCCATTCTACAGGTAAATAACACAGCTACGCTTGGGGATGCGCGGGAATGCGGGAAGCAGTCTGATTAACGAATATACGGTAGCCTAGCCTAGACGTTTTTTAGCCAAAACACCCGGGTTTCGAGGAATATATATATAATACATAGCCGGGGCTGGAGGGTTAATTTACAAAGAAATATTATTTTGCTTAACCCTTCCTACCCGGGCTGCCTTACAAAAGGACGGAGGTCGTATCCGGGCGATCTGGCCAAAAAACGTCTAGGCCTAGGCTACCGTATCTTTGTTTTTTTAACTGCTAGAAATTTCCCACTCATCCCTAAACGTAGTGCGGTTTCCAATCTGTAGACTGGCATTGAGTAGAGCTCTCTAAGTCAACTGGTTCAGTTGTGATGACGATTTCCGTGGATCAAATTTTTCCGCGTTGTTGACAATATCACAGCTTTTCAAACACTAATATCGTCATATCATACAACAACAACATTGATCCGACGTCTCCTTCTCGTTTTAAGGAGGTGCGGTGACGCAATGAACGGCTTTGTTTACATGCGTCGGACGTACGCCGTTCAGACCAAGCTGAATAGGCTTTCAAGCTTACTGTCTGTTAAAAGGACACCCGGGTACCGGCCCATCTGCCGCGGTGTCCTTTTAAAAGGACACCCGGGCTGGAAGGGTTAAACGTTGTTTCCACATAGCGATTTTGATATGTTGTTTTGTCTTTTTACTGTGCTCGTCAGAGTTTTGGTTTGTTTATTTTGCAAGTTTTACATTTTAACTCCTGTCCATCGGTGCCCATCATATGACGGGCTAGAGAACAATGGACAATCTGGCGGTACCCGTCATATGACGGGCGGCATTTTGAGCACATTATTGGCTCTGAGAGAGAGTCCACGCGTTGGGAGGACGATAGGCGGGCTCTGACCGTTCGGCACCACCGTTAGGCCGCAACTGGTTGGTCCGCCACGGTCCTACGCACCTCCGGCCTCACGAGACCAGGACAAAACTGGGGAAGTTACCTTATTTTAGGAGTTTTCACCTCCGGTTGCGCGATCGCTACAGGATAGCCCGTGGTCGTACAAGGATGATTTAGGTGTCATTGGAAAGCTCTATTATCGCCCTTTCACGGATACATAATTATATTACGCTCTGGCTCTTGTTTATGCATGTAAAGAGCATGGAATGAAGCTCGTTTTCCGTAAATATTCCCGCTTGGCAGGTAGTTGATGTTACAAATGTCCCCGATTTTTGGGTGTTAATAGCGATTTTGATAAGTTATATTGTCTTTGTCCAAGTTTTGGTTTGTTTAGTTTGCAAGTTTTACATTTTAATCTTCTTCTTGTTCAGATGGATCATGTACATCGAGAAGAAGATCTGGGAGCTTCACGGTCGGCTCCACATGCACCAGGAAAACGTGAGGCGACTGTGCAGTGTACTACAGGTGGTGGAGCAGATACACCGAGCCCCTTCACTCTATATGGCGGCCGTACAGGAGGTGGCGCGCAGATCCAACTTCTCTCAACACTTTATGGCGGTAAGATCAATAATCGCCTACTTAAAGCGAATAGACTATAGGACCATACGGCTGGGAAAGTGTAGATAGCAGAGAAGGGGTGTTGTAGATAGAGGAAGCTGTTGGAATGGCTTTGTTGCGTGCGTTTTTATTAGTCTGTGTACGTCGTCGAGGTCAGGTCAGATCAGGTGAAGGTATTGAGGGATAAGCCTTTACAACGGCACCTCGTATCTATATTCTACTTTTCCTATTTTTCTGAAGAGTGTAGAGAGGGGAGAAGGGGTGCTGGAGAGAGAGAGGAAGCTGTTGGAGTGGCTTTGTTATGTGTCCCTCGACTGGGTGCGAGCATGTGAAACACGCTAGGACGTACTACCACACCCACTAAATGTCCGCCTTGGCTGGGATCGAACCAAGGTCAAGCAGATTCTAAACTCGACCGCCACAGCTCTACCATGTCTCCTAATCCTGCCACGGACATTAGTTCCAGGGCAGTAGTTCCCTTCCCCATTTCCCTATACCCACTCTAAACCACTTTTCGGACACTTGATCCTCAGTGGTTTAGACGACAAGCAGCCTAGAGGGGTCACTAGACCTGTTGTTGCTTTATTTCCTTTGTACTCGTTTGTACTCTGCATTCTATTATAGACAAGTTCTTATAAGTAACAACATATTTCGCTCAAAAATGTCCACTATTATTACTACTAAAACTACAATATTTTTCTCCAGTGGGCTACTACTACTACTACAGTACTACTACTACTTTTTTTTTTTTTTTTTTTTTTTTTTTTTTTTTTTTTTTTTTTTTTTTTTAAATCACTCAGGCTGTGCATCCCCTCTTTGGACCCTAAACCAGGTCAGAACAGTCATCAAAGCGTCCGACTTGGTAGTCATTCAGCTACTTACTATTCCGGGGTCAGCACTCAGACTCATCATCGTGGATTACTACTACTACATTGGTTTTTATTTACTACTACTACTACTACTACTACTACTACTACTACTACTTTTTTTTTTTTAAACCACTCAGCCTGTGCATCCCCTCTTTGGACCCTAAACCAGGTCAGAACAGTCATCAAAGCGTCCGACTTGGTAGTCATTCAGCTACTTACTATTCCGGGGTCAGCACTCAGACTCATCATCGTGGATTACTACTACTACATTGGTTTTTATTTAATATTGTTCATACATTTTATTTTACAAGCATCAGATATTACTATTCAACACCATGCAACTTCAATCCAGTCTCCTTCCTATGCGACCCTCTGCCACTGCTGCCTCGTAGTCCACTTCTGCCACCGTCGCTGGTTGTGGTGCAGACAGTCTTGTTCCCCGCAGGCATAGTAGTGCTGATCTGAGCAACGAGAAAGATAGACGGCACCTCATCCAGGCTACAACGTGGCTCCTGGGCTGTTTCTTCTTCTCTGCGATGATCTCTGCAAGCCTTGAATAGAAGCACTGGGCCCTAGGTCCCATCCCTCCAGATGTGGTGAAGACTAGTGGGGTAAAGCTGCCATGTTCGATATTTAATATCCTTTCCCCATATGCCCTGACCTTCTCTTGTTCATTCCTCTTGTGTGCAGCCTCCAGAGACAGCCCGCTGTAGCTATGGGCCATTGGGTCGAATATTCTTACGTCAAAGAATGCTCGCTGTGCTCTTGTCCAAAAACTTCTTGCACTAACGTCCACTCGTGCTTCGTTGGATGTGTTGGCCGTCCTGTGCTGCAAGATCTCTCCCTCCAAGGGAATGAGTGATGGTTCGCGCACCACATCTCGACACACCTCCCTGAGCATGTTCGCCGTTACATCTCTTGCTTCATCGTGCCTGATGCTGATGAATCCTCCCTTCTTACATATCATGCTGTGGTCTGCATCGTTGTTGATTCCACAAACGCATCGATCGGGCAGTCCTTCAATCGGCCAATCATACCTCAGTGCAATAGCATAATTAAATTCTTGTTTGTTTGGATTGAAGCCTTTTGCCTTGATTGGTAGTGTTGTCAGCCAATTTGAAGCACCCGTTTCTTGTGCTATTTGTACTTTTCTTGTTAGTCTCGGGGAAAGTTGTCGCATCAATTGTGCCAGGTCATTTTTCTGTGAGTTTTGCCTCTCTGACGTGATGGTCTTTCTGATGTTGTAGATGTCCGCCTGGTCCACTTCGCCGTCAGGATCTTGCGCTACGATGCGTTCAGTGAGAGATTCTGTTATCTTTACGGAGTTCTCGTGTTCCGTTGTCGCCCTCCTCACCGGATTGATGATTCCAAGCCCTCCTAACCTAGGAGGAAGTGCGAGCAACTCCCTCTCTGTAGCATTTGGGGTGTGGGACTTCATCCAAGCTGGGATGAGTTTGTCTCTGATGGCATCTTCTAGCGGTTGAAGTTGTGGACCCACGTTTGGAATGGTACGCATCAAGTAGGTCCAGCGGTGTTTGACCCCATATGTGAATGCCGAATATGCAGCCTGTGGTTCCGTCTTTGCAATTTTGGCTAGTATTTCTATTTCGTTTACCCACTCTCTGACCTTCTCTTCCATGTATTGCTTCTTGAACTCTTCTGTGCCAATCACTGCCCCTAGATGACGCTGTCCGTCCTTTGTTACGACCACTTCACTACCGTTGAAAGCTTCTAAGGCATTTTCGTAATGTTCTGCTTTTACTATCAGTATAGACTTACTAGCATTTGGAAAGTATCCTATTTCTGGTCCCACTACTACTACTACTGGTACTACTACTACTACTACTACTACTACTACTACTACTACTACTACTACTACTACTACTACTTTTTGTATTTTTTTGTAACCACTCAGTCTGTGCATCCCCTCTTTGGACCCTAGACTAGGTCAGAATAGTCATCAAAGCGCCTGACTTCGTTGTCATTCAGCTACTTCCTATTCCGGGGTAAGCACTCAGACTCATCATCGTGGATTACTACTACTACATTGATTTTTATTTAATATTTTTCATACATTTCATGTTACTACTACTACCATCACCACCTCCACCATCACCACCACCACTACCTTATATTTAATCTATCTATCTATCTATATGCTCAGGCCCAATCCCCATTTTGGGGGTAGCCGACTCAAGACAGAGCAAGAACAGGGAAAACACAAAAACAACATAAAACAAAAAATAAACACAGATAAAAAACACAAACTCTCACACATCCAGGTCACCCAGGAGAAGACCCAGAGACCAGGGTTACCAAGGTCGCTCCAGCACTCCCCCGGCCCCTGACCACCAGGAGAGGTTCCGATCTCGGCAGGCAGACATGCAGCGGAGCCAAAGCGACAAGCCCTCCCACCACACTTCCAGGCACACCCTTCATATTAATCGTCTCCCCGGGCCATTATATTAAATATTAAATAAAATATATATATTAAATATTAAATATTATATTTAATATTGTACACATACTAAATTTCACAAGCATCAGATACTACTATTCCACACCATGCAACTTCAATCCAGTCTCCTTCCTATGCGACCCTCTGCCACTGCTGCCTCGTAGTCTACTTCTGCCACCGTCACTGGTTGTGGTGCAGACCTTCTTGTTCCCCGCAGGCATAGTAGTGCTGATCTGAGCAATGAGAAAGATAGACGGCATCTCATCCAGGCTACGACGTGGCTCCTAGGCTGTTGCTTCTTCTCTGCGATGATCTCTGCTAGCCTTGAATAGAAGCACTGGGCCCTGGGTCCCATCCCTCCTGATGTGGTGAAGACTAGTGGGGTAAAGCTGCCATGTTCGACTTGTAAGATCCTACAACTACTACTACTACTACTACTACTATCACTACTATTATTTTTTTTTTCTCCAGTGGGCTAACAGGTTGAGCGGTGAGAGCGGGGAAGTATGGCGACGAGAGGTGGAATCCCGTAGAGACTTCCTTCAGGCGTTCAACCAACACTTCCTATGGGCCCTGTTCCCGGGACTGGAAGACTTCCCGCCGGACTTTGCCACGAGACCCCCGCCTGCGTTCGATATCACCCTGCCCAAGGTATTTATTCCATCTTTCCTTCATCCTATGACTTAAACTGGTCTAACCCCTTTCTGTACCGGCAACGTCCTTTTAGGGCTTCTGCCCAATAGGCTGTTGACAAATAGTTTTATTATTATTATTATAATATTCCTTTTAACTTTATTCTAGTTACTATTAGATGAAGGCAAAGGATAGAAGAAAGCTGGATGTGATGGAGATGAGCTGCTTGAGGAGTACTTTATGTGTGGAGTTACTCGTAGAGACAGATTAAGGAATGAAGAGATACGTAGGAGAGTGGGGCAGCAGGAACCCTTGTCAGCCAGAGTGGACAGAAGGGTGCTGAGCTGGTATGGTCATGTTGCAATTGACCACTAGTAGTGGAGCAGATAAATGCAAAAATACCCAAAAATAGTTCACTTAACCCTTCCTTCCCGGAAGGGCTCTTGAACGCCCATAAAAAAGCATACCCGAGCTTCCCGGAAGGGCTCTTGAACGCCCAGTGGTTGAAAGCCTGTGAGCTTGGTGTGCGAGGCGTCGGTCCGACGCATGTAAACAACAGCCGGCTGGACCGACGCCCCGCATCTCCGGCCACAAGAAAGAGTGCGTCGCTTGTTCGTGTGTGCCTGTATGTTGTTGTTAACCCTTATTTAGCGGGTGGTAAGGTATTTTACACTGTACCGCTCAGCGGGCATAATCCCGAAATATTCGCTCAATTTCACTCGCCCTAGCGCTGTTACTCTGGCTCCAATGCGAACGAAACGATCATTTTTGGAAAGAGCAACTCTTCGTCTCCCCATATAAGTCTATGAATGAATGTTATGAATGAGTGTGGAGGGTGGGAAGAGGTGAGGAAGAGGAGGTACTTTTTGGTCTATTTCCCGGGCGCGTTCGGATGCGTTCGCTTTGGCCTGACTTCGGCCTCTCGCGCGTCTACTATTCCTTCGGTAATCGGTCTTATTTTTCTCTTATTTCTCCTTATTTCTGTATTCTCTGTATTATCTCTCTCTCTCTCTCTCTCTCTCTTTCTTTCTCTCTCTCACTCCTGTCTGTCTGTCTCTCTCTCTCTCTGGCTCGCTCGCTTTCCCTCTCTCGCGTTCCCTTTCTCTCTTCCTCATCCGTATATGTAATTCTCATTATTATTTTCTCTAACTAATGCCTCTATTTCATTTATTTGCTTGTAATATTTCTGTATTATTATATCTTGTTCACTCTTTCTTCAGTTCAGTTTCTGTATTCTCTCTTTCTCTTCTCATCCGTATATGTAATTCTCATTATCATTTTCTCTAACTAATCCCTCTATTTCATTTATTTGCTTGTAATATTTCTGTATTATATCTTTTTCACTCTTTCTTCAGTTCAGTTTCTGCATTCTCTCTCTCTCTCTCTCTCTCTCTCTCTCTCTCTCTCTCTCGCTTGCTTTGCAGGTTTTTGTTTTTGTTTTATATATAATATTATTTCACAACACATTTCCAAATCACCCTATGGGGTAGTGTTGAAAACTCATTTTTTGTTTGTGGTGTTCCCAGGAGGTGTTATCCACATGTGATTGAGGTAGGCAAAAGGCAGTTATGTGATTGAGGTAGGGAAAAGGCAGAACTGCCTATAGCGAGTGTATGAATGGGATTGAGGTAGACAAAAGGCAGAACTGCCTATAGCGAGTGTATGAATGTGATTGAGGTAGACAAAAGGCAGAACTGCCTATAGCGAGTGTATGAATGTATGTATGAATGAATGACATGGATGTATGAGGTGGACCAAGAACCAGATGGATGGATGAAATTCGAAACTTTGATAAACGTATATATCACGGTATACGGTAGAAGTAATTCCTTACAATGTACCGTACATCGTGATATACGCCTATCAAATGATTGCAATCAATATACGGTATATATATATATATATATATATATATATATATATATATATATATATATATATATACAGTATATATATTATATATATATATATATATATATATATATATATATATATATATATATATATATATATATATATATATACTGTATATTGGTGTATATTGATTGCAATCATTTGATAGGCGTATATATCACGGTGTATATATATATACCGTATATTGATGGCAATCATTTGATAGGCGTATATATCACGATGTACGGTACATTGTAAGGAATTACTTCTACCGTATACCGTGATATATACGTCTATCAAAGTTTCGAATCTCATCCATCCATCTGGTTCTTGGTCCACCTCATACATCCATGTCATTCATTCATACATACATTCATACACTCGCTATAGACAGTTCTGCCTTTTGTCTACCTCAATCACATTCATACACTCGCTATAGGCAGTTCTGCCTTTTGTCTACCTCAATCCCATTCATACACTCGCTATAGGCAGTTCTGCCTTTTCCCTACCTCAATCTCATAACTGCCTTTTGCCTACCTTACCGTAAGAAATTTACTGAACGCCTGCAAATAATACGCTAAAAAATGCTTGCAATCAAAATTTCAAACAATTTGAAGGTCACATGCAATTATATATGTATAGGTAGACCCAGAGAGGAAGAGACAAGAGAGAGAGAGAGAGAGTGTCGTGATAATAACAATGTTACATATGTATCGTATATATGAAAAAATAATATATACGGTAGGCCTACATATGTTCCCCACAATCATATAATGCCAAGCACAAATATTCAATCTTTCGTTGTTTGTATTACCGTAAGAAATTTACTGATCACCTGCAAATAATACACTATAAAATGCTTGCAATCTCTCTATTTTCTCTAATCTCTCTCACGCCTCCTGTCTCTCTCTCTCTCTCTCTGGCTCGCTCGCTTTCCCTCTTCCTCATCCGTATATGTATTTCTCATTATTATTTTCTCTAACTAATCCGTCTATTTCATTTATTTGCTTGTAATATTTCTGTACTATTATATTTGTTTCACTCTCTTTCTTCAGTTCAGTTTCTGTATTATCTCTTTCTCTCTCTCTCTCTTCCTCATCCGTATATGTAATTCTCATTATTATTTTCTATAATCCCTTTCTTTATTTGCTTGTAAAAATGTCTGTATTATTATATCTTTTTCACTCTTTCTTCAGTTCAGTTTCTGCATTGTCTCTCTCTCTCTCTCTCTCTCTCTCTCTCTGTTTCGCTTGCTTTGCAGGAATGTTGTTTTTGTTTTATATATAATATATAATAATTTACTTATCATTACTTACTATATCGTATAAACAATAGTAGGTAGCCAACTTACCATAATACCGATACACCAAACCGATACGCATGCGGTTATGTTTATCACCTGTTTACTAAAGTGCCACCATTATCGATTTTCTTCGAGCCGAATGGAGCGGGAGGGTTACCAATTGAAGTTAAATCCGCTAGCATATATTGTTAGATGTAAGACATGATAAATACCACTAGAAATATGAATTGGCAAAATCCATATAATATCACTTCGAAATTGTTCTGAAATTTCAAAACAAAACCGCTAGTGTAAGTCATTGCTGCTAGATCGAAGTAAAGGTCTCTAGATCTAGCGGAAGTCGCTATACGTATTGGCAGTACTGCACACTGCCGACTGCGATATGTTGTTGACATTGTTGTTGATGTTCCAGTGGAGGGATGAACAAAATATTTTCCTTGTCCAATAATAGCTATTTCATAGTCCCACAGGACTTATTTTGATATATTTATCAAATTTACTGAACGCCTGCAAATGATATGCTATAAAATGCTTGCAATCAAACTCTCAAGCACTTTCAATGTCACATGCAATTATAAAAGTATATATAGGTAGACCCAGAGAGGATTAGACAGACAGAGAGAGAGTGTCGTGATAATATAACAATGTTACATGTGTATCATATATATGAAAAAATATATACGGTAGGCCTACATCTGTTCCCCACAATCATATAATGCCAAGCACAAATATTAAATTTTTCGTTGTTTGTATTACCGTAAGAAATTTACTGAACGCCTGCAAATAATACGCTATAAAATGCTTGCAATCAAACTCTCAAGCAATTTCAATGTCACATGCAATTATAGAAGTATATATAGGTAGACCCAGAGAGGAAGAGACAGACAGAGAGAGAGAGGTCAAGAACATCTGCTAGGTGTGATTTTTCCCTGGGAGGGAAGAGAAGATTAGTTAGGGGCGTGCCCTGGCCTACATCAGAGAAAGAGAGTACCAAGGAGTACAAAGGTGTAGAAACAAAGAGAGTGAGACAGAGAGAGAGAGAGTGTCGTGATAATATAACAATGTTACATATGTATCATATAATTTGATAAAATAATATATACGGTAGGCCTACATCATGTTCTGTTCCCCACAATCATATAATGCCAAACACAAATATTCAATCTTTCGTTGTTTGTTTACCGTAAGAAATTTACTGAACGCCTGCAAATAATACGCTATAAAATGCTTGCAATCAAACTTTCAAGCAATTACAAGGTAAGATGCAATTATAAAAAGGTATATTGTAGACCACAATCTTCGCCAAGCTTCGTTGTTGCTTATATTATCGTGAGAAATGTACCGTATACCCTGGTTATCGTGAGAAATTTACCGAACGCCTGCAAATAATACGCTATAAAATGCAAAGGAAATTTCTTGTAGAGTGCAATTTTGAGGACGTAATGTGCTCTGAGAGAGAGCGGAGCGCTGATTAGAGCATAATGTACCTCCTGACCGCTCGTCACAGCCGCCGTGGACCTACTACAGGGAATTATATAAGGAAATTACCGTAGTTTAGGGTTTTTGCACTCGTGTTGCACGATCGTTGAAAGACAATCAATGATCGTAGAAGGATGGTTCGGGTGTAATTGGAAAGCTCAATTTACGCCCTTTCAGGGATACATACTTGTATTACGCTCTGGGTCTTGTTTATGCATGAAAAAGAGCACGAAACAACCCCATTTAGGGTTAAAAAAAAAACCGCTGGGCGGCACAGTGAAATATACTCCACCACCCGCTCGTAAGGTGATAAAATGCTTGCAATCAAACTTTCAAGCAATTATAAAATATAAATTGTACTTACCAACACCCACACCAGTATATTCTTCGTCAGGAACGTCTCCAATTTGGTCAACGGTCTGTCCAACATCAACCTCAACATCAACCCCACGCAAATTATGCTTGGGGTGAAAGCCTATGATCGGGTTATTTTCGTCTTCCGAGTCATCCACACTACCAAAACTCTCACCCAGACCTTCGACGGTTTCATCCAACAGCTTATTAGAAAGTTCTGAAGAGTTCAGCATGATAATCTAGTTCCTGGGTGGTAATCCGGGTGTGGTTAGTAGGGTGGCGCGACGCACTAGGGATGGCGGCCACCGAATCGAACACGGGAAAATCTTGACCTTCCATTATGGTTGCTTGAGGGTCACTGAGTCACGGTCACGCAGTGGGGATGTGTGGGTGGGCCCTTGTAGTATACCGCCTGACCACCAGGTTTTGCTTTCCACCTAAATTAGGGTGGGAATACACCCACGGACTTAAATCCGACCCCGCCATTTAGTCCAATTATCTCGTATCGGACTTAAGTCCGACCCCGCTAATAAAGGGTTAAAAAAATGCCTCGCAGAGGTTCATCGGCGAAACATCGCTCACTTCCCCGATGCCGGCGATTGCGTCGCCGACATTGGCGACATCTTCGCCCAGTATAATTTGTCATCGGTTCTGTTTGTAACGGTCGAAATCGTGAAGGTCGCACGTATTCTTGCGAATTTGACAAAACGAAGGCATCGGCGATGAAAATCGTGACTTGTCCCACCAGTGGGAAAGGGGAATTAAACGTCGGCACCATGCGAACGTGTTTAGTGACATCAAACACCTTGCCGCCCCCTGGCACGTGCCGTGTCTCGCCAGTCCAGTTACCCGCCCCGTTATCACACTCGAGTTTCCTCCCCTCCAGTTTCAGCCTCGCCTGTTCTGTTTATTGTTTTGCTTGTTCTACTTGAAGTCTCGCCCGTTCTGTCTGTGTGTTTCCTGTTCTGTTTGTTGTTTTGCTTGTTCTATTTGAAGTCTCGCCTGTTCTGTCTGTTGTTTGGCTAACTCCAGTTGCATTCTGAGCAACTCTACCGGGTTGTCTGTGTTCTGTACCGATTGTGATTGTTGTGTGTCTGTCACAGTCTGCACCCCCTCTGCAACTAACCCATCCCTGGTGGCGAGAGTGCGTTATCAATATCCAACTTGTCTGCCACCAATTTAAGCTCCTACTTAGACAGCGTAGAGACATTTTCATAGGTGGGATCTGAGCGAAGGAACCCTTCTACGTCCTCATCGCTCATAAGAAACATCTTGGCCTGGTTTAATTGATCCGATTAAAGCAAAAACACAATCGAAGTCATGTACCAGAAACGAGAGATGAGTAGCAATACAGTACACCAACAAATCGTCTGAGTGTGATTCCAGTGAAAAACAAAAATACACAGGTTTAAAAAATGCTTAAGTTCGATTCCCGGTGAACAGTCGTGAACAAAAAGACAAGTCCCTAGCGTGGGTACAAGTTCGTTAGATCCTAAGCAAGGTCGCCTCTGTCTCTCTCTGCCTCCTCTCTGCTACTTCTGCTACTGCGGTTACAATATATATATATATATATATATATATATATATATATATATATATTGTTTGCAGCTATTGTTATAGCTGTATACACCATCAATTTGCTGAATATTTTTCTCAATCCAGTATTTTTGAAATTCATGCTGTGAAAATTAAATGCGAGGGTAGGATACATGTTATAAAATACCGGTACCTTTTTCTTTCTTCCACGTGAAATGAATAGATATAGATAAATATACAATGTTCACGTGTTCCAATATAGCTTATACGCGAAGAGTGTCCATGTATGGCCGAACCTGTTGTATACCAGGAACAAAAACAAATAAAATATAATACAATACAATATTATAAAATAAATGTTTCGCTCTGGGTTTTATTTACGGTACTTAGGAGAAGAAAAAAAAAAACTTTTTAGAGAGTCCTAAGCCGAACTGTTTGTTTTGGTCTCACCATATACTAAATTCCCCAGGCAGTTTGTTTCAAAATTGATTAATATAATAAGATGATGACGTGTAAATATTATTTATTTGAATTATAGGTTATTTGTTAACAAATTACGGACGTGCACTTCATTAAAACACATAATTGGAAGTAATGTAAGAACAATTATAACAAAAGCAATGTAACCTTGTGTCACCATTATAACTAATGGAGGTGATGGCTTGAGTGAAAACAAATGTGTTTGTAATGGTAGTAAATGAAGGAATATAAAGATGAAACAAATTCTACTTGTCAATTTATTATAAGTATTTGCGCCTGTAACGATCATAATAATACATTTGATAGCTTGTCCTGCATCATATAAGCTACTTCACTCGTGATTGATATAGATATAGAAATAATATTTCTATAATTTAATCACTGTTAACAAAATACAGTTTACATCCCAAAGGTCCTTCTGTATACAATCGTCGAAAAAGAGCCACAATTAACTGTCAAAATGCGTCATGAATCTCAAGGGGTAAATGGTGGTGCAAGGTAAACGAAAGAATATCCTCCTCCTGTCGGAGGCAATATTCAAACTCGAAATATTTTAGCTCTGTGTTCAACACTTAATACCTCTACCACACATTTGCACATATAAATAGGCAGTGATGGCATTTCTTCCCTTGTTTGTGTTTACTGTACGATATCTAGGTTATATATGTGTTCTATGTGATATTTTATAGCTCTTAACACCTTATTAGCGGGCTAGCGGTTTATTTATATGTACCGCGCCCAGCGGGGTGTTTTTAGCCAAATAGGGCTGTTTACGTGATCATTTTCATGCCTAAATAAGACCCAGAGCGTAAAACAAGTATCTATCCCTGAAAGGGCATAAACAGAGCTTTCCAATGACACCATAACGATCCTTTTATGACCGCTAGTTTTCTTGCAACAACCGCGCAACACGAGTGCAAAAATCATGTAATTCGGTACTTTCCCCATACAATTCAGTATGTAGCGAGTGAGAGAGGGAGGGAGGAGGTGGGATTCGTGTCAGTAGGTTCGCCGCGGTGGTCCGGAGCAGTCATACGCTCGCTACTCTCCTGCCACCACTTGTCTCTCTCTCTCAGCAACATTACGTGCTGAAATTGCCACACGACCTATGTCGCGCGCCGCCAGATAGTCCAGATTTATTATACTCGACTTATGTTGCGTGCCGACATATAGGGGTTAAAGTTCGGATATCGCTAATCACATTATTATAATTAAAATTACTAAGACATATATTTTAATGAATAAATATGGACTAATAAAGATAAGTTAAATGAATTCAAATTATAATGTGATAATCTAGAGTGATATCCAAATCTTAAGAGCAATAAGCTATCACAGGCAACACATAAATAACGCAGATATAATACCGTAAACACAAGCAAGATATGAAATGCCGTCGCTGCCTATTTTATATTATGAGTAATAAGTGAAGCAGGGCCTGGGATTGTCTCAGCCACGTGGGCCAAGTCAGTCATTATTCATATATTGCTTACTTTTTGGGTTTATCATTCTTTATTTCGCTTGTGTATACTGTTTGATATATATGTGATAAATGTGTTTAATGTGATATATCATGACTTAAGATTTGGATAACACTGTAGATTGTTAACCCGCTGAGACCCAGCGTCGCACGTGTTTGCGTCGGCAGTCTTTGATCACCAACTCCCAGCGACGCATCACGTGCGTCCGACATATAAAAAACACTTACGTGGCTCGTAAGGTAGGAAATGGCGGGAGAATAGGAGGGGGAGGTACCGTAGTGTGTGTGGGAGCCGGGCCAGTAGGTGTGAGCGGGCCAAGACAGCCGCGCGGCTGGTGGTGGTGGGCTTAGTGGGGATAGTTTACACCCCTAGTTCACCGCCACTTTGAACCTTCATTACTCCGGTCGTATGGGAGCTAGAGGCTTGAGATTTATGTGAGATACTCCTTAGGATGTATGCCGTACAATGCCATACTCAGTTTTTACCCTACTGCTCCCGTGCGGGTGGTCATGCGGGGGAGACAAATGACCCAAATGACCCAAATGACCGAAATGAGTTTTTTTTTTATTTTTGTCTTCATTTCTCACCATTCTCTTCCATTTTGGCTCAACAAATTTTGTTGAGGCCCCCCCCCCCAAAAAAAAAGTCAGAGGTGATTTTTTATTTTTTTTTTCATTTCTCATCCTTGTCTTCCATTTTAGCAAACACAAAAAATAAGTGAAAATGGCTTGGGACTGGGGTGAACAAAATATTATAACTAGCCGGGGCTCAACGGGTTAAGTAATCATTAACATTATTAAAACGTTTATAGTATAATTAATGAATATAGAATAATACAGATAATAATGCAGACATTATCAGTTCTGCGACTCTTCTGGGCCAATGAGCTACGGTATTGATAAGATTGGAAATCATGAACGTCGATACAAACACCAACTAGGAGCCAGTTGCATGGTTCGAGTGAAATGGAGAAGAGCTATATGTATAAGTTTGTATTCAATTAACCTGGGAACTGCGGGGAGACTCTTAAGAGTTCCCCCGGCGGACTGCGGGGAGACTCTTAAGAGCAGAGCTTTTGAACGCGTATCAAAACCGCGCGTTTATAGCCAGGCGGCTGAAAATTGGTGTGGGTATAGTACTACATGTCAACTCTCGACACCACCCCGCCAAACGCTCGCCCCGCACTCGTGCAAGCACCACCGCGCCAGTAACCACACACTAGTCATGGAGCCCACACGTCCCTCACGCTCGCTCCCTGATGACACAACCAGCCCTCCTTCTGGTGGTGTTAGCTGCCGTGGAAGGCAGAGGGTGGCTGCTAAAGACCCTACCTACCAGTACGACACGCCCTACAGCTCGGAGGACGAAACACCTGCACCCAAAGCACGAAAAACACGTGCAAGCACGAGAAAGGTACAGAGGTCATTGGTGTTTCGGGACACTGCCACCACGACCCAGGCCACTGCAACAACCACTACCACCACCACTGCCACCACTGCCACCCCTGCCACCGGTACCAGTGATGCAGGAGGCCGCCCTAGGGCTGCAGAACCTGCGGGGGCAGGAAAAATTAAAGGCACGGGCGTAGGGAAGAGAACCTGTACGCCAGCCACTGTGCCCCTACCACCACCACCACCAGCCGCCCCTGGCCCGGCTGCCCCTGCCGCCCCTGCCGCCCCTGCCGCCCCTGCTGCCCCTGCCGCCCCTGCCACCCCTGCCCAAGGAACAGGGAAAGGGAAGGGGAAGAGGAAAGGGAGATGGAAAGCGACTGCTGGCCCTGCTGGCCCTGGTGTCCCTGCCGGCCCTGCTGCCCCTGCTGCCCCTGCTGCCCCTGCTGCCCCTGCCACCCATGCCGCCCCTGCCCAAGGAACAGAGAGAAGGGCGACAGGCACCACCATCATCTTGCCATCAAGGCCACGCACCACTGCTGCCCCTGCCGCCGCCCCTGCCACCGCCTCTGCTGTCCCTGTCCATAAGACTCCCGCACGTGCAAAAGTGACCTGGAAAACTCTGACACCATCAAAGTATGCCGCCCTGCTGTTTGATGGTGATTCGCAGGACATTGGCAGCCCGGGTTTCGACGACGAAGCCCTAGCACGGGACCAAGGGTGGGGGGATTTGGGAGTGGACAGTGGGAGTGAGTCCGACGTCGGTGACGAGAATGAGGAAGGGCATCGTCTGTCAAGTGAAGAGGAGGGTGATGATGATGCAGTGCTGTATCGCGACCATGGAAGCGATATTTCAGACGATGAAGCAGACGCAGACGACATTCCGATCCCTGAGCTGCCTTCGTTCGATTGGTCTGACGGGGTCAATTTTGTACCTGACGTGCCCCAGTTCAATCCTGGGACGTCAGGAACAACTGACGACTGGCCCTGTGACTATCAACCGAACGAAAGCGACTTCTTCCTCTCTTTTTTCGATATGGAGGTAATGACGTACATCGATGCCCAAACAAACGCCTACTACAGGTGGGTGTTTGTCAGATTGGACGTCCTTTCTCCAAAAGCGAGAATACGAGTCTGGGTGGATACGACTGTGGAAGAATTTATGACGTTCTTTGCCTTGTTGTTCCTCATGCCTCTGATCAAGAAGCATGTGTTGCAACACTATTGGAAGCACGACCCTCTAATCGCCACCCCAACTTTCAATAAGTTCATGACTCGTGACAGATTTTTGTTGCTGCTAAGATTTATGCACTTTGCAGACAACGAAAATCCTAACAGGATTGACAGGATATGTAAGTTCGGGATGTGTTCACCATGTTGTTGGAGAGGTATAGGAAATACTTTTACCCCTTCCTCAATTTGGTGATTGATGAGTCGCTCGTGCTCTTCAAAGGACGTCTTGGTTTCAAGCAGTATATCCCCTTGAAAAGGCATAGGTTCGGAATCAAGCTCATCGTTTTGTGTGACTGCGAAACTGGAATAGTGCTTGACATGATCGTGTACACAGGCACTGACATTGACATACCGAAAGCCGCTGCCAATGACCCCATGGGCATGTCAGGTGCCATCGTCAGGAAAATGTTGGCACCTTACCTGGGCAAAGGCCACATCATCTACACTGACAACTGGTATACTTCTCCTGCTCTCTGCCAGTTTCTTCATGACAACCAAACGGAGTCATGTGGGACTGTCAGAAAGACAAGAAAGTTTATGCCAAAGTTCACAGGTGATGTCATTCCTCTCACAGATGCCTCCTCCAGTGACACACCTTCAGAAGACGACCTGGCCCAGGAACACCAGTGAAAAAGGATATGGCCCCAAACCAGAAGCTGAAATTCCGGGAGTTCGTTTACAACGTCTCATACCAACTCCTGGAGAAGTATGGCACCACCACTCACAGACGTACGGCATGGCGTGGGGATCACGTTCCTGACCGCATCCAGCTGGGTGTCGAAAGACACTACCCAATCAACACTGAGATGCTTGGCACTCGTCCCAGGCAGGCGCAGTGCACCGTCTGCAGCACCAGTGTCAGGAAACCCCATGTCACCAAAAGAGTCACCTCAATGTGTGCCGAGTGCAAAGTTCCACTCTGCCTGGGTGACTGCTTCAGGGACTACCACACCTTCAAGAATTATTGAGTGTCGCCCTGCCCTGCCCTGCCCTGGACTCGCCCCGTGCCCTGCCCTGGACTCGCCCCCTGCCCTGCCCTGTCCTGGACTCGCGCCCTACCTTACCTGACCTGACCTAATTGATCACGCTACCTCATAATGTAACATATATATTATATAATGTAAAAGTTCCAAAGATGTCCCTGTGATATAGCTTTTACATTATATAATTGTATGTTTCATTATTAATTTAAAAGTTTCAAAGATTTACATGTAATATGCCTTATTTTTTTAGTATATCAATATATATGTTTGTTATTAGCCAAAGTAATGTGTATATAATTATTTTCTTACCTCAAATGAATTGTACAAAAATAAATATGTTTCAATAAATCCTGTCAAACCTACTAAGATAATAAAAAAAAACAATAACAAAATAAAAAAACAAGGTCATGTCATTGTATTCTTACAATATGATATATTCTATGAATATTTCATATTGTTTGAATACAATGGCATGATCTTGTAAAAAAAAAAATTATCAAAAATGTTCTAGACAATATAAAACCTTCCCCATAACCCCCTCCTGGATTCGATCACACAACCCTACCACACTTTGAGTTTTCCAGTCCGCGACCTTACCAACCATGCCACAGGAGCTCATACCAAATATCACTCAAAACTTTGTGTCTACAATCAAAATGACAATATACAAAAAAAAATGAATTATCCCACCAATTTACGTTTGTAAATTGATGGGATTATCAATTATATCATGCCAAGGTTTATAAAAGTTTGTCTCTGTCAAGAATTAGTAATTATATAACTTTATTCTGTCAAAAATTGCCCAAACACTCAGCAAAATTGCCCCTCTCAGTGTGACTCCACTCATTTTCACACGGTCAATCGGTGACCCTTGCCGCTCCATTATGCCCCAGCTACACCAGCAACAGCAGCTCTGTCTGGGAACAAAATTTATATAAATACAATAATGGATAAAATACTCTTCACAAATACATTTGTATTGTATAATATTGTAAATAAAAATTAATAATAACTGTGTGGGTGTCGAAAATTGCTCAACCAGCTTTCTTATGTCTCGCCTACGCGCGTATATTGGATTATACATAGTCATGACTGTCATACAAATAATTGCAGTAGGTCTCGAATATACATTTATATTGCATATTACTTGGAAATAAATAAGTATACGTTTCTCTGGTGGCAATCTACCCTTTCGCAAGTATAAGGAGACACCAGTCTATATTTAGCCCCCTATCACAAAAGGCAATCTGCCTGTGTTTACTGACCACCGTCGCTGGTGGTCTATAATATAGTACTTTATTTACAGTCAATGGCCTACATGTTTCTGTGGTACTTCACATGTGTCTAAAATGCAATGTCTGCTTGCATAAAAATGCAATTCTGAAGTCCATTTATACGTACGACATACGCATGTCTCAGTTTTTCTCTCTCTCTCTCTCTCTCTCTTTCTCTCTCCATTCCTGACTCATGTTATTGTAAAACTCTTGGTGGCAACAAACACCAGACACCTGGTAGACATAAGGTTCAAAATCCCAAGACATCAATACGCCTCAGGCGCCTCCACAATTGTCACACAGCTGGCTATCTATCTAGAGATCTGCCTGCCTTCCTTCTCTCCACGACTCACTCACTCACTCACTAACTCCCTCCCTGCTAGCCTCCCTCCTACCCAGCCACCCACACCCACCCTTTCAGGCTTCCGTCTGCTAGAAACACATTCACAATTTGCGTAAATATTGCATCAATTGGGCTATATGCGGTATATTCCTTGTTATATGGGACGCCTACATATGTACACGTCTTTATTATAGCATGACAGTGCTCTAAATACAAGATTTACGTGATATTTATGCCGTAACACACCCTCTCCCCTTTCATTCCCAGCACAACTCACTCACACCTTGGTTCACGCATTGAAACTCATTGATAATGTGCGTAAATATCGCATGAATTGGTCTATATGCGGTATATATTTTGATATATGGCATGTATACATACGTACAAGTCTGTATTATAGCATGACAGTGCTCTACGTACAAGATATAAGTGATATGTATGGCGTAAGCCACACTCTCAGCTCATAAATTTCCGCCAAACCTCCAACACATCTTCATTCCCGCCTAAAAATTCTCTTATATTTCCCTTATATATTGCAATTTTTGGTCACTATGAGGCATATTCATTGTTATATGGGTGGCCTACACACGTATACATACTCTACATAGCCTAAAAGGGCTCAAAAAAGGAGATATACGTGATAATACGCGGTAACCCACCCCCTCCTCCCTCTCCTTCTATCCCCTGGGCGCGTGAAAATTCGGCAGGGAAATCTCGTCGCTCGATGACAATCTAGCCGCGCGGTGCCATTCGCTCCACATTTTTCAACTACGGACCGTTCCCCCACCCCCCCAGACATTTTTTGGGTCAAATATATATGGGCCGATGCACGCAAACATTCCCTACACGATGATGTACTTTTTATCGAAATTGGCAATAGGTCCCAAAATCATCATAGGTGCACACAGTCTTACCCTGTAGAAAACCCCCTGTGTGCCGCGGAGAGGTTAAGGAAGGAAATGTAATATTTAAAAGGTGTCATACTAGCTCAATTAATTATTTAAAAAATACCACAGATCCTTCCTTATCTGCACAAAATTGTGTAAATATAGCTGTAATAAAACAAAACACAACCCCAATACAGAAAGGGTTAATCTCGGTGTTTGCTGAGGCAGTTGAAAGACACCAAATATCCTCAAGTAAGAAAATCACATGCAAGTTTGTGTAATGTATTGTTACATTAATGTGTGTGGCCGTGTGTTTGAGTTGACTACTGTAGTTACGAAATATGAATAGATTATATTGTGAGCTACCGTTGTTAAGGGAAGGTGGATTGACAGGCGAATACTGACTTGAGAATACACACGTAACCATATATGTATAACTTTTATTATGCAATGAATTTAATATATATATAGGAACCTATTTTATGAGTGTTAATTATCTAATTCAATAATATATAAACTTTAACAGTGAAATACATGCTTACTCCAAACAGTAGGATATAGGGGTTAAGATAATTACAACTGAATTGAAATATAATAATGCAAAAGTAATGTAAAGTCTCAGTTGTAATTGACTTAAATCACATATATTGTTAATAAACTTTAATATTCGAATGGATGATCAAACTTTATATTGTTAGGTTTTAATAAAATGGCAAATATAAATACGAAGTATGTAACGATTTGATATTTAATTTTAGGATAATTTGGAAAACATTCATAAAAAATACAATGATTCGATGAGAGAGGGAGAAATAAAGAACGGCTTATAGACGTGAACAAGAAGGAAAGAAGTAGAGAGGGAAGGGAGTGCTTAGCTGAGAGAAGGTGGTATAGTGGGGATGGAGTGGGGGGACCTGGGGTGGGGGGGATAGCAATGTTACTAACACAATTCGGGGATCCCTGTTAGGCAGGTGTAGCAGGACTTATATCCACAATAGTACATGTATAACACTATTATTCCTGCATATTTATATTATCTATACTGTATGTAAATGTAACGTGACTAATTATCAACAAAATATCATTATAGACCATTCTATCCTTGATACGTCACTTGAGTACGTGAATTGTCTGCCCTATATGGCAGAACAATATTCTATATATCATACCTCATGCCAATTGAATAAACTAAAGTGTGAAGAAATATTGTGTTCTTATTGTGTGAATGTTGCCTTGGAATAAAGAGTTGGTGCAAGATACATAAAGCTAGACGCGACCCTGTCGAGCATATTCTATCTCAAGATATCTTATCATAAGATTGTTCTAGAGATTATACCCAGTCGAGTTGAAATACCAACACGACATTTCACATACGTCATCAGTGCTGTCACCTACTACATACAAGGGGAATGGGGGCTCTCCCTCATGCTTAAGGGAGCCCACCTCGCTTTGTGTTTCTTTCTCGCTCCCTCTCTTTGGCTTGTATCCATTCGGTCCCATTCAGCCTACTGTTTTAAGACGTTTACCCCCATCCAGGTGTCAATATTTTTCTGGCGAGCGGTAGCAAGCCAGCATATACTGTATATATTTTTGTTTTGACAGCAAGCTAAATTTGTAAATTTTTCGATAGAAACATTTCTCCGGCAAAGTCAGATTTCTCCATACAATGCTGGCTCGCTATCGCTTGCCAGGAAGAAATCGACACCTGGATGGGGATAAACGTCTTAAAACAGTTGGCTGAATGGGGCCGAATGGATATAAGCCAGGGAAAGAGAGAAAAGGAGAGAAAGATAAAAAAAAGCCGGTGGGCTCCCTTAACCTCTACATTATTTAGATATTTAGATATTTCCTCCATGAGTTCGGCATTTTAAGACATGTCATGCCTTAAAATACCAAGTTTTTCTTACCAAGCGATAGCCAGCATGCAATTTAGAATCAACCAGCCTTCGGCCGAGGTATTTTTCTATCGATAAGCGCACACACATATCTCGAAGAGGGATGCTTGGGGTATTTGTTAAGCTTAATGAAGGTCTAGGGAAAAAAAATAAAGAAATACTTAATAAATTATATTAATAAATAAATAAATAAATAAATAAATATAGGACACTCTCCCCTTAACCCTTTGTGTACCAGTGATGGGTGTTATCTTTTATTCTAGATATATTTAGACAATATTATGCAGCTTAGGAAGAATCTGCTGTAGTTAACTCAGGAACTACTGCCAGACTCTTATGAGGTTCTACTGGGTGAATGCGGTCAGACTCTTAACCTCTGAAGTGCGCATGGGGGTAATTGGAAACGTCCCCCTGTGCTGACGTATTTGAGGTGTTTCCGTCACTAAAATATTCATTGTGCCATTAATAGCATTAATATTTATCCATATGCGCCTATTATGGGTTGATTATAAAGGTATTAACCTGAAACAACAATAAAACGAGTGAAAACAGCGTTTGGATGGTCAAAATCGGAGATATAGCCCGCGAGTTGTATAATGTATGGGTGAGGCAATCTGCTTTCCCGCCAATTTCCCCCAAGGCCACTGAGACACAGTCGATCGATACTCTCTCTCACTCTCTTGCACTCGCTTGCTATCAGTGATGACCACACCCTCCAATCGGATTTCTAATGTTAGCACGAAAATATACCTCAGAATAAGGGAATAACAGAGAAAATAGGTGATAACTGAAGGAGAGGAGGAAAGTGGGGAAGGAGGGGAGGTAGAGGACTGAGATTTTGCATGGCCCAGGGGCCAAAAAAAAATAAAAAAATAAAAAAAAAAAAAATATAAAAAAATATTTTTTTTTCGATGTCAAAAGTTGATTTTTATTTTCTCTGACTCTTAAGAGTCTTCCCGCAGTGCGCCGGGGGAACTCTTAAGAGTCTCCCCGCAGCTCCCGGGTTAAGAGTCAAGGCCTAAAAAAAACATTTCAAAACACCCCACTGGCACTCAAAACAAAGCAATATGTGATTCAGTGAGATAATTCCCCTCCATAGCTCCTATCACTTCTCCACATGTGCCCCCCTCCCCCTTCTCTTCCTTCCCCCCTCCTCAATTATCTGGTATTTTCCCTATTATTCCCGATATTTATCGAGTATTTTCGCGCGAGGACGGCTGGGAGAGAGGGGGGAGGATTGGTGAGTCTTTCTCCACCCTTGTAGCCAGTCGCAGACCTCCCCTTGTCTCTCAGAGCCATGTGAGTAACGAGAGAGGGAGGGTGTGTCTCTCTCGGCGGTCCTGGTCAGATTACGATCGCAGGGCTAAAATATACGATTTTCACCAGCCAATTGCTGCTACCACCTGTTTTATTGCTTTTCATTGTTCATATGTGCATATACAAAGTAAAATAGGCACACATGGATAACTAATTATGATATATATGGTAAATATGCCACTTTCGTCATGAATGCATCAAAATACCTTCGCATGGCAGGCACTTTCAAATACCATAGCTACGCAACTTATGAGTTAAAAGGGTTGGTCGAGATAGTTTGAAGCCTTTTAATTGCTATTGGTCCTTCCTAATCTGAAGAAAAAAAAATCTAATAGTTGTCACAATATAAAGAACAGGCCGTCTCTGGTACTGTATGGGTTAAGCTGTGGGAGAAGTAGAGCTACATATGTGTGCGAGCTTGTGTGTGTATGTGTGTGTTTGTTTGTGTGTGTGTGTGTGTTTGTTTGTGTGTGTGTGTGTCTGTATATGTGTGTGTGTTGTATCGCTCACTCTCCTGCCACTATTACCATTATCAATGTTCTTTAGAGCTTTTTCAGTGTATAACTCCTACTATATAGAGAGTAGGTGGCACCCGCCTTTCAACACATTCCCATCCGTATTCTGTCCAACTCTCTAACCCAAGAGTCAACCAAAATCCCTAGTGTTTTTTTTTTTTTTTTTTTTTTTTTTTTCCTATGTGATTGAGGGAGCCAAAAGGCATAACTGCCTATAGTGAGTGCCTCCCCCATAGTTGAAAGAGTGACAGGGCCAAAATCAAGGGACGTTCGAGCCAAAATGCCTGGACACACGGAGTTTGAAGCAATTTAAGTCATAGGAAGAGGGAAAGACTGATTCTGGGAGAGAGTTCCAGAGTTCAGCTGTTGAGTAGAAGAAAGTTTGAGAGTAACGTTTCACTCTGGGGTTGGAGAGTTGCACAGAGTAGGGGTGGGATTGAGTTGCAAGACGGGTACCACGTGCCCTACGTAAAGGAGGTGGTATGCACTGGGATAGCTCTGAGGAACACTGATTATTATAGTAGCGATAGAATAGCGAGAGAGATGCAACATTACGGCGGAGAGAGAGAGATTGCAGAGAGTTGGTGAGTGGGCGGGAGTTAATGATACGAAAGGCCTTCCTTTCAACTTTGTCTAGGAGAGCGGTGTGAGAGGAACCTCCCCACACATGTGAACAATACTCAATACAAGGGCGCACTATGCTCCTGTACAGAGCAAGAAGCTGTGCAGGGGAAAAGAACCCCCTAAGGCGGTTGAGCACACCCAGCTTCTGGGAGGCTGCCTTAGCAAGACTGGTAATATGGTCCTTCCAAATGAGAGCAGAAGAAAAAGAGACACCAAGAATATTGAGAGAAGATGAAGGGTTGATTTTTGTCTTGTTGAAGAATAAAGGATAGTCCGCTGGGAGATCCTGACGGGTAGATAGATGGAGAAATTGGGTTTTGGAAGCATTAAAGTTAACAAGGTTTTCTCTGCCCCAATTGGAAATAGTATTAAGATCAGAATTTAAGAGTTCTATGGCTTCATTACGTTTGTCGTTGAGGGATTGCTGGCTGGGGCGTTCTGAAAAACTAATGGAGTAGTGTAAGGTTGAGTCGTCTGCGTATGAATGGATGGGAATTAACCCTTAAAAAGCGGCTCACCACTTAAGTCGAGTTAAATAAAGCTGGACTATGTGGCGGCGCTCGACATAGGTCGAGTGGCAATTTCAGCACGTAATGTGGCTGAGAGAGAGAGACAAGTGGTGGCAGGAGACTAGCGAGCGTATGACTGCTCCAGACCACCGCGGCGAACCTACTGACACAAATCTCAGCTCCCTCCTCCCTCTCTCACTCGCTACATACTCAATTATGTACCGAAAGTACCGAATTACCTGCTTTTTGCACTCGCGTTGCACGGTTATTGCAAGAAAACTATCCATCATACAAGGATCGTTATGGTGTCATTCGAAAGCTCTGTTTATGCCCTTTCAGGGATAGATACTTGTTTTACGTTCTGGGTCTTATTTAGGCATGAAAATGATCACGTAAACAGCCCTATTTTGGCTAAAAACACCCCGCTGGGCGGTACACATAAATAAACCGCATAGGCCGCTAAAGAAGGGTTAAGGTATAGTTAAGGAGATCATTTATCAAAATTAGAAAGAGAATAGGAGATAGGACAGAGCCCTGAGGAACACTGGAGTTTATAGGGTGAGGAAGTGAACAATGGCCGTCCACAACCGCAGCTATGGAACGGCCGGAAAGGAAATTAGAGACAAAGGCACAAATGGAGGGATAGAAACCGAAGGAGGGTAGTTTAGAAATTAACCCGGCAAGCGCGATAGGCCTCACGGAAGGCTTCCTATAGGGAACGCGATAGGCCTCACGGAAGCAAGACCATAAAAAAAGCCTTCCAAAAAAAAAAAAGGGCCTATCAAAACAAAGGAATTTGTCTCTAGGCGAGATAATTCCCCTCCAGTACTCATCCATGTAAATCTCACCCACCCCCCTCCCTCCCCTCCTCAATTATCACCTATTTTTCCTCTTATTATCATCATTTATCGGTTATTTTTCTCTCCCGCGATAATGTAGCACAAGTGGGTTGCAGAAAAGATCGTTATGTAACACCCAGACACCGGCCCACACCGCCCCGCTCGTCTCAGTTACCTCACAGACAGCGAGAGAGGAGGGTTGCCTGTGGCTCTCTCTCGCCTGAGATTATGACCGGGTGGCCAATATCTTCGTTTTTCACCACCCAAATGCTTTTCCCACTTATTTTAGCACTCTTGAAGGTTCATATATACATTATATATGTAAAATAAAAGCATACCGAAAACAAATAATGCTCTATATTGTAAATATAACGAATTCTGTCAGAATCCAAGGCTAGAAATGCACAAATAACTACCCTAGCCCCTAGGTCTATTTAGCGCTTGTCAGGTTAAAGATTTATGCCAGACTCTATCGAAGGCTTTCGATATGTTTAGTGCAATAGAAAAAGTCTCACCGAAGTCCCGAAAGGAGGATGACCAAGAGTTAGTAAGATATGAAAGAAGATCACCAGTAGAGCGACCTTTAACCCGTACAGCCCCAGCGACGCGTCTGACGCGTCGGCGATGTATGTAATGCACAGCCCCAGAGACGCGTCTGGCACGTCACCCTAATTGCGCCGACCGTAACCTCAGGTGTAGCCACTCAAGAGGGCTCAGATTTGTAAGGGAACTGTGTACATATCCCACGCAACCGTGCCGATGGTTGAAAACTCTCAAAGTCCACGTGCGTGCGCGTGAGTGCGCAATAACCTGGTTTTTTGGGGTAATTGCCTTCAATTTTTTACTCTTGTAAAATACGTTTTCGGGGGCTCTGTAGGATCATTCTTTAAGCTTTTTGAGCGGTTTTTCGTGGTTTTTCCTTCATTCCTAACCCATTTGCTATTGTTTCTGGAATAAAACCATTTTTGAAAACCGGCCGGGTTCTGGTGAACAAACATTACAAAACTAGCCGGGGCTCCACGGGTTAAGGAAGTCATACTGGCGATCTGAGAGCAGATTATGAGAAGAGAAATGCTTAAGAAATTTGGAAGCAAGAATAGTTTCAAAAACTTTAGAAAGACAAGAGATAAGAGCAATTGGACGGTAGATGGAGGGTTGAGAGCGGTCACCCTTCTTTGGGACAGGTTGAATGTGAGCAACTTCCAGCATGAAGGGAAGACGTTAGAGGATAGACAGAGACGAAAGAGTTTGCCTAGGCAGGGAGTCAGCACGGAAGCACAGTTTTTGAGAACAACAGGAGGAACACCGTCCGGACCGTGTGACGTTAACCACTCCGTTAGAACCGCATGGCTTGTCCTACAGTGACTCGCTAGGATCGCCAGGGCAGTGGATGGGGCTACAGTTTATGTATCAGAGTGTGCTTTATTTCATATGAAAGCTCGTGTCATGGGCAGTCCAGAAAGGCTCTTTATTTTCACCCATGTCAAGGCTTTATATATTTAATTGTAAAGTATATGTTTTATCATTAACTAGTAATGATGGGATCTGGGAGAGAGAGAGAGAGTAGAACAGAGTGAGAGGGAGCGCGCAGTGTTTTTGTCCCGCTCGATGATGTCACGGCTGCCTGCCTCGTGGGGGGTTGAGCGAGGTCCTTACCATGCTGCTAGCTCCCTTGCTAGTGGCTAGAGGACTTGTAACCGTTTTTTTCCCACGCGTCTCGAGCTAGTGCGAGTATATATACAGTTCCTCGCCACTCTCTCCGTCAGATCTGGTTTCTAGAACGCATCCATCTTTATCCCTTGCTACCTTTCTCCCGCTCCGCACCTGAGAATCTTTTCCTCTGCCTACCTCTCTCTTTTTTCATATCTTTCACCACCTTTTATTAAATTATACCCCCTCTGGTTAACTCTGCAAAATCAGCTTCATGCTGGCCAGTTGTATTGTGCGTTAAGGTCTGATATAACCCATGTATGTTAGTTGTTAAGATAAGTTGATCACGAAGCATTGGTTGGCATTCATATTGTTTAGTACTGCTTCCTTTAATTATTAGTGTTCTGCTGGATTAGATAATGCTAGACTAGGAGTCTGATATTATAAGGTATTGTTTCCTATGAGTGCTGGCTTTAGTTAAAAGCTGCACGACATACCTGAGAACTGGAGTTGATTGAGTAAATTCTAGTCTGTGTGCCATTGAGAGTAGAGCATGCACGAATGAGGGCTTTTTGCCTATACCATTCTGCACTGTTCTAGTCTCGATTGTTTGTCTTTGAGGTACGCCAGGAGAACGCTTAATACTTCGGTATTAAGGTTTCTCAAGAGAGCTACCCTTCCCTATAACGTAATATTTGATGCACAGACTTGAGATTTGCACTAGGCTATGCGGCATGCCATGCGCACCAGTATCTCGTATCATTGACTCTAGCTAGACTTTATCAATCATAGTAGACATTAAGTATATTAAACCAAGTATTCTTTTTATGCATACCCATTTATCATTACACAAGCATTTCGCAGCCTAGTTTGATGTATGGAGACACAAACGACTTAGGCTCTTTTTGTTGATAGGAATACTGCATTGTCGTGGCGATTATTATTGTTGTAGTGTTTAGGATATTCTTGGCTCCGACGGCATTATATATTCTGCCTTTTTGTGTGCATAGCCTGCACGAACATTGTTTCGCTGCCTGCCTTTTTGGGTTCCATTTCCGATACGAGCATCTTTATAGCATCTAACATTTAAAGAAGATTCCTTGTTAGTGTTGAAGGACTTTAGTGCACTTTCCTTCATGCAGGAGTGCCTGACATTTATTGATTAAAGTAACGTAAGCTGTAACTTCTCTTACCACCTTACTTTGCATACCATAACCAAGCACCTTCGGTTATAGGTAGTAATAGGCTGTTTTCACATAACATTAAGCCTAGAGTAGACTCACATTTATTGAGAGTTTGATGTTCTTTGTTCACTGAGAATATACATCAGAGGTTGGATCTAGCGCTTTCCGTTGTAGCATTTATGCCATTACTAGTCCAATGAATAAGAGCCCTGATATATTTAAACCCCAGTCGTAACACTAGTTATTCTTCTGCTCAACATGAACAATCTGGATCTCTCTTCGTCAAGCTCTCTTTCCTTTATACGTGACTTAAACTGCTGCAAGCTCCGTGTATCCAGACATTTTTATTCTAACGTACCTTGAATTTCCATTTTCGGAGGGACACTTATTACAGACAGCTCTGCCTTTTGTGTACTTCGCACACATAGGAAATAAAGTTGCTGAAATTGGATCTAAAGAAAATCACAAACAACATTCCTACATAGATGTGAAGTAATTTTTAAATATGAACATATTTTGTAATGAACCTCGATCGATTCAAAGGCTGTTGTTAAAGCCTGAATACACACGTTAATGCTCTGAACAAACATTATATGATTGTTTTTTTTAAGATGAAATCACATAAGGTACAGATATTCTAAAGGAATCTTAAATTATAGGAAAACTATGGAAGACTGACTCCATAAGTGCACTATAAATCATTACGACAAAATTATCACAAGTAGGGTAATAAAAACAACAATAATACTAATATTTGATTGATTGATTGATTTTTTATACAGTATACCCACAACTGGACTAAGACATTACAGTAATAATTGTTCAATACAGCAAAGTAATGTTGTTTATGCATTAATAGGAGAGGAAATATGATTCAAGGAAGTAGCATGACGAACATATTATTATTATCATTATTATCATTATCATTATTAAAACGAACATGGGATACTTAAGACTTATACTATATTTAAAACACTTAAAATGGAAAGGAAGTGAGATTCAAACATAATTTCTCTAAGTGACACAGAAACATTTTTTTTTTTTTTTATATAAATTTATGGGAATTTGTTGTTGGAGACCCCAAATAGGCCTGGGTCTCTGGGTCTTCTCCTGGGCGACCTAGCCTATATGTTTTTTTTTTTTTTTTTTTTTTATTCTTACTCCGTTTCGAGTCGGCCACCCCCAGCTATGGGGTATATGCCTGTGCATAAATATACATACATACATTTATATATAATTATTATTACCCCCACAATCTCAGACTTGCTAGTGTGAATGTTGGTAGTTTGAATCTGCGGGCAAATGAAGTGGCTATGATGTGTGAGACGAGGCGAGTCTGCTGTACCCAGGAAACACTCTGGAAGAGGCATGGGGTACAGTGGATTGTCGGAATAAAGAATTAGATATAGGATTTACTGGATGGGGGTGGAGACTGATGAAGCGAAAGGAGGCGTGGGTGTTCTGGTGGCTGAAGAGCTGGCGGAAAGTGTGTTTCAGATTACGAGAGTTAGTGAAAGACTGATTGTTCTGAAGTTGAAAGTTGGTGAAAGAATTATGAATGTGATATCTGCATATGCCCCACAGGCTGGTCTACAGCAAGAGATAAAAGAGGACTTCTGGAATGACACCGTCAGTGTCATTTCAGGCCTCTCGGAGAATGAGATAACTATCGTGGGGGGGGGGGGGGGGGACCTGAATGGTCACGTGGGAGCATCGGCAGATGGATACGAGGGGGTAAACAAAATTTTTGTTTTTTTAATTAAAGAGACAATGAACGGAGGAAGGAAAAACACAGATAAAACAAAAAGGTCCATGTGCCTAAAGGCATCCTCCATTCATAAAATGTTTGTAACAACTGGATTTAAACATTTGTAGATTGTAAGTTTGTGGAAAGCAATTCGACGGAAGTGAATTCCAAAGAGTAGTAGCTCTGGGGATAAATTAATTCTGATAAGCAGAAGTTCTGCATTGTGGGGGAGAAAGTGTAAATTCATGGGTGCTCTCAGCTGCCCTAGTTCTACGGGGAAAGATGTGGAGAGGCGGCACAATTGAAGCAAGTTCCTCGGAACAATTGCTGCGAAAATATCTGTAGAATAATGCAAGGGATGCAACGTTTCTTTGTATGGATAATGTAGGAAGGTCCTGTGTGATTGCAGCGTTATTGATTAATCTAATAGCTTTATTTTGAATTTTGTCCAACTGCCTCAATGCAACCACTCCACTTCCACCCCACAGAGGTGAACAGTAATCCATCTGAGAACGCACATGACTTTTATATATTACGGCCAACTGCTCGTCAGTGAAGAATTCTCGAACTCTGTACAGGAGTCCCAGTTTTTTAGAGGCATTCTTAGCAATGCTTCTAACATAATGTGTCCAGCTCAAGTTAGTAGTTAATGTTACACCGAGAATGTCAATACTAGGGGTAGTGGGAATATTTACATCATTAAAAAATATATGGGAGTTAGTGAGATTCTGTCTGTTAGAAAATTGAATGTACTTGGTTTTCTGTGCATTAAAGGAAACTAGATTCTTTTGTCCCCATTCATTAATTCTAGAAAGGTCCTGGTTCAGAGAAATTGCAGTGTTTATTTTTGAATTTATAAGATCGGGTTGGGTGAAAGAATTGGTAAATGTGAAGGAACTGTGGAGTGTTGAGTTATCTGCGTAGGAATGTATTGGATTATGAGTGGTAGATATGAGATCATTGATATGAATGAGGAACAGAGTTGGGGCCAAAACTGATCCCTGGGGAACACCAGCATTTACTGAGTGAAATTGATAATAAAGGCCATCTACCATTACACATATTTTTCTGTTATGAAGATAAGAAGTAATTAGTGGAACTAATGATGCAAGGCCGTAGTGTGACATCTTCGACAATAAGGATTGATGCCAGACTCTATCAAATGCCTTTGATATATCCAGTGCAATTGTATGTGTTTCACCATGTTGGTCTGTAGCTTGGTTGATTTGATGCATAAGAAGGCAAAGAATGTCTGCAGTTGATCGACATCGTCTAAAACCATATTGCCTATCACTGATTAATTTATTATTCTCAAGATGCTTAATTATGTGATTATTTAATATAATTTCAAAGACTTTACCAAGAGTGGAAGTTATAGCTATTGGTCTGTAGTTTGATGGATCTGAAGAGGCACCTTTTTTAGGAACTGGATGGGTGTTTGCTTCTTTCCAGGGTACTGGGAAGCATGAGGTATGAGTACACAGACGGACAAATGTTTCCAATAAAGGAGCGAGAACCAAGGAGCAATTCTTAAGTACTATTGGAGGAATTTCATCTGGACCAGGAGCCAGGACCAGGACCAGGACCAGGACCAGGAGAACTATTCTTCAAAATAGTTTTGACATGTCTGGTGTGGATCTTAAGTGAGGGAATTTCAAGCAAATTAAAATTAAGTACAGGGACATCTTGATTTATTTCATCTAAGGTTGAGTTGGTGGAGAAAATATCCGCAAGAAGGTTAGCTTTACACTTACAAGATTGCCAGTCGGAGATTTTAATGGTGGAATGGATGAAGCAGTAGTGAAGTTGGATTTGAATGAGTTAAGAGTAGACCAAAATATTTTATTATCATTTGGATTATTTAGAAGTTTATTTGCCTACTTGTGGAGAAAGTCTGATTTAATTAGGTTTAATACAGTTTTGGCATGATTTCTGATGATTCTAAAGTAATTAAAGGCTTCATGTGTTTTCGATCTTGTGTATGCATTGTAGGCTATTGCTTTTTGTTCAGTTACTCTAGCACAATTATGGTCAAACCATTTAGGTGAATTAGATCTTTTACTGTACTTTTGATGAGGAATAAAAGTGTCCATTCCAATTTTTACAAAATCTTGTATGTGGCTCAAGGTGGAGTGTGCATCATTAGAAAAGAAAGAGGTCCAGGGAATATCAATAAAGAAACCTTGAAGACCCTCCCAGTCTGCCCTATCGTAATGCCATTTAGTCACCAAAACAGGTTCAGAGTGGGAAGGTGTGGTAGGTGATAGACAGGTGGCCTGTATCAGACAGTGATCAGAAGATCCAAGCGGGGACCTCACTGTAACATCATAATTTTCTGAATTGGTTGTTAAAAATAAGTCCAGTAGGTGGGAATTATGATTAGGATTAGCTGGTACACGGGTGGGTTGGTTGACTAGTTGAGTGAGATTAAATGAGTCTGCAAATAGCTCACATTCAAGACCAGCATCATCAGTCCTGGCTGAATGAGTGAGTCATTCAACATTATGGACATTAACTCGCCGCTAATTAAGGGTTAAAATCACCCAACACAGTGATTTCAGAAGAAGCATTTAAGTTGAGGAAACTGAGTTGTGAGGACAGATAATCAAAAAGACTTTGCTCTGGAGGAGTATTTGGGGAACGGTAGATGCAACATATGTATTTAAATTTACCAGCAGAAATTAATTTGTATATAGAATAATCAAAATAGGGACAATTGAAACTAGTAACCTCCTCCAGGGCAATTTCAGATTTTGCGAAGCAACATACACCTCTTTTAGGTCTGAGATTTTGGAGCAGTTGATAACCTTGAAAATTAAATCTAGACGTGTCAGATGTGGATGCTACTTGAGTCTCTGTCAAAAAAAGGAGAGTAGGGGATTCTGCTTGAAGAAATTGGTGTACATGGAGGAAGTGGTTACGGCAGGAGGAATCTGGAAGGCGAATATATTGGAGTCCTGTGTTGCACTCAACATGGTTGTGTGTAACACGAAGTTCAAGAAAAGACAGAGCCATCTGATCACATATAACTCTGGGGTCTCCAGTAGCCAGATTGATTACTTCTTGGTACAGAGGAGAGACTGGAAACTGGTTCGAGATGTAAAGGTCATCCCGAGCGAAGAATGTATTCCCCAACATAAGCTACTTGTGTGCGACATGAGCTTATACAGAGATCCTAAGCGCAAGAAGGTATACATACCCAAAAAGAAAGTGTGGCTGCTGAAGAAAAGGAAGTTAGGGATAAGTTTCATAGTGAACTGGAGGAATTGTATAGAAATAAGGAAGCTAGGCCTAACGATGCAAATAGTCAATGGAACTTTCTTAAGCATAGCCTTATCACTGCCACTGACAAAGTCTGTGGGAAAATAAAGGGTCACCCCAGGAATAAGACCTCCTGGTGGTGGAACGATGAGGTAGAACATGCTGTGAAAGAGAAAAGGAGATGCTTCAAAGCATGGAAGAAGGGAGGCAGCAAGGAGGAATGCCAGGCAGCTAAACGAACTGCCAAAAGAGTTATTTACAATACTAAAAAAGGCATTAAGGACCTGGTCTTCGAACATGTGTGTAACACTGACAATCCCAATGGGATCTTCAACCTAGCTAGGCGAGTTAAAAATGACAGTAGGGATATTATAGGTTAACAGTGTGTTAGAAATGATAATGGGAAGATTGTGTATGCATAAAATGAAATCAGAGAAGCATGGAAGGCACACTATGAACGATTGCTAAATGTAGAGTTTGAATGGGATAAGGAACAGCTTAGTATCAAAAAACCAATATCTGGGCCCCCTCCTTTGATAGCACCAGCTGTAGTGAGCGACGCAATCAATAAAATGAAGGACGGTAAAGCTCCAGGTTGCTCTGACATTGTCGCTGAGATGATAAAAGCCTCAGGGGAGACTGGTGTAAACTTAGTCAATGAGTTGATAAACACCATTATTAAAGATGAGAAAATCCCAGAGGATTGGCTCAAAAGTGTAATAGTAAATATATACTAAAGAAAAGGGGATGCGCTAGATAGAAGAAATTATAGGGGCCTGAAAATCTTTGACCAAATCATGAATGTCTGTGAGAGAGCCTTTGAGGGTTTGATCAGGCAAAGCATCTCCATAGATGATATGCAGTTTGGTTTTATGCCAGGACGGGGTACAACCGTTGCTATCTTCATAGTCAGGCAGATACAGGAAAGATACTTACTAAAAGGCAGGGATCTTTACTTTGTGTTTGAAGACCTGGAGAAGGTCTTTGATAGGGTGCCTAGAGATGTTGTGCAGTAGGCTATGAGGAAACTTGGTGTGGAAGAGTGGCTGGTGCATGTGATAATGAAGATGTATGAGGATTCGCGAAGTGCGGTGAGGGTGAAGGGTGTACTGAGTGATGAGTTCGCAGTCCATGTTGGAGTCCATCAGGGTTCAGTGTTAAGCCCCCTCCTCTTTATTATGGTCTTGGAGGCACTGTCTAGAGTTTTTAGAGGCAGACTCCCGTTGGCACTGTTTTATGCAGACGATTTAGTCCTAATAGCTGACAGTATGCAAGATGCTGAGGCCAAATTCAGAGAGTGGAGAGAGGGCATGGCGAGCAAGGGTTTAAGAGTCAATATTTACAAAACCAAGGTTATGCATTGTAGATTGAGACTAGGCAATGTGGAAAAGAGCGGTGCATTCCCATGTGCAGTGTGTGGAAAGGGAGTGGGCATTAACTCAATTCAATGTAGCACCTGTCGATGTTGGGTACACCATGGGAGTAAGAGCTGTAGTAGAATAAAGGGACCCCTGCCGAACAATAAGTCAGAAATAGAGAAATTTGAGTGCGTAGTGTGCAAAGGCGAGCTTGTGTTAAGTGATGATTGTGTAGCTGTGAATTTCGGAAATGAGTCATTGGAGCTGGTGAACAAATTTTGTTACCTAGGAGATACCATCTCTGCCGGTGGTGGGGCCGAGGCTGCCACTGTTGCTAGAATTAGGTGTGGCTGGGGGAAGTTCAGAGAACTACTGCCAATCCTGACCATAAAAAGAATGCCTCTCCCCCTGAAGGGAAAGGTGTATGCCTCATGTGTTAGAAGTGCAATGACGTATGTCTCAGAAACATGGGCCGTTAAAGTAGAGGATGTCAACATAACGGAACGTAATGAGATGAGAATGGTGAGATGGATGTGTGGGGCCAGGCTACAGGATAGAATAACAAATGTTGAGCTGAGGAGACGTTTAGGTATAAAGAGTATTAGCGAGGTGATGCGTACAAGTAGACTGGGATGGTATGGACATGTGGAGAGAATGGATGAGCAATTGGGTGAAATAATGCAGGTCTGTGATTGTGGAGGGAGCTGCACCAAGGGGTGGACCGAGGAAGACCTGGGATCGGACTATACGTGCCGATCTCAACTCCAAGAACTTGACAAGTGAAGCAGCCCTTAACAGGGTTGCCTGGAACGCCGCCATTAGGACAAAAGACTGAAACTGCATGTATGTGTGGAGCACTCAGTCTTAAAATGTTATGTATGTATGTATGTACCGGTATATACATTTGTTTTAGTTTCCTCCCTAGACTTCTTCGAGATAAATGTGTAAATTTTTCGGTATAAAAATGTCCCGGCCTGGTTCCTCCTGCATTACAGGCTCGCTTTTGCTCGCCAGGAAATAATCGACACCTAAATGCCAGGGAAGATTTTTATATTAATAAAGAAATTGGCGAAAGTCTTAAAATGTGAGAACTAATGGAGCTAAGCATGAAGGAGAAGGGGGTTAACAAAAAATATACTTCCTCTTAACGCTCATTTCATGCTGACCCCGTTTATTTGCATATAATTATAAAGTATTGTTAGACACAACATTTTAATACCTTCTACATATTGATAACAAACTTTCGAACGTGGTTATACTCATTCCCGTGAATATATATATATATAGATTGTTTAGCAATAAGTCAATACCCAGATGTATGGCTTCATCAATGGGGTTATTCGTCATCCCATTCACCACCAATACGTATTGTATACATATTGTGTTTACCATTAGATAATGTTATGTTATTTGTATTCTACCTTTACGACTCAAATGGGTAAATACGATCTCAATAAACCCTCATAGTAATATAGGTCCTTCTTAAACTGCATAAAATCATCTAATTGTAGCAAGAATCAAAGGTAAAAAGGCGTTATGGTGCCGAAGGGATTAAATGCGACACAATGACAAAGCTGCACATGAAAACGTCTCCGGCATGGGGTAACAGGCAAGATATTTAGAGAGTTCATAGGATATGTTTTATTTTTTTATTTTTGTACGTGAATTCGTTATTTGTGAAGTTGAACAGGACAGGTAGTAAACATCTAGAAAGTTCAAAGGAAGCAGTATTGTATGCCACCATAATAGGGCGGGAAGGTATGGAGGGTTTATGTAATTTGGGCAGTCCATAATTTATACAGTACAATTAAGTAACACCCCGTTCTTAACATTAATCATCAATTACAAACCCCAATCCACTTGAATAAGCTAATGAAAGCATATGGTCCTTCCGGGATTCGAACTGAAACATAAGCATCTAAACCAGTACACCACCAACACAGTTAAAGGTTGAATACACGATCACGATTAATTAATATCCATTTTCGAATTTTGGATATCAATCCACCATTCTTTAACTGTCTTCGTGGCGCAATGCAAAAGGTGTTGATTTTCGGTGTGAGCGTCCTGGGTTCGAATCCACGGACTGCCACATGTGTTTGTAATATTTCATTAATCGATTTTAGGAGTAGAGTTGGTTGTTGGATAGAACCTAATAAACGTACTCGACCCAACTGTATTATGGAAAGCGTAATGTTTTAGTGAGTGGAAAGAACAATGAATGGGGTCAAGATCACTAAGGATCGGCCTCGCTATACATTAGTTCCTGAACCTATAGAATTAAGTAACATTCCGTTGTTAACATTAATCATCAATTTACAAACCCCAATGCACTTGAATAAACTAATAGCAGGGGATGAACCAGTGGGCTTGAGATAGATGGCATTGGCCGCAGGTATTGTTTCTATATTGATCAACGTCTTTATCATTCAATTTATTTTGTCTTGCAATCTTATGGTCAGCTAATGTATATCTGTATGCAATACTTTGGAAATCTAGTGATATCATTAAGGGTATTGTTTATTTAGGATATTTGCTACCTCTTGAAGACTTAATACATATACTACTACTACTACTACTACTACTACTACTACTACTACTGATCAACTTGATAATGTAGTAATGTACAACCTATGTGGTGGATTGTGTTCTTTAATTTCATAACAATTATTTTAGTAAGCGTTGTTTCCACATAGCGACTTTGATAAGTTGTTTTGACTTTATATTGTCTTTGTCCCAGTTTTGGTTTGCTTTGTTTGCAAGTTTTACATTTTAATATCTATCTATTTATTGCCGGACGACGTGATCCCCGAAGGGGTGGCCACGAACGAATCACCCCATGCACCTCTGTCCCCAGTTAGTTGACGCCCCTCCTCCCATCCAGCACCGCTTTCACTCATATACTTCTTAACTCCATCCTTCCACTTCTCACTCGGTTTACCTCTCCCTCTTTGTCCTTCTACCTCACTCTTGTACACTCTCTTAGTAATTTTCTTGTTTCCCATATATTCCACATGGCCAAACCATCTCAAGGTGTTCCTTTCCACACTTACCAGCACATCTACTTCCACACCACAGCACTTTCTTACTTCCTCATTCATATTTTGTCTATCCATCCATGTAACTCTGCACGCACTTCTCAAGTAGCTCATTTATCCATCCCTCTCACTCTTTGTTTGTGTCTCACCAACAACGTCCATGCTTCACTCCCGTATGTCAATGTCGGGATTACCACACTATCATGCAAGGACTTTTTTACTTCCATGCTGACCACCCTATTTCTTGCTAATGCTTTCAACGTTCCTACAGCCCTCTATGCATGATTAACCCTTAGTCCTTGTCCAGTTTACACACCGCCTCGTATTGTATTATATCTAAGTATGTTAAACAGGTAAATATTGGACTTTGTGAAGATAGGGAAAACCACATTACAAGGTTAAAAGCCAAAATATTAACCTTACTTACAATCTGTGTTGCGAATTAACTGTCTTACTGAGATAAAGCCAAATATATTGGCATGTTTGCATCGTTTCAACTGATTTACCATATTTCCAAAGACCATTTTTTTGTAAAGGTTGGGTTGTGCTTTGGTAAGCAAAGTTCTAGCCCAAATGATAATAAAAACTGTTCTCAAAAAGTTAATCCTTCCAAGTTTATGACGCAATTTGACAGATTGTTCTGGTTATCAATGGACGATTTTATGCAATTTAGGGACGATCTGTGGGAATGATAAGGATAAAGACTTCTTAAATTGCCCTCTTAACTTCCATATGTTCTTCGTAATATCAATGTATCCATCTAATAATAACCAGAAAACAGAATAGAAATGCGTCATCGTAATCTTCTAAGGGTTAACTTTACGTCAGAGTAGTTAATAATAACTGTATTTGGATTGATGGAAGTCAGGTTAGAACTTGCATCGAGGTAAATCATTTCCGATTATGAATTTGGCTGACATTTTTACACAATATTTCCAGTTTCCATTGGACGAATTTCTTGAGACATAATACAAGTTTTGAAGACATTTAATTGCATGTTTCACCGATATTCAATGAGCACGAGTGTGTTTCTTCTGATGGTATATTTTCCTTTTCCAAAGTCCTTGCTGCCATGATTTGTGTTTTTCACCGTACATTAACCTCCTTGTATATAGTTTAAAGCACAATCAGTTTGAGAACACATTGTACAATTTACAAAAGTTTAGAAACTGTAAGTCCAATTGTCTATTTTGTCTAGTTTCCTTGAGAGTTGTTCAAATTTCCTGAACCCATGGAGTGCCAGGTACCCATGACTGCTAGTAGAACTTGGAAGGTAGGTCTGCTTGTAGGGAACCGTTGTTTGAGAAGGAGAATAAGGCCGAGGGCGTACACAGATAGCTTTGTTGTTCGCCAGACGTGTCAACATACTAAATACTGGACATGACATTTCCAGTGGATCTGTAAAGTCACAATAAATTCATAATTAAAAATAGTTTCTTTTAATGAACATTGCAATACATACCTCATACAATAGAACCTCGATCGGTTCTAGAGTTACTGAATTATAACCGAAATACACATTACTGCTCTGAAAAATAAAATATAATTGTAATGAAACCACGTAAAACATAAAATATTGTAAAGGAATCTGCAAATGTAGGAATCTACATTGTTACGAATCTGGACCTCAGTTGCTTAGAGATGGTATACGAAAAATTACTAATAGAAATGCACCTTGTCTCTCTACCAAACAACACCACGACGCAACAGGTAAGAGCACTATGAACGCTTCCAGGCTCTTCTCAGGGCTTAAGGTGCACACTGCCCTGCTCCTATTCTGAATAATAAGTAGAACAGAAATAATCATGTAATTTACTAGCTACGAGAACTCGAAACCAACACCGGGATTAGCAATGCTGGGTTGGATAATCAAAACAGTTAAATACATAAGCTACCAGCAGACATCAACGAAAAAGAAAGAGTGCAGGTGTACTTCGAGCATAACAGGCTATGCGCGCCCTCGACAGTGCTAAACCGTGCGCAAACCAGCCAACGGCAATCCACAGTCCACTCTCAACCCAAGAGAGTTGCACATAATATCTTATACATATAAGAATGGTCTAACAATACAAGACAGTGTCTTGGGGGGGTCCAGACTGAAGCTGGATTCCTAATTAATATTAAACACTCCGTTGCCTCAGTTCGAAACCCGAGATAGGGAACACACAATTGCTGGGGCAGAACCGTCAAGGTTGCTATCGGGTCCTAAGGTCAAACTTTCTTCTACTCAACAGCTGAGCTCTGGAACTCTCTCCCAGAATCAGTCTTTCCCTCTTTCTATGACTTAAATTGCTTCAAACTCCGTGTGTCCAGGCATTTTGGCTCGATCGTCCCTTGATGTTGGCCCTGTCACTCTTTCAACTATGGGGGAGGTACTCGCTATAGGCAATTCTGCCTTTTGCCTCCCTCAATCACATAGAAAAAAAAAAAAAAAAAAAAAAAAACACAAACACGGGGAAAATATGTGGGGATTATGGATGTGTGTGTGTGTGGACTGTATGGGATTAACGGTGCTTAGTATTAAGGACCCCGACAAGCCTCCCAGCTCTCCCCTATCACGGATTCCAAAGTAGCCACCGAAGGTACTGAATATATAAAACAAAGGGAAAGATAATAAAATGCTGATCAGAGGAAAAGGATAGTTAAAAGAAGAAATGAATGTCTAGGATTCTCTGTTAATTACGTTACGTTAATAATTGTGCAAGCAAGGACAAACAAAAGGGGGCCGACTGATGGGTCACAAGAGAGAAAGGATAACACCCATCTAGTCTGACCACCGAGCAGAAACTGAGGGGGCCTGGTGTTGCAGAGAAACGCGGAGGCCAGCCTCAAACGAAAAGGTTGCAATATATCACCACACGATATGATAAGACTAAAGCAGGCGTCACACCATGCCGACTTGAGCCAAGACTGACCACGACCTTTAGTCGTGGTCAGGAGTGCCGACCTTCGGCGGAGAGCTTAAGGATTTGGGGGGGTGAATTTTGGACGGGACGCAGTATGGATGGCCACGCCGCCTGACGGCGACCTGACGGGGTAGAGCGGCGCCCATGCAGGACTGAAGGTGAGACCTAGGTCGCCGCTGGAGTGCCGATCTGTGGCGTAGCGCGTTGACAACGACCCAACGAACGGCGTCGACAGGAGGTAGGGCGGCGTCAATATGCATTACTGTGCCAATGACGGCGACCCCTTCAGTATGGACGGCTGATTATTAACTGATTATTTCAGTTAATTCTGTTATTTTATTATTATTATTAGTATAATTATGTATTGAATGTTGTTATTTTTCATTTTTTCTGTAATTAATATACCTAATCTTACATTTTGATGGTTATTGATAATATATTTATTATTTAATTATTTAATTATGTCGTTTATTTATATATTGACCGTTAGGGCATCGTTGGGTCGCCACAAGCCGCCGCTGATCCCCGCAGGTTGTTATGGTGACGCCGCCTGACGCAGACCTCATTCATGGCGCTGTGTGCCGCCGTGTGCCGCCGCACTGACGCCTACCTTTTCCCGTCAAGCGCCGTCAAGCGCCGTCAAGCGCCGTCACACGCCATCAGCCTCCCGTCCCCTTCACGTCCCATTTTTTTACCTCACTCCACGCCGACTTGATTTTCAAAGTTGTGCATGTTGAACTTTTGAGGGGGTATGTGAAGACCCATCCCGACCTGTTTTTTATGTTGGCGACGGCCTATGATGCGCGGCGACGTAGACCAAGACTGTCCACGACCCTTAGGTCGCGGATAGTCTTGGCCTAAAGACACTTCACAAGAATAACTTATACTAAAGTATTCCTGTGTTAACAAATTAACTAAAACAGTGTGGCAGATAAAATAAAGTACATCTTTATATTGTAACACAACTGAACTTGCAATGATCCCATAATTAATTAAACTTGTGTTGCTTAGCAACATTACCTCCCGCGAGGCAAGAGTGACAATCATTCAACACTTCCCTCGCCAGCCACCTCTAAGCTTGCAAACTACACGTTGCCACTAACTAACAACTGGTTAGACGAAACTAATTACACTCTATGGGCTCATTCTACACAAATGTTTATTGAGACAAAAATGCTTAGAGGTACGGCAAAACTAGTCATGTGTAATTGGAAGGGTATCGGAGTGAAACTCACAATACCAGGTCTTTCTAATAGACTTGGCACAGCTGCTTTAATAAATCTGGCACCAATCGAGTCTAGCTACTCATATAAGACCCTATAGACCCTGGTCATTGTGACAACATTCACGATATCAAATATAACTAGAAGACGATACTTAACCTCTGAAGTGCGCATGGGGGTAATTGGAAACGTCCCCCTGTGCTGACGTATTTGAGGTGTTTCCGTCACTAAAATATTCATTGTGCCATTAATAGCATTAATACTTATCCATATGCGCCTATTATGGGTTGATTATAAAGGTATTAACCTGAAACAACAATAAAACGAGTGAAAACAGCGTTTGGATGGTCAAAATCGGAGATATAGCCCGCGAGTTGTATAATGTATGGGTGAGGCAATCTGCTTTCCCGCCAATTTCCCCCAAGGCCACTGAGACACAGTCGATCGATACTCTCTCTCTCTCTTGCACTCGCTTGCTATCAGTGATGACCACACCCTCCAATCGGATTTCTAATGTTAGCACGAAAATATACCTCAGAATAAGGGAATAACAGGGAAAATAGGTGATAACTGAAGGAGAGGAGGAAAGTGGGGAAGGAGGGGAGGTAGAGGACTGGGATTTTGCATGGCCCAGGGGCCAAAAATTTTTTTTTTTTTTTTTTTTTTTTTTTTTTTTTTTTTTTTTTTTTTTTTTTCGATGTCAAAAGTTGATTTTTTTTTTCTCTGACTCTTAAGAGTCTCCCCGCAGTGCGCCGGGGGAACTCTTAAGAGTCTCCCCGCAGCTCCCGGGTTAAGGATTTGTACTCTATTTATATCATTCAAAGAGAAAAGGATGTGAGGTATTCAGATTATGAACATGCAGGAATTATAGGCTTCATCAGCCAGTTTGTCAGATTGACTGACTGACCATTTTGAGTGCAGTATTACAATGATAAGCATGATCCCCTACCGCGGAGTGAGGACTGACCCTGTGTTCGTCAACTCGTGTTTTGGAAGCTATGGTTATGCTTCCAATATACCCTGCTTGGCAACGAGGGCATGTATAGCTGCAAACAAGTGACGAACGCAGTGGGGTCAGCATTAATCTTTGAAGTGAAAACAAAACTATATATCTTTTGACGTTATCTTTATGAACAACCTGAAGAAATGTTATGGATAAAATTGAGTTAAATTCTATTTACTATTCGAATTACTAAAATAGTGCATGAGAGTGAAGTTGAAGGTCAGACCGAGAATGAGATGGAACGATGGAGTTTAAAGGCATTTGAGTAAAGGTGGTGTTGGGTGAGACAAGGGGCGTCAGCTGGTGGATGACACAGGAGCAAGATGGCAATTATTTCGTGGGAATACCTTCGGGCATCAGGGCGTCTTGCAATAAATAGATATATGGTTTCCTGAGCCACTTGCAACCTGCATGTATTTAATATGTACAGTATTAATAGCCAAATATATCATTATGAGTAATAGAATCCAATTTTGGCATGAAACAGTCCCTTGCATCGTGTACTGCATGGTGTGATTTTATCAACAGTATGTATTGCACTAACATTATATTGGTAAACAATATTATAATTAAGTTGATTTGACAAAGTTAAACCTAAATACAATTATGGTACATGACTCTCTCAGTCTGTCACTACCACAAAAAAAAAAAAAAAAAAAAAATATACGATTATTTAATAAGTAAAGCTGAACTAGATCACTGTACTACAATATATTTCACCCATGCCTTAGAACTCTTGGAGCTTATGAAAATACACAAGACTCCCTTGAAACTATTATCAGAATGGCCCAGAGTAAGTCTGTTGATGCAGACTATTTTACCCCAAGCAAACACATTATTTATCTGTTCACATTATAGAACAAAAAATAGGAAAAGTGGGGATTGGGCCTGAGTATATAGAATATAATAGAACAACACGAGTATTAGTTGAGGGTTGCATGTCATATAATAGGGGGTCCTTGTGAGTTGAATGTTAATATGAACTAGTTCATAGGATTGATTGAGGGAGAGCATTCCAGAGTTCACTAATTGAGTAGAAAAAAGGCGGAGACATTTTGCCAATTCTTGGATTAGAGAGTGGGACAGAATAGGAGTGGAATTGTGTTGAATGGCAGGTGCCTTGCACTCGCTGCAAAGGAGGGGGTATGCACTGAGAGAGCTATGAAAAACACTGATTTTTGTAATAACGATAGAAGAGTGGATGAGCTGCAACATTGCAGTGTGTAGAAAACAATTGTAGGGCACTAGTAACAGAAGGCAAATTAACTGTACTTTTTCGAGAAGTGCGGTATGGGTGGAGCCTCCCCACACATGAGAACAATACTCAATACAGGGGCATACTATTCCCCTATACAGAGCAAGAAGCTGTGTGGATGTGGAGACCCCACAGAGACTGATAATTCTACTTAACTTCTGGTAAGATGTTTTAGCAATAGTGGTAACATGTTCCTCCAAAGAAAGTTTGGATGAAAAAAGATACACCAAGAATATTGAGAAAAGATGAAGGATTGATTTGTGTATTGTTGAAGAGTAATTGATAGTATACATAATGCTGAGTAAAGGGAGATCATTATTGAAATTTAATAGTGATTGTATTTACTAATCCCAATGCAACCCAGTTATTAACAGTCAACAAGCGGCTAGTTTGGTAACATCTACTACCTGCCAAGCGGACAGATTTACCCTAAACGAGCTTCATTCCATGCTCTTTTTCATGCATAAAGAAGAGCCAGAGCGTAATACAATTATATATCCGTGAAAGGGCGGTAATTGAGCTTTCCAATGACAACTGAACCATCCTTCTACGACCACGGGTTGTCTTGCAACGATCGTGCAACACGAAGGAAAAATCCCTAAAATACGGTAATTTCCATACATATTTCCCTGTCTAGGGAAGCAGTGGATGTGGATGAGTGTGGAGGTGGGACCAGTCGCGGTACGGGAGCCGTGCCGAACGGTCAGAGCCAACCCGCACTCCTCCCACTGCTCGGACTCTTTCTCAGAGCCGATTATGTGCTCAACATCGCACTGGACTTAAGTCGGGTCCCGCTCTTTAGTCCTTTATTCTCTTGACCGCCTTAAGAGGGGTTAAGCTATTCTTCAATTAAGATCTTCATCACGGGAGGCGTCATTATATTCACTAATTTACATCAACGACATAGATGAGGGTCTCACCTGTACAATCTAAAAATTTGCTGACAATACAAAAATTGCAAATAGCGTACTCTCAAAAGAACAAGTTGACGATATGCAACACAATCTTGATAAGTTGTCACGTTGGGCCCAAATTTGGCAAATGAGTGTCAATGCGGATAAATGTAAAGTACTACATATCGGATACCAAAATGAGAAAGCAAACTATTCAATGAATGGCACTCAGCTTAAAAATGTAAACAGAGAAACCGATCTGGGAGTAACAATATCGAGTAACATAAAACCGAGTCAACAATGTTCAGAAGTTGTTAAGAAAGCAAACAAAATAATTGGCTTTATAGATAGGTCATTTGAGCATAAATCCAAAGAAGTTATCCTAACCCCTTACAATTCCTTAGTCCGCCCTCTTCTGGAATACTGCTTTCAATCCTGGTGCCCTTATTACCAAAAAGATATAGGCAAGCTAGAATGAGTTCAACATAGATTTACCAAAATGATACCTAGCCTAAAGAACAAACCATACGAGGAGCGTCTTAGAGAATTAAATCTATTTCCTTTAACCCAGCGCAGATTATAGGCGACTTAATTCAAGTGTTCAAAATCATCAAAGGCATCGACAATGTGCACTGTAGTAAGTACCTCACTATCGACCAATCTAATTACACGTGGGGAAACGGTTGTAAATAAATCGGAAAATATGTTTAACTCTCACGAATCTATGAATTTCTTCTTCAATTGAGTTGTCAACTTGTGAAATGGTCTTCCCCGAGACGTTATAGACTGCAGCACCGTTGATTCATTTAAACTTCGCCTAGACAAATATCTTGCATCAAACCCGCGACTGACTGCGTTTGTAAATGAATAACTTTATTTTATCCCCCCCTCAGTTACTAATCCATCTCTCCCCTAATCCTGCCACGGACATTAGTTCCAGGGCAGTAGTTCCCTTTCCAATGTTCCCTTACCCACTCTAAACCACTGTTTGGGCAATTGATCCTCAGTGTTTTGGAGGACAAGCAGCCTAGAAGGGGCACCCGACCTGTTGTTGCTTGATTTCCTTTGTACTTTGAATCCAGGCACTAACAAGCCCTGTTTATCCAGCCCTTTACTGGGATCACAAACAGCCATAGTTCATAATTATACAGTGCATGATAACCTCTTTACAGGTAATTTAAGCGAAACCCATACTCTCATGGTTTATACATGTAGGAAGCAACTGAATGAAAATGACACCTTGCTGAGATTACAGTGTCGACACCCCTTATTCTCTAGAAAACGTTGGTAACATACCTAAATTAGGCTTTGTACCATATTGTTTGGTTCGATGATACTCTACTCTTACATTACTTGGCGACAATAATGATTAGTGATTGAATAACGAATATATATGCATACAAAGAGGGAAAGACTGATCTTAGGAGAGAGTTCCAGAGCTCAGCAGTTGAATAAATGAAAGTCTGAGAATAGCGTTTCACTCTAGGGTTGGAGAGTTGCACAGACTAGGGGTGGGATTGTGTTGCAAGACAGGTACTACATACCCTACGTAGAGGAGGTGGTTTTCACTGGGAAAGCTCCAAGGAACACTGATTAATTATTGTAGTGGCGATAGAATAGCGAGAGAGATGCAACATTGCGGCGAAGAAAGAGAGATTGCAGTGAGTTGGTGAGTGGACGGGAGTTAATGATACGAAAGGCTTTCCTTTCTACTTTGTCTAGGAGTACGGTGCGAAAGGATCCTCCCCACACATGTGAACTATGCTCAATACAAGGACGCACTCTGCCCCTGTATAGAGCTAGAAGCTGCGCAGGGATAAAGAACCCCTTAAGGCGGTTGAGCACATCCAGCTTCTGGGAGGCTGCCTCAGCAAGACTGGTAATATGGTCCTTCCAAGTGAGAGCAGAAGAAAAAGAGACACCGAGAATATTGAGAGAAGATGAATTAAGGATTGATTTTTGTATTGTTGAAGAATAAGGGATAGTCCCCTGGAGGTTCGAGACGGGTAGTAAGATGGAGAAATTGGGTCTTGAAAGCATTAAATGCAACAAGGTTTTCTCTACCCCAATAGGAAATTGTAGCTACATCAGAAGATAGGTGTTCCATGGCTTCATTACGTTTGTTTTTGAGGAAATGCTGGCTGGGGCGTTCTGGAAAACTAATTGAGCAGTATAAGGTAGAGTCGTCTAGTCTACATATGAATGGATGGGACTGGATGTACAGTTCAGAAGATCATTTAGGAAAATTACAAAGAATAGGAGATAGGACAGAACCCTGAGGAACACCAGAGTTGATAGGATCAGGAAGTGAGCGATGGCCGTCCACAACCGCAGCTATGGAACGGCCAGAAAGGAAATTAGAGACAAAGGCACACAGAAGCAGAAGTCATTCAATGGGAAATCAAAGAAGTACTGCCGGAGAGCCTCCCAGTCGGCAGCGCCAGCTGGGAGTATCGGGTGACCAAACTGAAGAGATAGGACAGGTGACGGAGATAGGTGTATGGTCGGAGGAGCCCAAAGGAGAGAAAAGATTGAGAGTATAAGAAAAAGGGATAGAAGTCAGAAATAAGTCAAGAATGTTGGGCCGAATTCCGAAGCGATCCGTGATACGGGTGGGTTGCTGGACCAGCTGCTCTAGAAAAGACGTAGGCTTGTTCACCAGGTTGGTCAGTAGTGTGAGAGGAGAGCCATTGGCAGAGGTGAATGTTGAAATCGTCTAAGATGGAGATTTCAGAGAAGGGAGAGATGGATAGGATGTGTTCCTTTTTAGAGTTTAGATAGTCAAAGAATTTGGGAAAGTCGATATAGTTAGGACTGTTAGGGGAAAGATAGACAGCACAGAAATATTTAGTATGAGAATGACAGGATAGTTTGAGCCATAAAGTTGAGAATTCAGAGTAGTCGAAATCGAGAACACGGGAGCAAGTGAGTTTGTTTTGCACGTATGCACAACATCCTCCTTTGGCTTTGAAACTAGGATAGAGAAAGTAGGAGGATACAGAGAAGGGGTTGCTGGCAGTTGTCTCAGATACCTGGGTTTTGGTGAGGAAAAGAAGATCAGGTTTGTAGAAGGAGAGATGGTGTTCGACTGAGTGAAAATTAGAGGAAAGGCCGCGAATATTGCAAAAGTTGATAGTAAGAGTGACAGGCCGTGGTCCAGAGCATTAATGGTCCTCCCACCCCTGGGGATTCCGAGGCTGGGCCTGTGTTCATGATCTTTGAATAATTTTTGTGTGGAAGGAGGAAGTGTGGTGTGCATGTTAAGTGTAGTGAAGTCGATAGGAGGAGGAGGTGTTTGTGAGAGCAGGCTGGACTACTCTCAGTGTAAGTGAGGCACAAAGGGAATCAGTAAGAGAGGCCAAGCAAATGAAACAGGAGTTCCAGCTACGTTTTATCTAATGCCTACACCCCTCTCCTGGGTATAGCCTTGTTCGAATGGTGCCTACAATTTACTCCCAAACTTGTCTTGTTTGCATACGCTGATACCGCCCACTAATGTATTATTTAAGCTTATGACATTATTTTGAAACTAAAACCAAAACACCTTGTGCATTATGAGTATGGTGTTATTGTGGGCGTAAATGGACAAACATTTGTCACGGTTCAATCCGTATAGACGTAAATATCAACTCCCCATCCACATTTTGCGGGTGACGCCTGTGACCGGACAGCTGATTGCTAGCGTCAGTCTGGTCAATTTAGCTAGTTAACCCGTACAGCCCCAGCGACACGCCTGACGCGTCGGCGATGTATGTAACGCACAGCCCCAGAGACGCGCCTGGTGCGTCACCCTAATTGCGCCGACCGTAACCTCAGGTGTAGCCACTCAAGAGGGCTCAGATTTGTATGGGAACGGGGTACGTATCCCACGCAACCGTGCCGATGGTTGAAAACTCTCGAAGTTCACGTGCGTGCGCGTGAGCGCGCAATAACCTGGTTTTTTGGAGTAATTGCCCTCAATTTTTTACTCTTGTAAAATACATTTTCGGGGGCTCTGTAGGACCATTCTTTAAGCTTTTTGAGCGGTTTTTCGTGGTTTTTCCTTCATTCCTAACCCATTCGCTATTGTTTCTGGAATAAAACCATTTTTTCAAAACCGGCCGGGTTCTGGTGAACAAACATTACAAACTAGCCGGGGCTGGACGGGTTAAGTGTACTTATTTTGATCTAGCGATATTTTTATAGAGCTAGTTTATATAAATTTGATCTGTATTCTGGCGTTTTAACCCATGTTGAGCTATAGTAACCCTCAAGAGCGGCTGACGACTTAATTTGGCTTAGAGAACCTAGGCCCAAAGAGCGAGCTGGACGACTTGAGTAGCAAGGGGAATGTTGTGCACATTATCGGCATTATGAGGAGAGAGTCCACGGGTGTGTGAGAGGACCGCAAAGGCGGGTCTCCTGACCGCCCCCCCCCCCGAACCTGTTCTCAGCGTGGACCTCAGTTACGCCACTGATGCCGGCCACACACATGTTGTACATATACCGTCGTCTCGCTATATAGGGTAAAAATCTTGGGAAATTACCGGATTTTAGGCGTGATTTGTACTCGCGTTGGGCAACATTGGTTGCAAGTTAACTAACCCGTTTGTCGTACAAGGATGATATTTCAGGTGTTCATTGCGAAAGCTCTATTATCACACTATCACGCGAAATACATGAATTGTAATTACGCTCTGGCTCTTGTTTATGCAATGAAAAAGAGCATGGAATTATGCTCGTTTAGGGTAAATCTGCCCGCCACACCAGGACGTAAAAGTAACAAATGATTTTCCGTCCGACAAGGGTTAAGGACGGTTGAAACATTATTCTCTCAATTGTCGGCATTTATTTAAAGTCCATGGAATAATCTTAGGACTTTTTGAGAATATATCTATCGGTATTTTGCTTTGACTTGGTAAACCCTGGAGAGTAACAAGCAATGTAAGGGTAACAAAGTAGATCAAGCCAGTAATGAGTGCTGTAACCGTTGATGAAACAGGCTCACTCAAGTGGGCTGAAGGAGGTTGGTGGGAATAGTTCTTTAGCAATTGATGAATATTATGTATTTTAAATTCATATTGTATAGTTGCCCACATGAATGTTGCTACACTCCGTGTCCTTATGTAGGGAAGGAAGTACAATAGTAGAAAATAGTAGAAAATAGAAAATAGTACAAGTTAATTAGTAGGTTAAATTATAATGCATTAGTTAATTCCATGCTCAACAACACGTGTTTTCTGCATGCTATTCAATCACCCGTTATATTTGACCACCGAGCCCTCCCTATTTTTGTTATTTTCTATGTGAGTGAGGGAGACAAAAGGCAGAACTGCCTGTAGAAAGTGCCTCCCTGAGTTGAAAGAGTGACAGGGCCAAGATCAGGGAACATTCGAGCCAAAATTCCTTAGGCACATCGTGTTTTGAAGTAATTTAAGTCATAAGAAGAGGGATAGACCTAATTCTGGGGAAGAGTTCCAGAGCTCAGTTGTTGAAATAGAAGAAAGACTGAGAATAGACGTTTCACTCTTGGTTTGGAGAGTTGCAAAGAAGTAGGGGTGAGATTGTGTTGGGAGACAGGTACTACGTGACCCAAACGTAGAGGAGTTTGTATAACACTGGGACAGCTTCAAGGAACACTGATGTATTGTCATTAGCAATAAAATAGCGAGAGAGGTGCAACATTGCGGCGAAGAAGAAAGGAGAGATAGCAGAGAGTCGGTGAGTGGACAGGAGTTAATGATACGAAAGGCTTTCCTTTCTAACTTCTGTTTTAGGGAGTGCGATGTGAGAGGATCCTTCTCACACAATGTGAACAATACTCCATACAAGGATGCACTGTGTCCACTGTACAGAGCAAGAAAGCTGTGCAGGGGGAAAGAAGACCTTGAGGTGGTTGAGCACACCCAGCTCCTGGGAGGACTGCCTTAAGCAATACTGGTAATATGGGTTATTACAAGAGAGAGCAGAAGAAAAGGAAACAACGAGAAGTGAGAGAAGATAAAGGATTGATTTTTGTATTGTTGAAGTATAAGAGATATAAATATGAATATATCATCAGGGAGTTCCCGACTAGTAATAAGATGGAAATATTGGGTTTTGGAAGCATTGAAGGCAACAAGCTTTCTCTGCCCCAATTGGAAATAGTATTTAGATCAGGAAAGATAAGTGGTTTTTATGGCTGTCATTAGTTTGTTTTAGAGGGATGTGCTGGCTGGGGCATTCTGGAAAACAAATTAAGTAGTGTAAGGTAGAGTCAAGTGTTTTTAGGCTTCATTGTTTTGTTTTGGAGGGATTGCTGGCTGGGCTGTTCTGGAAAACAAATTAAGTAGTGTAAGGGTAGGGTCGTCGGCAGATGAATGGTTGGGACTGGAGGAACACTTGAGAAGAAAATTTATGAAAATTAGAAAGAGGAATGGGTGATAGGACAGAGCCCTTGATGAACACCGGAGTTGATAGGAGGAGGAAGTGAGTGATGGTCGTCCACAACCTCAGCTTTGGAATATGCTGGAAAGGAAATTACTGACAAAGGCACCGAGTGAGGGATCGAAAAGAATAAGGGTAGTTTAGAAATTAAAGATTTGTGCCAGACTCTATAGAAGGCCTTCGATATGTCTATTGCAATTGAAAAGTTCTCACCGAAGTCCCGAAAGCAGGATGACGCAAAAGTTAGTAAGATATGAAAAAGCTATCCTTAAGGTATCCCTAATGGCGATCTGATAGTAGATTATGGGAAGGGAAATGCTTAAGAAATTTGGAAGCAAGAATGGTTGCAAAAACTTTAGAGATGTAAGAGTAGAGAAGCAATGGGATGATAGTTGGAGGGTTGAGAGCAGTCCACCTTTCTTTGGGACAGGTTGAATGAGAGCAAAATTCCAGCAAGAAGGGAAGATTTAGAGAGAGACAGAGACGAAAGAGTTTGCCTAGGCAGGGAGTCAGCACCGAAACACAGTTTTGTAGTAGCAACAGGAGGAAACCCGTCCGGACCGTACGCTTCTTGAGTAATTAAGCCAGATAGGGATATGAAAGTACATCTTTAGAAGAGTGGAGAGGGAGGTAA